>OX411309.1:124714707-125272207 GCA_948150685.1 Rhaphigaster nebulosa | reverse complement strand
ATCTGGCTCACCATCATGTGAAAAGAGACACCTTTTCTGAACTCCAATGAGTGATGAGCCGTCATACCAATTGTCAGCGCAACATACATACATAAACTATATTGCGGATTCTAATGTCAATGTAATAAAACTACAACCTCAAGCATTCTTCACATATAACTGAAAATAGTAAAATTTATACTAACAGACAAATAAAATAAATAGTTAAAGGTTTAGTTACATATATATTAATTGAGCAGTTTAACTATGGCATTACAATCCGCAATATAGATTGTGCTGATGATCAGTATGTTAGCTCAGAAATTGGTGAGCTGGAGTTCAGAAAAGTGTCTTTTACCATGAAGGTGTCAGATAAAAAAAAAAAAAAAAAAGGATACTAGCAGCAATAATATACGTAGTCTATAAAATATTATGATAGGTTGTATTATTTTTAAAATTTCATTTGTAGCAAGTTTGGGAGAAAAAAATTAAGACAATAAACAACTTTTCTTTGATGGAATAGTCAATTAAAAGGTCTGAGGTTTTTATTAATATGTATGACAAAAATGTATAATTATTTTTGCATAATATATTGTTTATGCAAATAAAAAATTTATTCTTGAATCTTAATGTCACTGATTTAATAGTCATGAATATGGTGGTAGACAACGAAAGCTTCTCATGTCATTCAATACAAAATAAATAAGATTAACTGAAACTGTTTTGTGCTGTCCAACCTGAAATATAAATAATTTAAAATTGGAATATGTATTTACAGGCTATCCAATGATATAGTATCCAAAAAATTCAAACACAATTCAAGGATTTCAAGGCTGCGAACAGAAAAATCCAAGGAGCTTTTTGTCAATTTATTGGAATAAATTTAAAACAAAATTGGAACCATAAACTGTTGTATTTGGTCAGCTTATGATAAAATGTAAAATTGAGACTTGAGAATGAATTAGAATAATTATAAAGGTTTATTCCAGCTTAATAATGAAAAACTGTTACTAATCTGCTTACATGCATAAAAAATAAAAACAACTAGAAAATACAGTACAAAAACAATTCCAATAATAAATAAATAAATAAAATTCATGCATTGAAATAAATTTCACCACAATTTTATTGATAAACTTATTCTACATAACAAAACAATATATATATATATATTTTGTTATATAATTTAGTTATATATATAAAAAACAAAATAATCATAATTATAAAAATAAAATGAACCCTAGCAACCCCTTATCCTTGTCATTCCACCCTAAGCTTTTAGGGCAACTTATTACAAGAAGATGACTGAAAGTGGGTTGAAATTAAAACTCGGAGCTGTTTGGAGTTGATTAGCTCCAATACTAGTATATTAATAAATCATTTTGCCGTTCCATAACATTCCTTAGTTCACTCCGCGACACTTACAGTGACCCAGTAAGGTGAGAAAGAACAAAGTTAGTGAAAGGAGGCTTTTTCTAGCTTTGATAGAATTAGAGATGGTAAGGGAAACAAGTACTTCTACCTGCTTCTAAATATTTTATACACTTGTTGCTTAGTACTAATAGAAAAACGGAATTATTAGACTGAAAATTCCTGATGACTGGCTGTTTTTCAAGCATAATTCCTGATTTTTTCCTGACCCGAAAAATTCAAGCAGAATTTCCGATATTCAAGGCTGCAGGACGCCCAGTATTTAGAAATACGCTAACAATACTTTTTCATTAAAAAAATACAAAACAAAAAACAAGTTATCATACCAGTTTTATTATTATTTTCTTTCACTAATTCTGAGTTACATATTGGAATTATAGGCGGTGGGCGGTCAATAATAGGAGTCACTTGTTCACGAGACCACTGCAGCCTTATTTTTAATGTCGGGCCATTAGTCATGTCTTGGAAAGACTCAATGTGCTGTTCTTGAATCTAAAACATACAACATAAATTTTTAAAAATGAAAGAAATTATGAAAATTAATGTGATATAAAAACATTGGCTTTGACTTATAAAAAATTGTATTCAGTAACATAGCAAATACTATTTAAGTATTTGATGTAATAAAATTTTCAAGGGAGCCACGAGGAAGTAGGTGATATAAAAAGTGTATTTAAACAGCCTTTGTCAACCAAAAGTAATTCTTGGTGATCCACCTTAACTTGGGCATTAACTCACACAAGCCTCCCTGAACTGAGGTATTCACAAGTATCAAAATAGTCCAAAAACAAAGTTAAATTATTATACAACTATATTTTTTTGCTGACAAACTTGTTAGAATAACAAGCTATTTGTATAAGTACCTTGTGGATAAGAACAATTTAAATTTAAAAATATTGGCATCAACATTAATTATAGGAGGAAAAACAAGAATAGTTAATTTTTCTGATCAATGTTAAGACTATAAAAAGAAGACTTTTGATGAGCTAAGAAATTATAATTTTGTAGAAACTCAGATCCTCTCTACATTTAAAAATTATGACATTCCTAATTTTTTTCCCTTATACCACAAAAAAAAAAAAAAATCTCAATGGTATTACCTCTCTTTCGAAAGATATATCCTCCCATGTTGATAGGGAATTGTTAATCTTTGTCGCTGTTCCATCTAATTTCTCCAATAAAAATTCATATTCTCCATCAGTGAGGAGACAACGGTTTTGTTTATCATAAATTATTACTTCAGTGCCGAATTGAACCGGCTTATCATCTTCACTCGATTTACTAATCTTTCTTTTCTTAGTAGCAGGTTCTTCTGAAAATATTTAGAAAAATTAAGGCGCTTATCATTCAATAATTATAAAAATAAATAAATACGATAAATAGCACATATGGGATCAATAGAACAGGAGATTTTTCTCTTGGTTGGCTGATTTAGGCATTTAAAGGAACCATTTTGAATTTTATCAATGCATAATTACTAAAGCACATGTTTTTAAATTATACGATACAACAAAAATTAAAAAATCATTGTATTTAATAACTAAATATGAACAATAGGTAACAAATTTACATTTTATATTGTAATTTGAATTCTTATTATTAATTATTATGGTTTAACAAGAATATATTGCATTAGATATTTTATTTATTTCCTCCATTTATAAAACAATAAAACAGAAGTATGTACCGCATGCGATGATATCTGTTAAAATAAGTATTTTCCTATTTTTACAGATTAAAACAAAGCTCCCATTATACAAGCATGACATGCTTACTTGAATCATCATGGATCGCCGACAGAACAGATATATTTGAAGACATAGTGGAAACTCTAAGGAGTAGATGGTATGATTTAACCAACTGTCCTGATAATGAAAAACATTCTGTAGGCACTGAAACAGTCGGAGCCTTAGGCGGGGGAAATTCTTCTGAAGGATTGAGTGGCACATAACTGGTCCCTAGAGAAACCTGATGGGAAAAGAAAAACAGAAATTAAAATTACAAACATCTTGAAATTCCTGAATAAAAAGTCGAAATACCATTGATATATTAAAATGCAACTTTCTAAATATGATAAAAATTAAATAAAAATACAAAGTATTATTTTCAGATAGTAAAAATAACATTAAAAATCAGCCATGTTATATGTATACTAAGAAATCTATTCAAAGTTGTTTATAATTAAAAACATTGAATTCTAATCTAGTATACATTAAAAACACAAGTGCAATAAAGGCTTAACGCATCTGCTTTATCAAACATTTCAGCTAAGTCGAGTGTCTGCAATCATTAACATAAAATTTAAAGAAAACTTAATGGCTAACAACAAAAGAGACTACAAAAATCATTCAATTATAATAATGGAAAAAAAAAGAACCTAGAAAATACTAAAAAAAATATTTCTAATTTTCAGAAGTCATAGAAATGGCTAGCCTGAAAAACATGTAGATAAAATAAACAATTTGCAAATAAGAAAAGACAAATGCAAGTTTAACATTGTAATACCAAGGATAGAAGATACAATTATGAAATAGGAACAGAACATAGATAATACATACCGTTAACACAGGACAAGAAACATCCTTCCTTTTCTTATGGCAAACTTTCAATAGCAAAGTTTCAACCTTAACCGGGTCCTCTTGTCCTTGACCTATAGTTCAGAGACATTAAAATAATCAACACTATTTAATATAATTCTTTGGGTTTTAAAAAACTACATGGTAATTAAAAGAAGTCCTTCATATCTTAGTTTACTAAACCAGTAATAGTAACTAAACAAAAAAATCTTCTTTTTTGTTTTCCAATATTCATTTGTAGGAAAGAATATTTGAGTGAGCTGTACTATTAGTCCGGGAGCCAGGATGCAGAAAGTTGAAATAATAATATCAAGCTAAATTTTTTTTATGATAGAAACATGGACCTCGGTAATTAGATGTAATTCTCTATATCATCTTCCAGTATGTATGTATATGTATCGATGGAGGAGGAGATCCCAAGGATTGGAAAGCGACGATCCTTTGTCCTGTCTACAAAAAAAAGTGGAAAACTCAATTGCTCCAAATATTGAGAAATTTCTCACATAAATGTTGTGTATAAGGTTGGTTGGTTGTTTTAAAAAGATTAAGGCGTAAAATCTGTTGGTCATCAACACCTTTGTTAACGCTAATGTATTTACATTAATAATATTGAAAGACTTTAGATGGGAGGGTTAAACAGAAATGATAAGAAAAGATTATAAGGATATGAGAACAAAAAATAATAAATTAAGAAAAGTAAATAAATAGTTAAACATTAGAAAAATAAGAAAGAGGAAAAAATAAATAAATGAATAAGAATAAATAAAAAGATAAATAAATAAGATAGTGAAAGAAAGGAAAAAAGGGGAAAAGTAATATTAGATATTTTTTTAAATCCTTCTTTGGAGAGAAAGGAGATTACCTTATTCGCATATTTTTCCTCATTTCCCAAAGCTATTGGCATATTGGTAGGTATTCCTATTTCAAATAATGTTCTCATGTACAAAGCACAACCTTCAAACATATGGGCTATTGTCAATCTCTCATTACATTTCTGACATCTGGGCGGATTTTCTTTAGTTATTCGATGGACGTGGGCCAGCCTTGTATGTCCTATTCTGAGTCGTGTAATAACCACTTCTTCTCTGCGGTTGTTGCGACTGGAGCTGCTTCATGGTCTCACTTCATTGTTAATGGCCTTCAGTTTATTAGGAGGGCTGTGGTCCCACAATGTCTGCCACTCTTGGAGTATGGTCTCTGTTAGTGGCCGCGCTAGCTCTGATGCTGTCAAGAGAGCTTTACCACGTCCTGCATGGGTAAGAGCTTCTTTTGCAGCTCTATCATCCATCTCGTTACCTTTAATGCCCATATGACTCAGTGACTAGAAAAAATATATCGATGTTCCAATACCATGTAGCATTTTTTACCGCTGCAGTGTATTCCTGGGTGGTCCAAATACATGTTATTCATTGCTTTTAGGGCACTAAGAGAGTTCGATACTACCACCAAATTTGCAACTGGGGATTTAATCGCATGTCAGAGAGCCATTGTGATAGCATTAATCTCAGTTAAATATATACAACAGAGTTGATATATCTTACATTTATAGGTAGCATCAGGTGTGATAAAGGCAGATGCTGTGGGCGTATGCGATTTAGACCCGGTGTTCCGGTAAGGAGTTAATCATTTTATAAAATTGTTCTTTATATTCTGCTGGATTTGTATCTTCTTTCCTAAATTTAGAGAGTTGAAGATTTATTTTGAGTTGTAAATAAGTCCAGGCGGTATGTCGTTGCGAATTATGTTTAAACTGATCATTTTCAATTTACTTATTACAACGGGCATTCTCTCTGCTAATGGCGATGTGACATTACTCTGTTGTTGAAAACTTGAAGAAAACTTAGGTTGAAAAATGTATTTGTGTGCAAGATATTTGGCTAGTGGGTACAACTTTGTCATATAGTTTATGGCTAACTAAAAAAGAGAGGTGGTAGACCTGATTCAACACAAAAACTCATGGTAGGACTTGTTCCAAAAGCTCCAGTAGCAAGGCCTATTCCAGTGTGGAGCACAGAATCAAGCTTGGCCAAAGTATTTTTAAGGGCGGAGCCATAAGCAAAACTGCCATAATCTGGCTTGGAAATGATTAAAGCTCGATATACCTTAAGCATTGTGGTCCTGTCTGATCCCCAGTTTATTCCGCTGAGTACCTTCAATATCTTGAGCTTCATTACGCATCTTTCTTTCAATGACTTGATGTGATATTCCCAGGACAAACGCCTATCAAAATATAACTCCAAGAATTTACAGATGTTGACAAGTGGTAATTTAACATCTCCTAAGGTGCTATGAGTATCAGTATAAGGTATATGCTATAAGTGTAAGGTGCTATCCACATCCACAAACGGAATGCTTGATCTACATGGAGGAGGAAGTTGGTGATTACCAATATGGCTTCTGAAGGGGGGAGGTCCATCACATACATTAAGGTAGATGCTAGAGAAGTTGCTGCAATACAAAACTGATCTGCACCACCTATTTTATATATGATTCGGTGGACAGGAAAACCTTGATGAGAAGCTTTCTTTCTTTTGGAGTATCGAGGAAGTTAACTTGTCTAATAAGAATAATATTAGAGAATGCAGGATACCAGATGAAACTATAGGGGACATTCTAGGAGGAATTCCAAGTAGCTTCAGGAATAATGCAGAGAGATAAGGCCTCCATCCTTTTCAATATGTGTATTAAGAAAGCACTGATGGCCATCAGAACCAACACAGGTGAAACATTATACAACTGCTTGATACAACACCTCGCCGATTAGAGATCACAGCAAGATATCTACCAAAAGTAGAGAATTCATTCAAGGAATTTTAGACAGTGGCGACAATGAGGCCTCTGTATCAATAAAAAAAAGGCTGTTTACATGAAGAGCAACAGACAGAGCAAAATTGAAAAGCCAAAAAGTTAGTTCCGCATAGTTTCCAGACTTGCAAACAATTTAAAGCTCTATGGTGACAGATAGCAATAACATAAGGACTGAAATAGGAGCCAGCTGCATAAGAGCTGCAGGGAACCAATGTTAGTTTGCCATCAGCCTATAATGACATTCTGAAGGCTATCAAGAAAAGTAAGAGACATTGTTTATGAAACAATTATTCCTCCAGTGGTTAAATAACGCAGGGAAACATGGGTTATGATGGTCAGACAAGAGAAACTGCTAAGTGCATGTCAGCAGAAGATCCTTTACAAGATTTATAGGCCCATTTTCGGAAGAGGTCTACGGAGACCATGGTACAGTCAGGAGCTGATAGATTTGTAAGGCGAAGTTGGTATTGTCAACTTTATGAAAGGCGGAAACATCAGATGGTTGGGGTAGGTGGAGACGATTGAAGCAGATCAGTTGCAAAAAAATAATAATGGAGGGACAACCTAGAGAAGAGAGAATGAGAAACAGGTCATCGCTCAGACGAATTGTTAGGAAGATCTAGGTATCCAGGTCCCACGAGAATCACATAGCATCAAGGAGAAGTCATCTTCAGAGCGTAGGACAGACATTTTGCTTCACTTAATTTGTCATAAAAATAGTTTTTCTTAAAAGAGCTTTTAAAAGAGTTTTTCTTCTTTGGGGAGTGGAACTCGTATTTTTTCTTCTATATCTTTATATTAGAAGAATAAAAAAAAATCAACTTAGTTGTGCATTGTATAACTATTTCTAACAGATTAATATTAATTTGTCACATTATATTTTTTTAATTTAAATTAGTATAAAGTTTATCATCGTAGGACTTCGTATTATGAAGTTCTCCAAAAAGTTTTAGCTTGATGCGTATAAATCAACTTTGAGTGTGCTTGGTCCCGGACTAAATAGCATACCTTCTTTTATTTATGAAAATATACTTAAAAATAAATGCAGATTATTTTTTCTTTAATAAATACATATAATTCAATATTTTTTTTATAATAAAATTAGACAAGAAGGAACTTACTTGATTTATTATAAAATCCTAAGAACGTTAGCGTTAAAAACCCTGTAATAGGTTGTTGGGGCTGCAACCTATAAACAAAAACAAATTGTATTTTTTACTTGTCTAATTGCAGAATAAAATAATCAATCAACTAATTTTTTGCAGATAAATCATAGCTAAAATATTTAAAATGATCATTCTTAATTCAAGACCCTGAGCAATGATTGTTTTACTCTTTATTACAACTAATTAGCCTTTCACTCAAATAAACATCATTTTCACTCATGATTTGGTTCAACAACATTAATAATTGCTACAGAAATTTAAACAACTCAAGTAAATTACATCATTTTCACTCATGATTCGGTTCAACAACATTAATAATTGCTACAGAAATTTAAACAACTCAAGTAAATTACATCATTTTCACTCATGATTCGGTTCAACAACATTAATAATTGCTACAGAAATTTAAACAATCAGTATGCTGTATGGATTAGGCAATTCAATACAGTTGAGCAGCCTCTCACAAACTGTCTGTGATATTTAGTTTATGAATTAAACATAAATAAATGAAAGAAATATCTTCTTCATCAATATCAATATCAATAAAATTCTAAAGAATTTCATGTTATTAATGAGATCTCACACCTCACTTCAACTGAATATCACGAAAGTAAACCATAGATGTATGTAAATTAAAACAAAATGGCAGAAACGAAATATTCACGAGCGAAGCCATGGGCTACCGCTAGTTAAGTATACAAGAACTAGAGGAATTTGATCAGTGTATTTCTTGTCCTTAAAAATAAATAATAATTACTCCGTCAAATTAATGATGTAAAAAATGGTAAGTGATACTCATACTCCTATTGATGTCCTCACAATTTGTTGGTTGTAAACAAATGAAAGAAATGTTATTATATATTTTAATATGTTTAATTACTTTTTATAATAACTATTAGATTCAGAAAATTTCATAAATAATTCTTTCAAAAGTATTATTTTTATTATTAAATGTTACATACCAAAACATATCTATACAACACTAAAACAAAGTGGCTATATGATAGCACCAACCTTATGCTTTTAGTTTACCAATATAGATATATTTTGTTCTGGCAATAAACTTTTTTCATTCCCATATTTTTACCACTTTTTAGGCTTGAAAAAGTAATTTATTTTATTGCTTCTAGGGCTTTGCCTATCCTTGTTCTACACCAGAGCTTTGTTCTCCTCTTCTCAACCTTAGCTCAGCACATTTAACCCTCAAATGGTAAAGCTAGGGTCAGATTGACCCCAGGCAAATGTATTATTGAGGTGCACACGCTCCTTTAAGATTTCTGCCACCAAACTTCAGATACCCTTATTTCAAGTATCAGCCTAGCTATCCATAAAGAGATGTTATTCAGGTAAGCGGCATTTTTAAATTACATAAATAACTTATGACATATTCAAACTCTGGATTAGTTCAGAGTTTCAATTCAACAGAGCTCAGTTCTTAACAAAGAATGACAGATATGATCACTGATCATTTTTCAATAAAATTAAAGCTGAAAAACGTTGTTCACTTAAATAATTTGTAGAAAATGGGAAGAGTACATTAAAAGCTAATTTGAAATCCAGTAAATAATATTCATTTCTAACTCCAAATATCACATAGTACTTTGTGAAACTTTTAAGAATTACAATTGGTTGTCTCACCATCATTTCAAAAAATTCCTTGGAAAAAATAACACTTTGATAGGATCTCAGGCATTACGTGCAATAGGATTGTGAATTCAATTGCATTACTTAGTACTGATATTAATTGTGCAAAAGTAATATTTAGAAATTTTTTCTAACAATGCGAACTACTCCTTGATCAAACTGATACTCTAAAATCATTTTTCTTAGTGAAATTTATTAGTAATATTACAATATATAATATTACAAGTAATATTCCAAAGTATTTCCAAGTGATAAATGATTAAACTAGTGTAAACCAGTTGCATAAAATTATTGTGAATTGTCAAATTAATTTTATTTCATTAAAACCATATTTCAGCTTAATAACTGACCATATTTATAGTAGTTTCATATTCATTATAAATCTAACATATACAGAAACATTAGTTTTATCTATATGTAAAGGCAATTATTATATTAAGGTGATTCATTAGGACTTCAAGTAAAGATATACTTATGATATTAAGTTTATGCATTACATTGTTTTGTTAAAAAAATAGAATAATATATTAGCTTGGGATATTACTCTTCAAAGTATATTCCATTCTTTCCCATCGCTATCATTATTTCCAATATCATATCTCCAATGGATAGTGTTAATAATACTCTTTCAGGTTCCTAAAATCAACACTGAAAAGCTTATGCAACTCTTCAGAGAAAGTATGAACAGCAGATTTAAAAATCTGTATCAGGCTAATGACATGGATCAACAGTGGCAAAAGCGTAAAGAAACTAAGGAAGAACTGACGATTTCTGTGCTTGGCTGTCATAGGCCAACCAAGAATATGTCCTGGTTTGATGAAGAATGCCAAAGAGTGACCAATAAGAAGAACCTTGCCTATAGATCAATAATACAGCGGACACACACTGCCTTGCACTTATAAAGTGTTCTCTAAGATCCTTTACAAAAAACTGCTTCCTTTTGCTGAGCAGAACATAGGAAAGTACCAAACAGGCTTCATGAAAGGAAAGTCAACCATAGCTCAGATATTTTCCATCAGAAATATCTTAGAAAGGTGCAGAGAGTATAATATCCACACAGACCATCTCTTCATAGACTTTCGGAAAGTCTATGACAATATAAAAAGAAATGAGCTGTACCAGGATCTTCTTGAAATGGGAGGACCACCAAAACTTGCACTCTGATTAGGGCTACAATTAAGAAAGTGGAATGCACAGTGCGAATTCAGGGTGACCAGACTGATAGCTTTGAAACCCACAAAGGGCTGAGTCAGGGTGATTGCCTCGCATGCTTACTGTTCAGTTCGGTCCAAGAAAGCGCAATGAGAAAATCTGGGACACAGGTTGGGAGAACAAAATTTAACAAATCCAGTATGATTCTGGCATTCGCAGATGATAAAGGTATTATTATTGGAAGAACCCCTAATGATTTAAAAAAAAAAAAAAAATATATGCAAACAGGCCCACGACTTGATGTACACATGCCATCTCACTTTGTGGTCGATGGTTGTTCGTTTGCGAACGTGAAAGAGATTATTTATCTTGGTTCGCAAGTAAACTCAAATGAGATGCAAGCCGAGGTCTAACATAGAATCATGACAGAAAATAAAAGTTATTTTTGGTTACAAAGGCATTTAAAGAGCTAGGCAATTTATCGGACCACTAAGGTTCAAATACAGAAAACACTGATAAGATCTATGCTTACTTATGCCTCTGAATGTTGGACATTGTCTGGTAAACAGGAAGCTCTTCCCCCAAGGTTTGAAAGGAGAATTTTAAGAAGAATTTAAGGCCCAGTTTGCACCAATGGAACGTAGGAAATATGCACCAATGCTGAACTAGCGGGAATCTGCAAGAACCCAGATGTCGATGGGCGGGACATATACTTAGAATGACCCAGGACCAGATTCCTAGGAGAATACTTGAAGAAAGGATTTCTGGAATGAGAAGAGTGGGTAGACTTTGGCTCCGATCAATTGACGGAGTGGCGGCAGAGGCAAGATCCATCATGGGGATCTGATACTGGAAAGCGGCAGCAACCAGTAGAGAAGACTACCCAAACTGCAGGAGGCCTCGACTCTTCCAGAGTTGCTACACAATGAATGATGATGATGACTCTTTCAGGAGTTAAAAAGAAATTCTTTCAACCAGATTTACAAAATTCCTTTCAAAAAATGTACCTTTTGTGATTAGAAAAGATCATAATCAAATTGTAAAAAATCTTTAGCAGGATAAGGCGGAATACTGGTTCCTATCATTTCTGATGTGCTGGGTAATTATTTTATAGAGTCATTGTTTCGGTTTGGGTACGAAAAGCAGGACATTTCATATTTAATATAATATATCGATCTGTCTAGTATTAAGCACAGAGTCAATAGTCCACTAGCGATCTAGAAGAAGTGCAAAAAAGCAAAGCCCAATTACCACTTCTGAAAAACACACCAAAAAGGATTGCTTCAGTAACTGAAATGGATTTCTAGTTGCTATGGATGTTTTGATGGTCCCACCACAATAATGTACCCTTTTCATAATGCTAAGTAAGAGACCACTGCAAATAACATTATTTCTACTATAATCATATATTTGAAGAAATAAATATATTATTTCTTATTTTTATTTGTAGAAATATTTTGAACTTTTGAGATTGAATGTTCAACTGATATTTCATTTTCCAGAATATTTTGAATTATTAAGAAAATGAGGGAGGTGCACAATGCACCACACTCCTGCTAGAGTCATGGATTTGGGCACGCCTACTGGAAGGTTAAAATTGACCCAGAACAGTAATAATTACAACAAAAAAAGTATTTACACGTTAATTTAGCTATGGAATGTAAATCACAGCCACCCACTTCTACTCTTTCAAGAGATAAAGAAAACCCCATTAGGATACTTGCCAGCGGTGGTCTGATAGATAACAAATGTGTTCTTTTTATTTTTTTCATATAAGTATTCTTACAAAGTGGTTAATAACATAGTGTATAGACCAGAATAACATCGTTAATAAGGAGGAAGCTGTATTAAATTCCGAATAACCATTTTTTTTTTTAAATACAAAATGGTTGAAGTATAATAGGATGAGACAATGAAACCAATGATAAAAATAATATAAGCAATAGATGTTAATTAGGATATAATGCATGATTTTGTTGCAAATGTTTTAAGACTAACAATCTAGTTCATGAGGTTAAAAAAATCAACAAATAATGTGATTAGAAATCATCATTATTAAAAAATTTAGTAACAAGAAAAGAATAAAATGACATTTTTTTTTACTGCTTTAATGTAAACCAAGCCAATAAAAAATATTTGTAGATACATTTAATATAATAAGGCTATTAGAGTACAGTAATAACAGAAAAGTAATCAATAGATTATCACTCAATTATTAACATCAAAAAATCAATAAAGTTTAATCGGGAAAAAACCAAGCTTATACAGACAATAATAAAGGTAGAAACACTTTTAGGAAAAATTAACTGTTTAAAATAGAAACTTGAAAAAGGAAAAGGCTTAATCTAATAATTATGCAAAGCAATACTTTTTCAAAATTAAAAATACCTAGGTTGATAAATCTAAACAAAAAAATATTCCTTAATGAAATTTGTAAAGCTCTAACTAATAAAATTAACCAAACAGAAAAATTCATAAAACTATATAAACGACTGCAAAGTATCACATGTTTCCATTGGTATAACTGTTCAAAGCCATCAATTCACACTAAAACGCTATGAAGAAGTTTTAAAAAATAGATGAACAAACAATTTTACTGATAAGCTATCATTTCAATAACTAAACAACATTAATTCAGTTCACAAAACATAACAACAATCTGCTTATATTAGGGCAAACAGAAAATGAATTAAAAATTACCTGTTTGTAATAGTTTGAAGCATAGAATCTACTTTAAAACTTTTACGTCTCTTATGGTTCCTTGACATCCTATGTTTCATATAGAGTAAAGTTCGAAGTAAAAATATGGGCTGGAAAAAATTATTAACACACTATTATTTTATTCTGGCTGAAAAATAAAAGATATATTTATCTAATGCATACCTTAATCATATGTCGAGTTCTTAAGTACCTATAAATTTGAGTGGGTTCTGAAATAGATAAAATATCATTTTAAAACGTTGTATATCTTCATTTCAATTTTGCAATTTATTTTAAACGCTAATGAGGAAAATGACTACAGGAAAAAACACTTAACATGTTCTATAACACAATGAAGTTAGGAAGTTTTAAGTTTAAAAACCTTTAATATAGGTTACATTTAAAATTTTCGAACTTGAATCGTGTTTATTTGATACAAAAGTATATTTAGAACAAAGAAGTGTAAGAATATCAAGAAACAAGCACCTTTCAAGAAAAGGGAGGGATAAAATTTTAAACAACTTACTCTCAAAAGCTTGTAAAAACTGTTCATGATCACCATTATTATTTTCAGTTTTGCTACTCTTGTTCGGCGGTTCATTTTCCTTTTCTCGTTTCTTGGGTGGCATAGCTATAATAACTTTATACACGGTAAATATTGAAACAAAAACATACACTCACTGAGACCGCGAACGAATCCCTTATTACTGTTACCAACAGTATCATTATCAGTAACTTGAAAACAAATGATTTAAACTCATGTTTAAATATTTCGAAAAATAACTCTAATTAATTAATATTTGATAATAACACAGAAGAGTTAAGTTAATCAATATAATTTCCGCTAAATAAAATTAGCGAGTAAATATAGAACTCTTATTGTGGCTACGCTAGTAACTAACCGACGGAGTCAACGACACCCAATTCAAATGCATTATCAATGAAGCTTCAGTTCAACGTTTTCTTTATTACTCACTCCAATGAAATATTTTTAAGAAATTTCAATACATTGATAAATGTTAAGGAGACACAGATCATTAGAAATTTATATGAAAATTAACCTTGAACAAACCAATACCTATAAATATGATGCCCCCCACGAATATTTGTTCAAATTAGAATTTTGATATATCTTGAATCACTTTCGTTCCTGAATAGACATTTACGTTTGTTTATACCAAAAGTTCGTGCCAGCAAATTCACACTTTTTATTATTGTGATATAATAATTTAAATGCTTATAATAATATTATTAATACTTATATATGATAATTGATTAATATTAAAGATATAATACTTATGTAAGACAATTTATCTTATTCTTTAAGTTTTACTTATGCTTCAAATATATGTAACTTCAAAAAAGAGATTATAATAATGAAAATGAAGTTCTTGAAGATAGATATTGATTAAGGAGTGATACTATGTACCAGTCGCTTTTAATGTAAAATCCTAAGCTAGTTTCTGACAAATAATTTTGTATATTGATTGAATTTTAAATATAACTTTATTAAATTTTCGAGAAAATAGTGAACTTTAATATCATATACTAATAAAAAATTCCTGTCAGTGAAAATCAGAGGCGATTTTGTTGAACTGCTCCTCTCGGTTCATCAAATTATAGCTTCCCTTATTTTAAACTGAATTTTAAATAAAAAAGATTATTAAAATTTTTACCTGCATTACTAGGTGTGCATTTTGTCACCACGATATTGTAAAATCGGATACGCGTAAGAAACTTTTTATCGGGCTCTGGTTAATTGGTTGGCAAGCGATGGACAATTTTAATCAACTTAATGTCAAAATAAAAATATAATTTAAATGAAAATTATTTAACTTACGTTATCCTTGAAAAATGTTGACTTTATTATTGGTTTAATAAAAAGCATTTTGTGCCTCGTAAGTGCTGAAAAGCTTTAGTTATTGTGTACGTCAAATAGAATTAAGACACACACCATGATTTGGGAGCAAATATCGTGCCTGCCAGCTACACGGCACAGCCTACCTCCTTTTTCATAATAAAGTACAAGTGCAATTACACCTATGATTACGCATTTCACAGGACCCTATGCGTAGTAAATCAATCATAGGTCTAATTGAACTTGTACTTTTGTACTCTATTATGAAATAGGGCCCTGGATGCTTAGCCAGAACATAAAACGGCGAACATAGGGGAAACTCTATTGTTTCCCTGCTGCGTCTCCAGTTATGAATTCTTTCTCTCTCAGTGCTTACGAACGTTCATTGAATTATTCGATAAATTCCCGGACACAACAAAGTTTTTGTAAATTGTTACAATTCAATGCTAAATAAAATTTAGAATTAATATCAGAGGCGGATCCTGAGGTATTTTTTGGGAGGGGGCTATAAGGATGACCACAGAATTTGGGATATTCATGGAGCAGACCACGATTATGCTATGCCATACAGTTTTTTGTATTTTTGAATCTTTGCATATCATATTCTTCTTTTGAGGCACCAACCAACCTATGTCAGTAGAGATTGTCTGGATATCACAGCAATTAATAACCCAACGACAAATGATACAATTTGAACCAATTTAAAGCTATTTTGATCTTGATTAGGATTCATTAATATGAGTCCAGCGACTTAACCACTAGACCGTTTAAATGTTTTTTTAGTTTTCATCAGATTTAAAATATAATAAAACGATAGAAGATTAACATACTTGCTTTATAAAAATTGCTAAAATGTAATTGCAATTTAAAATATGAATGGATGAAGGTGCTTTGTAACAAATTTTGGAAAATTGATTTTTTTTCTATCGAATTAAGGCGTTATGGGCTTATTTAGGCCTTGTAATGTTTATAACGCAAGATCCTTGATTAATTGCATGATTTCTCTGTGGATTGGATAGATTATGTCTTTAAAAAAAAAACTTTGCGCATAGGTAAGCAAAAGTAGAGGATGGAATTTTATAAAATTCATACTGAATAATTTTTTAACTTTTTGCTAACTTTTCTCCAGCTTTGGACAAAATAGAACAAGCCGTTTTCGAAATATAGGAGTGGAAAATACGTTTGCGTGTGAATAGACGAAAATAGCAGATGAAACTTGATAAAATTGATATGGGACCATCTAGGTACCAATCCACATAATCTCTGAAAATTTCATTAAAATCGAACTAACAGTAGTAGGTGTTATGCCTGTCACATGGATTTAACTAGAGACGGACAGAAGGAGAGACAGGCACGGAACAAAATGTATTCTTTGATGTCTAAAACGTAAAACGTGAGTGGAAATTTCTGGTTCTGAGGACAAAAAATGTTTTCATTCTCTGTATGAAAAAAATACATTAAAAAAACTTTATTTTTCATTTTCTCAAAATTTTAAATTTGTAACATAATACGTCCATTAACTCAAGTCTTCAGTTAATATTTATATAATTAATTTTGACAATTTCGACGATCAATTTCTTATAAGATGAGCCAAGGTTGATTTCCCTCCTACCTAATGAATGATAATTAATCATAGTCAGATACTTATGAGTATTGATACTTACGTATACTTTAAATTAAGCCGTTTATTTTTTTCAGTGGCTGTTTAGGGAGAAGGAATTTTCCCTCTTCCCCTTGGATCCGCCACGGGTTAGCATAAGTACAATTGAACAAAAGACGTTGGCAAATAATATAAAAAATGTTCACTATTCTTATGGAAGTTGAAAATTCACAATTTGAGTTCTAAATAGTAACGCATGTCAACATTTTTAACAATTATTTATTCTACATCGTTTGCTCGCGAAGTGCTCGGACAGTAAATTGTCATTTTATTTTAGAATGAACTATGAATATACATACATTATGAATGACATGAATTTGACATGATGAGAAATTATCATCCTCCCTACCTCCAAAACAAATAAATAAAAGTTTTATATTTCACTTAATTTACATGTTTTAGTGTTCCCAAAATCCAAATAGGTATTAAAAGAGCTATGATAAAACTTCGTTCTGTCCCCAATACTCCTTAAATTACCGGCGCATTAGGAGGTGGTTCTACACAGAGGACCCTTTTCAAAGGTAAATTCACACAATTACCTTAATTCGCTAACATCGTGCTTAGCATCTTTATTTTAACTCTCTTTTATTAGATAAAATCATGAAATTATTGATGAAAAATATGTTTAAGAAGAAATTTTAAAATTGGAAAGGATATATTACCAGATCTTTTTATGTTTTACCAGATCTATTTACTGTTTTTTAATTAAATATGATTTTTTTTTGTTACAGATCCGTTGGTAGTAGCGTAGAGTATGGCAGGCAAAAAAAATTAGTTTTAGTGGAACCTATAATTCGTTTAAGACCGCCGGATTCGGTTGTGCAATTTAATTACTAAGATAGTCGGTTCTTACCTTATACTTTTTAAAATTAGAGTGCGTTTTGTGATTCTAATTTCTACTTTCATTTTGGTTTCTAGTTCTGCTAGTTAAGTTTTGTTCTAATACTTCTGTTCTTTGCCCTTGAACAAAATTTGTATTCCTGGTGAGTGTTAAACAAACTTCATTGTAATTTTTTTTATTCATAGATTTATTTAATTTATATTAAGATTGATATTAAGAAGATATATTTGGAAAGAAAAAAATTAAAAATATTTCAATCATAAATCATAAATTTTATTCATTTTATTACACTATTATTTAATTTTTCTCATTAGCTCTAACAAGCTAATCCATACCTTAGTAAAAGTGATATACCCATTTCTCTATGTGTCTGTTATTTTGACTAATGTAGTTTTCTGTGGGTAAATATTAATAAATAATAAATTTATTTAGTTTTTGATAATTGAAACCATAAAATCACATGAAGATCTTTTGAATAACTAAAGTATTAAAGTATGAATTTAATTTTTACATGTTTCTACAAATTATAAAAATATTTTTGATATCTATGTCACTTTTTCACAATATTACAGCAAACATTTTATAACATTACATTTTATAAATTTAAAATTTTCTGAAATATTTGTTTCTATAAAGTGTCAAACATTATTTTCTGCTTATTTAATGTGCTTTTTTTTTTGTTATACAAATAATGTTTAATTATGCAAAAAATATATTGCAGATATCTCAAAGTTTGTGTCACGACTCTCTGAAGGAATCGTTGGGTGAGTGATGATTGGCTATTCAATTTTTTTATTTATGTGAATATTGGTGTGGACATAATTGTCCATAGATGTAATTTGAGGAGAAGTTGGTTTTGGGAAGGGGAAAGGAAAGCTTTATTGATCGCACCCCCTGACCAACTTCTTCTCAAATATATTAATGATATTCTATATTATCAATATCGCACTTGAAGGTTTCTTGAAAAAAATTCGATATATGGAAATTTCGATATATAGAAAGATTGAAATTTTTCACCCTTTTCAGGTTTAAAACAATTACAGCTTTTCTTTAGTGTTAAAGAACTGCCAAAGCCGATTTTTGGGCTTAATGAAGAAACAAAGGCAATTTTTTAGGGTAAAAGAAAAACAAAAACGATCAATAGCACTTATTTGAAAATTTTAACCAATTGCATCTGTGATTGCACATTTATTACAAATGTGCATTATAATTTAGTAAGGAAATATATTAAAAATAAGCAAACATACATACAAATTAATTTATTTTTGTTTTTGCGAAGATAGCTTCGAATGTCTATTTGTGTATAAATAATCCCCAAAGTCATGTTTAGGAGCTATGTTCACAACAATAGAGGCAAAGTTAAATTGAATTTAAAATGAAAATTTCATTCTGTGCTAGGAAAGAGATTCAGAGAATTTAGGTAATCCTGAAAGATCGTCCCTGAATTTCCATTGCTTTGCAAACCATTGAAACATTTTTTCTTCTTTAATTATTTCCCATTCTTATTTATGTAAACTAAATGCTCTTTTTGATGACAATCACATTTTATAGTTCGATAGATAGAAATTTTATTCAATATACAGAATATTTTTTCCAATAAAAATAGTTCGATATATAGAGATTTTCAATATATGGAAGTTTGATAAACAGAAGTTCGACTGTATTTTGATTTTGTGCATACATAAATATAATTATAACTCTTATAAATGTTATACTTTCTCAGGTTTTGTTTTATTTTTTATATTCTCTATTCAAACGCATAATGACATTCAAATTTAAAGGTCATTTAACATTGTTTAAAAAATTCAATTATACATTTGCTGTAACATATCATTCTAGAATTCTCTAGTAATTAGATGCTTCTTTGCCTGGAAAAAAAATCTAAATACTAAAGCCACCCTCAGTCTCTACCTTAGTAAGAAAAGAAAAAAGTAAAATATTAGTATGTTTAGAGCTAAGTTACAGTTTTATCGATTTAATAGGATAAATACTATGAATATTTCAAAAAAAAAAAAGAGGATGTTCACAATATTACATGCATATTTTATATAAATTTACATTAAGATGGAATAACTAAACAAACATCAATTGAAACAAGGAAATTAAAAACTCACTAAAGCCTTTAAACCAAATTTTACAGGAGGGAGAAAACTACATGTTACTCATGCTCATCATAAATATTGTCTGATTACTTTCTCATATTGCTAACATAAAACCTTCAAATTCCTTGAAACGCCCTAAATATTTATACTCTTTATTGCAAAAAATTGGATTCAATACCTATAGACCTAGCAAAATTTTAATTTCCAAAGTCAAGGCCTACAGAAAATGAGTTATCGGGTTGCTTCATAAAAACTATAAAGGGAAATTTACTGATGGAGAAAATATGACATTCTGTATGTTCTCCTTTGGGTTTACACATATGTATGTATATTACACAATATTGGTAATGCAGACTAATAACATAACTAGAAGTATAGAAAAAAAAAAAGCACTTTTAGTCCTTATAAATTTTTTTGAAAACTTTTTTAACTTTAATAGTTGATCTTTATAGATTTTTATGTGCTGAATCTAAATCTGGCCTTAGTTTTTTTTCAGCCATAGTTTTCCAGCAATATGCTTTGTATTATATAGTATAAACCCCTATCTAAACCCTATATGGTATACGGGGGAATTAATAAAACACTATGTTACATCATAAGCATGGTTATAGTCCCTAACCAAGTCGTTAAGCTCGATTTGAGTAAACAGTTTAGGCTCTAAATTTTCTGTAAAACATTGGAATTCTTCATCATCTTGTTCATCTAACTCCGATTGCACAGGCCAACGATGAAAAAACTTTTGTACTGAAAATACCTTAATCCTATAGTTTTTAGGGTGCTGAATCCAAATATGATATTAAAAAGCTGTATCACCCACAATTTCTTCACATTTTATAGTTAAATTTATTAAATTAAGCAATTTTTAAAGAATTGAACAGCTTAAATAGTTAAAATTGTGGGTGATACAGCTTTTTTAATATAATATTTGGATTCAGAAAAAGCAAAAGTTTTTTCATCATTGGTCACACATATTCCATGTCGCTCTCACCCTCAGTGCCTGTCCACCGGGATCTAGCTTTCACTTCCATAAAGAAGAATAGGTTGGTAGACAGCCTTAAATATGTGTTGTTTAACACTTTTTTCCACCTCTCTTTTCTCCATCTGAACATTTCTGTTCTATAATAAGTTTTTGTTGTACAGCCTACTTTCCTCATAAATGAGCTACGTTAAAATCTGTAAAAGCCTTTTTCAGAGGCAATGGTGAGCTTGTCTTCAGTTTGGTGGATAACAAATCTACGTGCATTTGGCTTTTAGATATTAAATCTGCCTCTCACCTTTCATAGTCTTATTTAAGATAATGTTGTAATCATTTTCAGGGTAAGAGCATAATTGTCTCGCTAAATCCAAACCCTCAACTTGTAAGAGCTGTCCTTTAGGGAGCATGAATTTTATATACTGATGTATCAACAATTACCCACAGGAATTTGCTAAGATGATATATAATAAGTTGTAAAGATATTAGTTCCAAACTGTTGATTAAGTTGATCTTTCAGCTTCTGCTGTACAACTGTATTGGTGTTTTTTATTTTTTGCATTAACTGGAACCTTCAAAAGCTGTGATTTACATTTCTTCTTGATAGTTTTTAATTTGTAAGAGTTAGTTAGTGTTCTCCTGGCAAAACATGATAGTAGGGGTAAATGCAGATCTCTGTTGTAGAACAAGTACATATTTTGTGCTAAAAAGAAAAAAAATAATAAAAAGTAACCTATTAAAAACAAAAAAAAAAATTACTTAAATTCCACAAAAAACTATCTGAAGAAGAATTAATGATGTAAAAAAATAAAAAAAATTCTTTCATTAATTAATGCATAGTCATGTTCTGTGCATTTTAAAGATTTTGAATTAGCAAGAATGAGTAAATCCAACTTTCTATGATATGTA
Source organism: Rhaphigaster nebulosa (assembly GCA_948150685.1). NCBI lineage: Eukaryota > Metazoa > Arthropoda > Insecta > Hemiptera > Pentatomidae > Rhaphigaster > Rhaphigaster nebulosa. The sequence continues at coordinate 125,250,408 of OX411309.1, read as the reverse complement.
AGCTGTCACATTTGTTGCTAAAATTAAAAGATGATCCTTATACTGACTGTAAAGAACTTGCTGAGGCATCATTCATGGCCTTCTGTCTTATGATGGTCCTTGCCTGGATCCAGCCACTTACGATAATCAAGCAAATATCTGTAGTCCTGTACTGTCCGGTGATACCTTTTATACTTGCAATTAGTTTATGGGCTGATTGTAGACAGTTGTCCAAATTTATATTGGTATTGTCCGCCTCGACTATGTTCAGTCAACAGCTGAGTCAGTTTGTAATGTATGTTTTTCATTTTTAAATAGTTATTCTGTATGATATCCTGAAAAACTGGACCATTAGAGGTGACTATTATGATGACCACAGAATTTGGGATACTCGTAGAGCAGGCCAAGATTATGCCATACATTTTTTTTGATATTTTTGAATGTTTGTATATATTTTTTAATGCTTGTATAGATTTATTAATATAAACATATATAAAAAAAAGCTTATATGATTAAAAAATTAAATGCTTTGTTCACGTCTTAAAATTCACATCAATCAATCAAATTCAATTATTATATCAATAAAAGTCTCTGTTTTATATGCAATAGAAAACAGTTTTCAAGAAAAAGTATATTTCTGGATCCGCCAGTGATACAGTTATACATGTTCATAAAAAAATGTTTGCCTAAGACTATTAGGAATGAAATGATGTAAAAATGCAAACAAATGTTTTAGTATCTGTACTATTTATATTTTGTAAAGTGATTTATTATTATTGTAAGCGCCCTGAATTATTTTTTATTTATAATAGACTGGTACTAATACTCGTATTGGAGGGGAGAACTTGTTCACCAATTGTCTTTATTCCTGGTCTTTATTGTCAACCCTAATGGCTATTTAGAAGTTGCCATTCTGTGGGAGTATCGATTAATTCCATATGACCGACTAACTTGAAATATATATTAACTGTCCCAGATGGGTATTGAATCCATACTGTTCAGAATCAGTTAGTTACCTTGGAACCCTCACCGCATTAAGTTCATGGCCTCATAGATAATGGAAGAGGATATGATAATCTTTTAATTTTAATCTTCGACTACTTGAAGTATGATAAATTAGAATCTATTACTCAATTCTAGAACAGGCTGATTGTTTATCTGTTTCTGAAACATCTCGTGTGTGAATCAACTCATAAAATATGTGCCTAGATGAAAATGTTTTCTTTTCCAACATTGTGAAATCAGCCAAAGTGTCTTCATACACCTCTGAAAGTCATTCCAACACTAACTTTCTTCCCATTATTGAGAGTCTCTGTTCTTTGAATTTTTGAACAAATTATTCTTACAGGATCATGTTTTCCTTCAATGTTGCAATTTTTGTTGGCAGATAGTTAAACAAATTATTTTTAAGTCTTAAATTAGCATTTCTGACTGTATATGTATTAAGCAAATGTTAAGCATTTAAAATAACAGGATTCAGAAGTAATGCCATATTCGTTTCTTAGGTTGATTGTATTTACTATTTTCAAGAAGAACAGTTTGTGTCATAATTGAAGACATAAATGAATGAAGTTTTATGCAACAAATTTTTGATAGTTGATTTTTTCTTGTGAATGGAGGTTATATGTCTTACCTTCGCCTTGTAACATAATCAGTCCAAGATTCTTGGTTAATCACATGATTTCTCAGTCGATTAGATGGATCATGTCTTTAAAAAATTACATTAAAAAACTTTATTGTAATTTTTTCAAAACTTTGTATTTGTAACATAAACCTTCATCAACTCATATCTTCAATTGGTTGTGTTGTGGACCTATACTTTCAAGTATTAGTGAATGATATAATAATTGATTAGTACACTTATGATAAATTCTTTTTGAACATTGTATATGTAAGTATTTGAAACCAAGATTGAGGGTGGTTCTTACATTTGTTCGTTAAATTCTATCACAAGCATCAATGAAGGGTGAGTTCACTTTTCATTCTTAGAACTTCTTCTTTCTTTTTTATCCTGTTCTATCGTGCCTCTAAACTTGGACGTGCCTCATTCCAAGCAATCCAGGCATCATGATCCCGATCCAGTACCCTCATGGACTCTTTTTCTTCTTCGGCCCAATCCAGGAGATGTGATCCATCCATAACAGTCTGGGCCTTCCTCAAGGGCTATGCCCAGTGGGTCTGGTTTCAAAAAAACTTCTGTGGATCCTGGTCCTCATTCATTCGATGACCGAATCACATAAGCTACCTCTTCTTGACAGTGTCCTTCAAGATGGGTACTCCAAGGTCCACATGTATGTGCTCATTCCTGACCTGATTTCTCCTTGCTCGGCCTGTCAGTCTCCAGAGGTACTTCATTTCAGCGGCTGTAGCTGCACTGCAGTGCCTGTCCAGTGGGACTCAGCTTTCATTTTCATGAAGAAGAGTAGGTAGGTAGAAGGCCTTGAATATGTGTAGTTTGACACTCTTTTCCACCACTCTTTTCCTCACCACTGGGCTGCTTTTACTGCTTCTTGCTTAGGAATAAAAAAATAGAATGCACTCTCTGTTAAAACTTCTGATAAGATTAATAAATGACCTGAACGGATATAAGATGATGGACATGCTGGTTAAAAGAGTGTTGGTCTTAAAAAATAGTTCAATAGGGCCTACTCACTCCCTTTGGAATAAATTAATATGTAGGCCATGCTAAGAAGAAAATTTTGATTAAAAGTGAAAATTGATGGGATACATAACTTTTAATATTTATATGTTTACAATAGAGATAGATTATTAATCATTCATTTATAATTTATCTAATGCAATTTCTTCTTAACAGTTTCTGGCTTTTATTAAAGTTAAAAAATCTTAAAAAAAAAGTTAGAGAATCCCATTCAAACATTCGCATTAACAGCATTTAACAAATTAACATACTTGTATGTATATAATTGTAATTAACATACTAGTGATCTTTTGTTAATTATAAGATTGTTGTTGTAACTCGCCCATCTCGTTTTGAACAGTTGACTCCTCCAAAACTGAAACTTCGTTATGAACTAATTACTTTTAAGTTAATCAATTAAGAAAAGTGAGGTTTTCAACCCTGTAAAGGAAATAGAACTGCTTATATTTTAGGTATTTATACTATACGATACTGACTTTGAATCAATTTAATCCCTATATACAAATTGTCAGTAAACACAACTGAATATCCGACGCATGATCCGATAGCATTTTGTATATATGTTAGAGAAATTGAAAGAATAGATATCCCAATAACTGAACATTACGTTTATACTGTTATTATAAGCTAAACACCACTAACTCCAAATCATTTTTAAAATACATTTTTGCATCGTACCCGAATAGGTCTAAAAACTAAACAATTTTGTGACATTAGAAAGCCCTAAAACCAATAATTATGATATAATCATTGTAATTTATATAATCATTAAGGCTTCCTGATGCCATGAAAAGGTGTGGTTTTTAGAGTAATTCGGATTCAGTACAAAGATGAATTTAAAAAAATGATTTGGAGTTAGGGCCTTTTAGCTTATCAGGGCAGTATAGGGGAACTAATGACGCTTGCACTTTATGGAATTTAGAGTGATGAGGGGCAAATCTCCTAGATGGCTGTTTTGTCCGCTTACCACATAATCCGCCCCTGCTAAGCGGTAAAAATTCCAGTAATCCCTCCAAAAAAAGTTTCAATATTGAGGCGATCAATTTTACATTTTGTTTTAGATTTTTACGATTATTTCATGGATTTTTTTTATTTTATTTTATTTTTTAAACCTATTCATTCAGTTCCAAAATCATTAAGTTAAGATATTTTAAGGCTTCGGGCAACTTTGCTATGCGGAGCTCTACGATTTCCGCTTAATCCGTCTTCTGGAAACATTACCGAGTAATGTTGAGAGAGGTAGGTAGCTTCAGGACAGTTGTCTGCTTCTGTCAGTATAATTGTTTTTATTTTACATCATCATCATCATATTCTTTCCCTCTCTACCGCTGCGCAGTGTGGGGATGCCCTCTGTAGAGCTTGACCCAAGGGTCCCTTTCTTGAACCAATTCTCTCCTCCTGCTCCAGCCCAGCCCTCGCTTCCTGAACGCCTCCCGCACGCCTTCTTCCCTGGTGATCCGTGGTCTTCCTCTTGGTGTTCTTCCATCTACTCTCGTCTCATACGTTATCCTGGCCGTTCTCTCCGTGCTCATTCTCAGGAGGTGCCCAAACCATCTTAGTTTATTTTCTTCAAGAGTGGTTTCTATCTTATCGTCGCGTTGCGGATCCTATCTCTTCTGTTCCTTCCTTCAACCTTTCCTAGTTATCTCATTTCCATTGTCTGGATCTGCCCTTTGTGTTTTGAGGTAAGGGTCCATGATTCGGAGGAGTAAGATAGGATGGACAGGAACGTAAACTTGTAGTCGGATATCTTCGTCTTCTTCGTCACCTCTCTTTTGTTGAGAAAATTTTTCCGGACTGCGTTGAACAATCTACCAGCTGCTCCCAGCCTTTGCGACACCTCTCCATCGATATAACCACTTTCGTTGATCCAGGCACCTAGATATTTAAAATTCTGCACCTGTTCTAGGACTGATCCCTTCAGTCTCATTATTCTCATAACACGATGAGGATGTCTTCCTATTCTCATGCATTTGGTCTTATCTGGATTAATATCCATGTTAATGCTCCTCAACTCTTCTTGCATGACATTTACATTGTGTTGTTGGTCCCGGTCATCCGCAGCGAATACGACGAGGTCATCAGCAATAGCGAGACCTATATACAAGGTAGGCTGTAGGTTCCTATGCCCTAATTGAAAACGCCACAATCTGGGTTTGGCTCTCTTCAGCCCCTTATCCAGCACCAATATGAAAAGTAGAGGACTTAGGCTGCATCCGTGGCGTATTCCCTGTTTCGTTTCAAACTCCTTGGAGGTGTGGTTGCCATTCCTTATAATGTTTCTCGTTTTTTGGTAGAGACTCCTGACTGCCAGAATTGTGCCAATATCCACTTCTTTTTCCAACAGAGCTCGCTCTATATCCTCCGTTTTGACTCTGTCAAATGCCTTTTCTAAATCCACGAAGCAGATAGAAAGTTCTTTACCTTTCTCGATGGACTTTTCCATGACCTGTCTCAAAGTGAAAATTAGGTCCTGTGCACTCCTCGAGTTTCTGAATCCATACTGCTCCTCTCCGATACGGCAGTCGACAACTCTTCTTACCTTTGCTTCTAGGATTCTTTAATAAATCTTGCTTGGCACACTAAGCAGAGATATGCCTCGATGTTTATTGCATACTCTATTGCCTCCCTTCTTGTAAATAGGCACCACCACAGCGATCTCCCAGTCCTTCGGTATCCTTTTCTTTTTCCATACCAAATTTAAGAGATGGAGAAACATTTCTTCACCTTTGCTGCCCATATACCGCATCATTTCGGGAGTTATTTCATCCAGCCCTGCAGACTTGCCCAGCTTCATCTTCGAAATAGCCTCCTGCAATTCTTCCTCGCTGATGAAATCGTCTTCTGCATATTCCACCTCCGCATTATGAGTCTCATCTGGACTCACGTCTCTTCCCTCCAGCAGCTCCTTGAAGTACTCTCTCCATCTCTCTATTATATCTTTTTCCTGCCATAAAATCCTTCCTTCCTTGTCCTTGATTCCTTTGAGTGAATCCGATCTTTTCTTCCTCAATCTTTTGATGACTTTGTAGAAGATCTTTTGGTTCTCTTTTGCATTTTTCTCTATTTTGTGGCCAAAATCTTCCCATGATTTTTGTTTGGCTTGAAGAACTGCTATCTTGGAATCCTTCCTTCTTTCCTTGTACCTTTCATAGGCTGTAGGTGTTTTCTGGCTGAGGAAGTCTCTCCATGCTTTCTTCTTTTCTTGAACCTTATTTTTCACCTCATCGGTCCACCACGAACTTCTTTTAAAGCCGGATCCTGCTCTCTTCTCTCCACATACCAGTCTAGAAGCATCAGGGATGATTTTCTTGAATGATGATCAGCTCTGCTCTATGTCATCACTATCCCATGGGTAATCTGAATCTCGAGCCATCCTATTTATTTCTTCTTGAAAGTATCGGAATATTTCTTCTTCGTTTATACTGCCATTATAAGCTAAACAGCACTAACTCCAAATCATTTTTAAGATACATTTTTGCATCGTACCCGAATAGGTCTAAAAACTAAACATTTTTGTGACATTAGAAAGCCCTAAAACCAATAATTATGATCTAATCATTGTATTTAGGGCTTTCTGATGTCATGAAAAGGTGTGGTTTTTAGAGTAATTCGGATGAATTTAAAAAAATGATTTGGAGTTAGAGCCTTTTAGCTTATCAGGGCAGTATAGGGGAGCTAATGACTCTTCGCACTTTATGGAATGTAGAGTGATGAGGGGCAAGTCTCCTAGGTGGCCGTTTTGTCCGCTTACCGCATAATCCGCCCCTGCTAAGCGGTAAAAATTCCAGGAATCCCTCCAAAAAAAGTTTCAATATTGACTCGATCAATTTAACATTTTGTTTTAGATTTTTACGATTATTTCATGGATTTTTTTTATTTTATTTTATTTTTTTAACCTATTCATTCAGTTCCAAAATCATTAAGTTATCATATTTTAAGGCTTCGGGCAACTTTGCTATGCGGGGTCCTTAGATTTCCGCTTAATCCGTCTTCTGGAAATATTACCGAGTAATGTTGAGAGAGGTGGGTAGCCTCAGGACAGTTGTCTGTGTCTGTCAGTGTAATTGTTTTTATTTTACAAAGGAAATAATTATGTGCCATCTCGGCTTATTTTGTTTAATTGTTAGTCCTTTAAAAATAACCCTATAATCTTTGTAAAACTGCTCTAAATTATTTTTCTCACGGGCCAAGGGTTCGGATTCTATTGGCAGTTGCTTGTATTGCCTATATTGTTAATCACTTAAAGGCACTGAATTTCCATTACTGTATTAAAAAGGATTTCATTCTCAGCATGAACGACGTTATCGATCTTAACAATTTTTATTTTTATTAATAAAAAATAATGCAATCTGTCGCACTTAAGGGCAATAAGTATTAGAGCTGTAAATGTCTATTCACATCATATATACAGAAAAAAGAAAATTAATAAAAGAAAAATAAAGATAAAAATTGTAAAATAATATATATTAACAAAATTTTGAAAAGAATTTTGAGAACAATGTAAGACTTCCTTATTCAAATTCAATATTTGTTCTTTTAAAGGATAATTTTCTTTTGTTTGGGAAGAAATGTTCCTCATACATAATTTAAAATTGTCCTCATACATAAGTTAAATTCCTTTTCCAATCTTCCTGATAACTTATAAAATTCTATTTTAAGACCTTTCAAGATAACTTATAAAATTATATCTCAAGGCCTTTCTAGATAGCTTATGAAGTTCTATTTTAAGACCTTTCAATTTCATATATTCCTTGATAGACGTTGATGCTTGGCCCTTTCTAACAGCGCGCTGCAGCTGTAACTTCATTAGATAAAGAATCTAGTTTAGCAATGATAAGATTGTTGATATCTCTACCCCAACCTTTATCTTCCTTATTAGCCCCGCTCCAACTGCTGGCAGAACCTTTATCCCTTATACCAAAAACTATGGTTTTAAACTAGTTAGTTTCACGAAATTAAATCCACGAAAAAATCGAACAAAAAACTCTCTATAATCATTTAAAATTAGCAAAAATACTAAGGTCACTGATAAGATGTCAGTTCCCTATGACTGCTCAAGGCCAACGCCTATTTAAATCAATGAAAAATGTAATTACAATTAAAGATATGAATGGATGAAGGTACTAAATAACAAATTTTAAAAATTGAGTTTTTTTCTAACGAATGGAGACAATATGTACTTCTACGTCTTGTAACATTAGCAACCCAAGATTCTTGTTAATCGCATGATTTCTCAGAGAACTGGATTGATCGCGTCTTTAAAAAAATAAGTTTGCGCATACCTAATCGAAAGTAGAAGATGGAATTTGATAAAATTCACACTGGACTATTTTTACACTAATCGCCAACTTTCCTCCAGTTTTGGATCAAGTCAGACAAGCCGTTTTTCAAATATGTGCGAATCAATGGAAAATACGAGTGCATAGGCTAAAGTTGCGGATGGAATTTGATAAAATTCACACTGGACTATTTTTACACTAATCGCCAACTTTCCTCCAGTTTTGGATCAAGTCAGACAAGCCGTTTTTCAAATATGTGCGAATCAATGGAAAATACGAGTGCATAGGCTAAAGTTGCGGATGGAATTTGATAAAATTGAAATGGGATCATCTTGGTGCCAATCCGCATAATCTCTGAAAATTTCATCAAAATCGGATTAACGGTTGAAATTTTCTATTCTGAGGATAAAAAAATGTTTCTATTTCCTCTATGAAAATTTACATTAAAAAAACTTTATTTGTCCTTTTCTCAATACTTTAAATTTGTAACATAACATCTTAATCCACTTATGTCTCTGTTGACAATTAATAATTAAATTCGACATTCGATTTTTCACAAAGTGAGCCGAGGTTAATTTCCCTCCTCTCTAATCAATAATAATTTCTAAAAGTTATATTTTAAATTCAGTCGTATTTTTTTTTAGTTGACATCCGCATGATGGTATAGAAGGATCAATCTAAATATGGATTGATAAATTATTTGCCACTTCTATAAATTTGTTTTATTGAAAACTAGTTTCGAATGTTATACATTCATCCTCAGTTCTAAAAACACACAAAAATCCAAAAATAAGCAATTCAAAATATAGTTTTGCATTATTATACATATGCATTAAATTAGATTAATATAAATCAGTATTATAAAACATTTATGAATTATGAATTTAATTAAGACAAGAAATCAAATACATGTATACATGTATGTGTGTATATATATATATATATATATATATATATATATATATATATATATATATATATATATATATATGTATATGTGTATATGTATATGTATGTATACATGTATTTGATTTCTTGTCTTAACTAAATTCATAATTCATAAATGTTTTATAATACTGATTTATATTAATCTAATTTAATATGTATAATAATAATACCAACTATATTTTGAATTGCTTATTTTTGGAATTTTTTGTGTGCTCTTAGAACTGAGGATGAATGTATAACATTCGAAACTAGTTTTCAATAAAACAAATTTATAGAAGTGGCAAATACTTTATCAATCCCTAATTGTATTTTTTTTCCTCAGTGGTTATTTTTGGAGAGGAAATTTCCCCTCCCCTCATTGTGGATCCCCCACTGTAACCTGCTGAACTGTTTTCGATTTTGTAGACCTACGCTGCTTTGAGAAAAAAATGCTCCTGCGTAAGTCTAAATACTATTCCTCCTTGTCTACCTTGGCTAAATCAAAGCTATTTTAAATGATTTGTGCAGTTTTGTTGTCTGTGAAATAACTCACCGAATAGCCAAAAGGTGAAATTTTTAACTTTTGTTTCTGTCGAATTTGCCATTTTATTTATCTTAATGCAACTCTACTTAAGAAAAGCTTAAATTTTTTTTTAATGTTTTACCAATTATGCTTTAAAATAACTGATGAGGACAAGGCATGACTTCCTTGTACGCCTATTAAACTATTTTGTTGCTCAACATGTAATTCTAAATCACTATTTAGTAACTAGATTCCGAAAATAACAGTTAAGTTAAGAAATTAAGTTAAAAAATCTATTATGAAAATAGTCTATTATGAACTTCAAGTAAAGTACCACTTCCTGAAATCATATTTTAACAAAAATCTAGTATGTCATTTATATTAATATTTAAGTTTCATAATCCAAATTTGAGATGTTTTTCATAATATTTTAGTATAATTTTTGATGAAAATCTATTATAACTTTCAAAGTATCACTTCTGATGATAATGTAGTGACCAATAAGGGAGGTTCACAACTAGATGTTATAAAAATCCCAAATATAAAATTTCAAGTTTCTACGGCTAAACATTTTTGAGTTATACGAGATAAGAACAGACGAACGTTCGATTAGACGTCACGACGAAACTAGTAAAAATGGATTCAGGGATGGCCAAAATGGGTATTTCCGTTGAAATCTGAAAACCGAAATCTTTTGCGATTACTGTACTTCCTTTACTGCGTACAAGGAAGCAGTAAGATTTCATTAAATATCAGAATACAAATTCTAAAATTTAATGTTTTTTTTTCTTCTGAATTGTGAAATAAAGTGTACTGTACTTTTACAGTAGAATTCGTTTTTGATTTTTTTTTAAAAGCAGGAATACTTTTTAAAATGGACGATAATTGGACTTGGCAAACTTATGACGGAGCACAGACCTCACACTTTACCTTTTTTTTTCTCTTTTCTCTTTTTTTTTTTTCTCTTTTCTTGCCTTAAATGATATATTTGTGTATGTAGGACATTTATTATTTATTTATCGGTCTACACCTCCTTCACTTTCAGTATTTCGGAATATTTATAGAGGTGGCATAGTCAAGATAAAATAACAAATGGTTTTCATCAAAAACATAATTTCGAAACATAGATAAAAATACGAAATAAGTAATTTAAAATTAAAAACTACTTTTTTGAATGACTGGGAGATGCAAATGTTTCTGGTTAGTGCTGATGGACTGCTAAATAGCTATCTGTTATTTATTTTAAGTATTTTACAGCCATTTATTATTTTTCAATAGGTTATTATTAATAACGTTTTATAAATAAAAAATAGTAGTTTCGCTCTTCTATACTGGAACCTAATATATAAGACCTGAAACTTGAAAGTGTTAAACTGTTAGAAGTAATTATAAATAAGCAGTTCTTGAGATGGGCTTGCTGGTTTACTCTTTAGCTTTATGTTATTTACGAATAACATCTAAAAAATAAAGCTGTATTTTTAATTTTTCTTCAAGAATGTATTTTTTATTTAAAAATTAATTATTATGGGTAAGTCGTGTTTACGTATAATTATAAATAGAAATCCGTACCATAAGAAATAACAATTAATTAATTTTCTCTGAAATAAATATGCTTTTGCTCTGTAACGGTCATCGGAAGGAGGAAGGGTGCATTTTGAATTATAACCCCATAAATGTTTCATAACCCCTAAAAAAAGATTTTGGGGATGTCTGTTTGATACCTTAAAAACTGCGAAAACATTTTGACAACAAAATTATGTCTGAAATTTACCCACACTACGTGTGGAAATGAGCTGAAATTCGGCATGTGTGGTTGTTTTCTAGGCAGAACAATACCTTAAAAGTGGGAGTAAATTTCAGTCAAAATTTCGTCATGTCCAAATATTTTTTAACTGTTTTTAAGGTTTCGCACACTTCTTCAGCGCCTCCATGAGAGGGTTGTAAATTTGAATGTGAACTGAGGTGGTGTCAGACAAGTGTCTTTTGGGGGTCGCAACGTTTTTCTCTCACTCCGCTATTTTGATATTTTCAATTTTGTATATTAGTTCTTCAGCAATTATTTATTTTTTCAAGATAAGTTATATCATCAATTATTGTAAAAAAATTGTTTAAAACAAGTTGAGCAAAGCGTCGCAATAAATCTCTTCGGATTTATTTAACTATTGACATGAGAAAATTTATCCTTGCTCGTTATTGCTCTACAAACTAATTTTCAAGTTCTTAAGACCTCATTTTGATGGAATTAAATTTCTAGCAATTAAAAACAAAAATTAAATGGAAGTAAAAAGAAAGGAAGTGAACATTTAGTTTACCTAGTGAAAATACGACCTTAATGACGGGCTCTGTTGCTCATACTTTTCTAATGTTTTCAAGTATTGTTTTAAACAATAACTTCAACTGTTATTGGAAATTAGCTGAAGCAGTTTTAACTAGTAATTGAAATTAACAGTTGATTCCCCTCCTATATATTTGTAGTTTTTAACCAGTGGTTAGCCCCTAAGAACTATTTTAGGATTCGTGGATAATTTAAAAAATATCAGTTGACATCCGCATGATGGTATAGAAGGATCAATCTAATTAGGGATTGATAAATTATTTGCCATTTCTATGAATTTGTTTTATTGAAAACTAGTTTCGAATGTTATACATTCATCCTCAATTCTAAAAACACACAAAAAATTCAAAAATATGCAATTCAAAATATAGTTGGTATTATTATACATATTAAATTATATAAATCAGTATTATAAAACAATTATGAATTTAATTAAGACAAGAAATCAAATACATGTTGGTACTCACCAAGGTTTAAATGGATTATATCAAACAGAAAAGTTTATACTGTTTCCTTCTCGCATTGTACTAACAATGAACGTGAAATAGGCAGGATGTTTTTAGGTAAACGGTTTAAGGGTCAGAGTTTTCCCAGTAATGCCGGTGAGTAATTGTTTTTTCTGTTATAGATGGGAATAAATTTAAGATTGGACTGTTGGAGATATTTATTTGGGCATTTAAGCAAAAAGATTGGATTTGAAGGATTTTATTATTTCAAGTGCTTCATATATATTTAATTTGAGACTGTTTTCAACGTGATGTATTAATTTAACTCCTGAGTCTTTGATGATTTTATGATTATTTTCATTTAAATGAATTGCATAGTTGGAATTATCTGTCTTATTATTATATGCACGTATATATTCCTTTAATCTCTGATTTAGCGATCTTCCAGTTTTTCCCCTGTATTTGGCTGCACAATCATTACAATTTAGTTCATATACTCCGCTTTTTTGGAAAGGGTCTATTTTGTCTTTAGGAGAAGAGAAATATGAGGATAGAGTTTTTTCTATTTTAAATGCAAATAAATATCTCCAACAGTCCAATCTTAAATTTATTCCCATCTATAACAGAAAAAACAATTACTCACCGGCATTACAGGGAAAACCCTGACCCTTAAACCGTTTACCTAAAAACATCCTGCCTATTTCTCGTTCATTGTTAGTACAATACGAGAAGGAACCAGTATAAACTTTTCTGTTTGATATAATCCATTTAAACCTTGGTGAGTACCAACATGTATTTGATTTCTTGTCTTAATTAAATTCATAATTGTTTTACAATACTGATTTATATAATTTAATATGTATAATAATACTATATTTTGAATTGCTTATTTTTGAATTTTTTGTGTGTTTTTAGAACTGAGGATGAATGTATAACATTCGAAACTAGTTTTCAATAAAACAAATTTATAGAAGTGGCAAATAATTTATCAATCCCTAATAAAAAAATATTAGTTAATAAAACGTAAAAGTAAAAGTTTCGAATTAGTTCTATAAATCAAAACATATAAAGTGATATATCCAAACATGGGAGCTTGGGTCGCAGCATGTGATCCGGACGATGTATGGGCCAACTGCGGGATGTTGGGAATGTACACAACTGCCTGTATTTGACTAATGGCCTTAGGAAACTGATGTTTTTCTCTGGGTATCGGAAAAGTTTTTCCTCGGAACGCTCTAGATAGATCAGGCAGTGCCACCTTAATATATGGAGATGGTCGGGAAAACAGGGCGGTTTATCATTTAGAAGGGATTAGGTGATACACTCGGCACTGCCGCGCCACCCCTACATTAAATTTAACCCTTAAGCAGGTTTGTGGTTCTCGGTTCTAATAACACCTCCACGCTTTGAGCAGGCTGTTCGTCATTCCCCCTCCTTCTCCCGCTTCATTGGATTTCGGCTTATTTGCGGCTGTGGGTGGAACAGTAAATTCATATGCTGGGAAGATTATAAATTTACTCTCATATTATTAATCAATTTATTAATTCACTATTAGTGAACTTATATTTTATATTACACTATTATTTATTTCAAAGGTTATATAATCTAATTAGTATTCCATTCTTTTGTACTTGGCGAAGGAATGGGCTCCATTATATTGTCAAAAATTAAAGCGGGTTGCTTTGAGTTATTACAAAGCATGAATTCATTAGCCACGTAACACCTCATACCATTATGCGCTTGTAGAAACAGGTATAGAATCAGTAGAGACAAACGGTTTTAAAAGAATGCTTCGATGGTACCAAAAGGTAATTAGGTCTACTAATACTTAGGAAGATAATTGATTACCGTAAGTACGTTTAAATGTTTTGAAAATATCTGATGTGACACCAAATTACTTCCTTGTACGCCTATTAAACTATAAATGGGGAGTTAAAATTAAAAAACAAAACAAAAAAAAACTACAGTTGATGTAAAAATTGTTTTATGATGAAAGTCTAATATATACCGTTTCCGATTTTCCAATTTAGACCAAAATCTAGTATGTTATTTAAATCAATATATAAGTAATAAATACTAAATTTGAGAAGTTTTGCATAGTATTTTAATAATTGTTTTTTATGGAAATAAATTACGACCTTCACCTGTGATCATGAAGTGATAAAAAAAGAGATTTTCACAACTAGATTTTATAGCAATCCTAAATACAAAATTTTTACTTTCTACGGCTAACCATTTTTGAGTTATGTGAGATACGTACGTACGTACGGCTGGCCAATTTTAACCAAAATCTAGTATGTTATTTATATTGATATAAAAGTCTTATATCCTAAATTTGAGATCTTTTGCATTATATTTTAATATAATATTTGATGAAAATTTATTATGACCTTCGTGTAAAGTACCACTTCCGATGACGTAGTGACGAAAAAGAGAGGTTCAAACCTAGATGTTACAGCAATTCCAAATACAATATTTAAACTTTCTATGGCTAACCGTTTTTGAGTTATGCAAGATTGGAACGAACAGACGTCACGACGAAACTGATCATAATGGATTCAGGGATGATCAAAATGCTTATTTCCGTTGAAATATGAAAACCTAAAATTTTCGCGATTATAATACTTCCTTTACTTCGTACAAGGAAGTAAAAACATTCCTTAAATCAATCAACTAATGCAAAATATAATTGGTACTTGCAATTATTCAATAAATTGGGAGTTATAGACTCAGCTGATCTATTAAACATTAAAAGTAAAGAGTTGTTTGAAAGGGAATTTAATAAAGCTATTAAAAATAATAATAATAATAATAATTCAGTATTACGGGCTCTGCATAGCCTATCCCATGTCTATTTCTAAGTTATATGAGTAAAAAAGTTATGAACATCTAACGGTGAATACAGAAAATACCTGTAGTGTTGGCATGAATAAATAAGGCTAAGTAATTAATAATGTAATCAATAAATATTATAATGACTAACTCCTATATTTATTTTTACTCGATAAGTTTCTACTCCTATTTTTTTTATTTTTGGAAAATCATGTACGAGTAATTTAAATATATACATAATCAGTATAATGATTTTAACATAAATGAGTCCTGTTTTGGAGAAGGTATTTGGGTAAATTGTTCCTGCCTGTTAGATGCCCTTCAACGGGTTTCAAACTCCCTTACCTTAGAGACTTGGACAGAAGATGTTTTTAGATCCCAAGACCTTCCAGAGTTAGGACCGCATTGCGGCTCGGCCAACAGTTTTGGAACCCTTCCAGCCAAGACTCCTCCCTCTTCAATGGCAGATCCGTATCTTGAGGATTAAACGGCTACCGCCTTATATTTACCACCTACACTGCTTCAGGTGTTCTCTCTCCTTTCAGCTGTGGAAAGGCCCCGGAATTACTGTTCTTAGAAGTTTCCGTTTTATCTGCCACATGGCAGTTGTCTGAAGAATGAAAACCTAACATTCAGGTTTTCTTGAGAAATGAACGTTGTAGTTGTTTTGGTTTTTTCCCTAATTACTCACTTTCACCAACCCATAATTTTCAATATCTTGCGTGGATTTAAATTTCATGCGTTTGAGCACGAAGCCTTACATTACATGCCAAGTAAAAGTAAAGCCATACATTATATGCAAAGTAACCGAACAAACGTTCGGAACGAAAAATTTTCTGATCTTATTTCATAAATGCATTTTAGGGTTTCCTTGTTTTAAAAAACGTCTGTAGAAAAATATCGTTCTGCTTTCTAAAGGCTTATAATTATTATTTTTTTTTTTTAGTTCTGATTTATTTACTTTTTATCAATTTATTATATACTTTTTATTAATTAATTATTTACTTTTTATTAATTTATTATTTACTTTTTATTAATTTATTATTTACTTTGTATTAATTTATTATTTACTTTTTATTAATTTATTATTTATTTTTATGTGTGTTTTGTTCTTCCTTGGAGATTAGAAACAAAGCTTTTAGTCTCTCAGTTCGTTGCTAATAACTAACCGGTTTAAGTTTCACAGTTCAGGCATTATCAATTTATTTATTTATTTGATTACATTTTTATAGGTGCCATGTAGAACAGCATAGGCTAGGGGCACCTATTCGGATTTACATTCTACATCATATTGCATTACATTATGTTACATAGAGGCAACTATTCGAATTTATATTGATTGCATTATATTGGTGGTATAAAGATTGTTCTGCTTCAAAAATAGAAACAAATACTTCAGATTTTCAGGCAGCAGAGCTTGACGATATCCCCGGAGACAGAGGGATGCTCTCAAAGAGTATAACCATGGACAGTTTTCTATAATATGTTCTGCTGTTGGTATACAGTTGCAGCTGTGTCATCTCGGTGGTGGTTTCCCTTCGAGGAAGTGCCAATGGGTCAGCCTCGTGTGTCCGATCCTGAGGCGAGTAATAATGTAGTACTCATAGTTTGTTCCATACTATCTGTGGCAATGGTCGAGAAGCTTCATAGATCTTCTTCATCTTGCTATTCGGAACATTGATCCCAAAGTAGCACCAGGTTTCTTGACATTGGTTCAATACTGTTGTATTGAAATCACACAGCACCTTGGTGATATTGAGTACAGTAAATACAGCACTTGCTTCTTTGGAACCTGTGTCAGCCAGTTCGTTACCCGTTATCCTACATGACTAGAAACCAGAGAAAGTTAATTGTTTTGTTTTTTATATTTGAAAATATTTATTAAACGATAAATTTTAGTTATATTATAAACATTTTACTATTATATTATATTATATTTATTACACATTATATTTTAGCATATATATTATTATTAGAGAATTATGTTTATTAATAAATTATGTATTGATGTAATAGTGGAAGATGTTTATTAGGGTTAATACAAAGAATCTATTTATCAAGAGGGGGAGAGGGGGAAATAAAAAGAAGAAAATTATATGAAAACCGCTAAAAAAAAGAATATATATATATATTATAATTTGGTTGGTCCGTTCTTACTGTTTCTGTGTTCCATGGCGCAGAGGTCTTAAGTCGTTAGGCCGTTTTGCGTGTTTATAACCCATAATTCATAATCTAACAACTTAATTTCCTCCCCTTTGAAGATATCACTAGAAGGAGTCTGATTTCTGGGAAAACAAACTAACCAGAATTGTAATTTATACCTAGATCAGGGAGTGTTGATTCAACATTTTAAAAATAAACTTAGAATAATGGTTTTCCACTAATTTGTTTCAGTTTAATCGCTTATAGAATAATAACTATATAAAATAAAATAAAATCAACTATCAACTTCTGTAGCTCTCTCCTGAGGACTGTGTGTGGTATTCCCAATCTAGTGCATTTAAATTTATTTCTTGGTCGGATTTCAAAATTTCTGTTTTTTTTTTGTTTTTTTGTTCTTTTAGCTTCTTACATCAAGAAGAAAAAGTTTCTCCCTTTTTTTTATCTATTTTTTTTTTACAAACGGTATAAATTTTATGTTAAATTTTGCTATCGTCATATGAAAGTTGGAAAAATTAAACTACTTGAAATTAGCACGGAATATAAATTATATGATAAATGAAAAAAATGTCGAAAGAATATGCCAAAATTATTTCAAAAGTCATCATTGTATTTAAAATAATTATTTTTTAATAATAAAATAATAAAATAAATAAAACAGAATTAATTCATATATATCAGACATCCTCGAAATTCCCATATTCGTGTTCTCCCCACACCAATGACCTTCATTACAGAGCAAAACCCTACAATTTTCGAGGAAAATACGATTAAAACATTAACATTCTGCCCAAATATTTTTCTAGTTTAAGACCCTAAACATAAATTTATCGGACAAGCTTCTAGTTTATATATTATTTAATTCTAGGTAGATACATATTTAGACCTTTCGTCTATCTACTATTACTAAAGGGTTACTAAAGCACCAATGCCGATATAACGTAGAATCAATACCTGCTACATTGTCCTGAAGGTCTACGTGGATGCGAACGGCTGGCAGTGATTTCCCTCTGGAAGATATGGGCAGTACATGGCCTCGGGAAATATAAATGATATAGGAATAATAATAAGGCTCCGAGGGAGAATACCTTATCGGGAGGAGGGGGTGGGATGAGGGGTAGGGAGGTTAGACGAGGGTCTACCATGGACATGAATTATGTCAGTCTCCTAGCGGTCCTCTTCCTTGAAATATTTAAATAGACTCTTCCTTCGGCCTGCTCCTCCCGATTCTCTTACATGTACCTCAGCCTTTGTCTTATCGATTACCTATTGTTATCGAAATCTCCAGGCCATGGAACACTCCTGAATCCAAGCATACTGATGGTAATCCAACAATGGATCGGAAAAAAAAGTGTTCTCTAATTTTTCTTCTTGCTGAATGTGAACATCCAATAATTTATTTTTTTTTAAAGTAGAAATTTACAAATATTGATAGTTGATTATGCAAGTTACCAATTTCGCTACTATGATTCGGTTGAAGTTGCATACATTGTCATAGGAAACGACTAAATTGTACCTAAGCCTGACAACAAAGAATGTGTGAACAATGACGGATCTCCTGACGGGATATTGCCCCTTGAAATATCATTTCAGGAAGATATTTAGTTCAGCTTCATGAAATGATATTTCACTAGATTGTCGTCGGTGCCTGGAGAAGGTAGAAAGGGCTGAGTATATCCTGTGTGAATTTGAAGTTCTTGCCTTCTGGAGATCGCGGTACCTGAAATCTGGGCCGGAGCTAGAGAGAGGAAGGCAAAGGGGAAACGTCCCGCGCGGCAGAATTTAGCGGCTGGCAAATTTCGAGCGAAATATTATTTTTAGCTAAAGTAAAAAACATTTATTTCTACTTTTTTATTCTATTGACCTTAATTTAGCCAATAAAATAAATTAATGTTATGAGATGTTTATTTCGAAATATATTATCTGAAACTGTTGACTTTCATTATTGAAAGGGGAGAGGGCGAGTGGATGAAGAGGTAGCAAAATTAAGCTTGTCCCTTGGCTTAAATTCTGATTCCGGCCCTGCCTTAAATATTCAAATCTTTAAACTGAAGATATTATACAAATTCCAAGGATCCAATGTATTTTGTGTGAAGTATACGATTAGTGATTTCTAGACGACCATAGAGATTTTCACAAATGATTCCGATGATCGAGGAGAAGAGATTTTCATGTCTCAATATAATAATACCATTAACTTTTGCAATTGAAGAAATGAGTGGATGAAGGAGTTATATTAAAATTTTAAAGTTTTGTGGAAATGATAATTTTTTTTTAAAAAGTATGTTATGTAATTTTTCAAAAAGATGATCCGTCTAATCCACTGAGAAATCATACGAATAACCATGAATCTAGGGTTGTTAATGCTAAATGGTGGAGATAAGCATATATCTTCATTCCTAAGAAAAAAACTGTTATAAAAAATTTATTACATAGGATTACCTTCATCCACTGATGTCTTTAATTATAAAGAGTAATTTAAAATTCCAATTATTAATATTTGTGAAAAATACTGAGCCACACTTTCACTTAAGTAACTACATTATTTACATAAATGGGTTTCACTTTTATATCAACAAATTATATTAATAATATTTTAATTAGCCGTAATAGGTCATCATTTCAATCTTCTATTACTTTATAGGCGGTTTCCTTGTTGTAATTGAATATTTGCAGCTGTTGTGGCATGTTCTAAATATTTCCATTTCTGAAATTTAATTTTTGCGGAATGAAATTTATCAACCGAAATTGAAAGTTGCGTCAATCTGCCAATCACTGCCCTTTCCGATTTCGAGGGAAGCACGATTTTTCATAATGAAAACAGCAGTGATTGACGTCTCTTGGCTTCCGGAATGTTTTATTGCGTTGTTTTTGATTCCTGCGAATTTTGGGATGTTTTTTACATTGATTTTATCTTTCGAGGGCATTAATAATTTCTTGAGCAAAAGAGTGCTATTTGCTTAAACCATGCCTTCGGAACGTATCTCAGTCAAGCATATATATATATATATATATATATATATATATATATATATATATATCGTGTTCTAAGTGTTACGAAACGGATATAAAATGAATCCCACCCTCTCCCGTAGATGTTTGATGCAATGCAGTATTCTATTATTTTCGGAAAAAAATACGACTAAAAATTAAATTATGATAAAAATTCGAGTTAACTGGTATTTGGGAATGCGTAACTCATTTTCTTCAGTGTAATAACTCATTAGAATTGATGTGTCTCATTAATATATCGATAAACTAGGGCTGTGAATTTTAAGATTTAAAGTTCCTTTACGAAAATATACCCCCTTTTGGCCATATCATCACGGATGTACATCCTTTTCCAGTACCCAGCCTTATTTCAGTAACTTTAACCTTATTTCAATAGATAGTAGATGTTTAATGATTTTGTGTTCTGCGAATGATTTTCCCGACGTTTAAGGTTACACAAGAGCCAATTAACAATCATCAAAGCGAATCGTAGTTAACGAGCATGACCTTACCCCTCGCCTCATTTCTCTATCAAATGTCGCTGATTCTGTTCTATCTGATTTCAAAGCCATTTCATTAAATCATTAGATTTAATAAACACAATTACTTAGTCTGTGATCATAGCAAAATACAACAAAATAAATAAGTTATTTACAGAAGACAACATTTTGACCAGAGTTGTAGGCCATTATCATATAAAAATTTGTAAATATGATTTCCCAGCAACTTCAATTTTTGAATTGTACCTTTACTCTACGGACGTGAAAGAGTCTACCCCTCCACTGAATAAAGTAAGCCTCCGTCTTTGACAGTGAGGGATCCAACTAGGGTTATCCTTATATTATAAGTACAAAAAGGGCTACTTCCTCAATTGAATACCGTTACTAACCCAACATTCGAACATTCTACAACGGGTGCGATATCTATATAATTCGAAATGTTTTTAACATTTTATTTATTTAAAATATGCAATCAGAAATTATTGTTTGGCGCATGTCTTCCCCTCTTTTTATCATGGCAATGCCAGGCCACTGTTTTATCAGAAATATCGGGAATCTGGGTTTTAGATATGGCGGATCCTGATTAGGGATGTGAATATCGAAAAAATATCGATTTTTTATCTTATCGATAATTTTTGAATGTATCGAAATAAGAGTTCGATATATAAAAAAAAATATTGTTATTTCCAAATGGAGCATTTGATATTTTAAATCTTTTAAAGAGGCACACACATATCTGTGCCGATATTATTAAGATATTGGTTTTATAATATCGATATTTCTGGGACGATTTAGTTGATACTTTTGTTTTTATAGTATCGATATTTCGGGGACGATTTAATGAAGTTGTTGTTTTTATAATATTGATATTTCTGTGCCCATATATTTAAGATTTATTTTATGGCATCGATAAATCACTGCCGATATCATTAAGATATTGTTTTTATTAATATAAATTAATTGTTTCTATTAATAAAGTTTATTTACAGCAGACTTTAAACATTAAGGAACTAGTTATTTTCTATCCTCCTTCAGATTCGTTTATTTTTTTTTTTTTTAATCTGATAAAACAATGAACGACATTTGGAACTATCAGTATTTGTATGCCGATATTATCAAGATAACGATATTGTTAACCGATATCGTTATCCAATATCAATACCGATATTTTGCTTTCAACATCCCATTCCTAGAACTCAGCCATTATAGATAGTAACCCGAACAACGCACAGTATTACTATATATCCCCCTCTCTCCAAAATTTGCGATATAAAGTAAAGTTTGTATTTTAAGTAATATTTTTGGTAATTTTTACAATAATTTTTTATCTAATTTTCATGCTTATTCTTAAAACTTACTCCTAATGTGGCGATTATACATGTTTAGATGATTAATTGCCTTCATCCTACTAAATCTCCCTCCTCGGAAAACATTTAAATTCCCACGAAAAAAAATTATCCGTTCGCCCCTGACACCACACCCTAGGCTTTTATGGTTCTTTGTTTGCCGTTCTTACAGATTTTTTTTTATTTTATATTTTATTCTCCTTTTTTTTTTTTAATATCGATTTTCGGTACTTAATTTTTTATATCGACATTATGATGTATCGAGAGAAAAAAATTGGACAAAATATCGATATATTTTTTCAAGATTCCTAATCCGGAGAAGCTGGATTCTACTGGAATTGAATAAGTTTCTAGGTTTCTTATTTCTAATATCCACACCGAAAGAAATGCTGCAAGATATGAATAATGCAGTAGCTCTATTTAGAGCTAAGGGTAAAGCCGTAGTTTTATCTCAATGCGGAGATGCACCGTATCTATTTCTGATGAAGGTTATATTATACTATAAGCTCATTTGTGGACTTGATCCGACCTAGAACGTT
This sequence comes from Rhaphigaster nebulosa, assembly GCA_948150685.1. NCBI lineage: Eukaryota > Metazoa > Arthropoda > Insecta > Hemiptera > Pentatomidae > Rhaphigaster > Rhaphigaster nebulosa. Next base: position 125,227,889 of record OX411309.1, on the reverse strand, counting down.
ATTGGTTTCTGATCTATTATTAAATAAAATCCATTAGTATCGATAGTATCTTTTTTCTTCTTATCAATAGGTCAACCCAAGGCAGGCGGAGGAAATTGAGTACTTTAGGGCGAGTGAGGCGAGCATGTTGACGGGGCTGGGGAGCAGTAATTCATTTGTCCCCCCTCGACTACAGTCCCTCAATTTCCTCCCCGAACAGAATTAATCAGGTTTGAACATGTGATTTCCAAGGCGCTCTTATCTCTCCTCCTTCCGGTTCACTGCGTCGATTAATCGCTTCCCTTACTCGATTCAAAAGTTCTCGTGCAGAAAGTAATTCCGTCTCGGAAGAAAAGTACTGTTAACTTCGATAATAAACTTCGACTCCCGCTTAATTACTCCCTAATAATATGTATTAGGGAAGCAGGAGAAGGTGGAAAAAGAGGATATATGGTCTCCCATAACTGGGAATGATAAAAGCTACGATATGCACAGTTAATCAATCTTTGTTTCCACGAAGAGGCAATTTATCGTATCATTCGATACTGCGTCCTACTTTTGAGCTCTGTTCGATTGTGTCTGTGTAGTTTTAGTCGATGTTTTCGATTCATTTCTCGGCTTCTCCAAGCATATCCAAATTAATATATTTTATAAAATTTTATTTATAACCTAATTGCGATTGTTTTCTTTAGCAAAATATTTTAAAATCCTATTTTGTTCTTCTTCATATGTTATATCACAGCTATCCAAATATTTTTTGATAACCTGCATATTGCCTAATTTAACTATCAATCTAATAATGTATCGGTTTAATTTATGAAATAGCCAGGTCAGATCTCTTATCCAAGTCCTTCTCAACCTCGTCCGACTAAAGTTCTCCGGCATCTAGGTTTTGGCCATTATTTCTATATTGTAATTGTGCTCTTCTTCTAGTTATAAATTCCTTTGTAGAAAGTAATTATAACTTCGCAAATTTTTTTTTTTATATATAAGCTGGTATATACAATTGTGGTACAGCTTCCTGCTTAATTGAGGCCGTTTACATTGACCATATTTTCCGAATTTATATCTAGAAGAGATGGAGAATATTTCATGTGTACCCGCCTCTGTCATTGTAAACGCTTCCCTCTCGCTCACTTTTTCCTTCTTTTTCCATATAGAAGTGGACGATTATTTATTATTAGATTATTTTTCAGTTGATTTTTAATATTATTTTATATAAATGGTTATTTCAAAAGTTATTTTGTTATAAGGAAATTATCATTCGAAGACATTACTTCAAATGGAGCGTAGTATGAAGCCGTGGCCCACGTAGCCATTACCGGGCGTCCGCGAATCAACTTTGATATTAACTTTTCATCCCCTATTAAATTACTCATTTAATAAAAATCCTGCATGGTCAAGACTTTTTGTATTTGTTGTTAATTAACTAGTTATTAAAATAACAAAACAATAATTAGTTAGCCAAACTTTTGAAATAAATATTCAAAATAATTATTATAATTTTCGTTATTTTAAATAGTTAGTTACCTGACTGAATTCGTAGAACAATTTTTCTGTTATTTTTTGTGAAACGAAAAACAAAAAAACAGCTACAAACTAGAGCAAACTTAAAATATTCAAATCTATTCAATTCACTCTTTTAACTGATAGTGTGTGGTATATATGTTTTTTAATTTAATACTGATTATTTGAAATTTTACCTGTGAATAAGTTTTTTCATGAAGTGAAGTTGTTGAATCATATAAGGAAGTAATGCTGGTTGTGGGTTTGTAAGTAATTATAATTAAAAAAATGGTATACAATTTTGTTATGTCTTTCCGCCATTAAAATATCTTTAATTAATGAAAAAAACGTTTTCGACGTATTTGCCATTATCAAGAGTTAATTCTGGGTCCGAGGAAATTAGTATGTAATGATTAATTTTTTTCAGCATTCTTGTATGTAGGTGGGTTTAGTAATTAAGAGATAACTAATTGCAGATTCGTAGATTTGAAATTATTTAATGCTTTAAATATCATACTACAATTTTATATCTATAGCAATTAATACAGTTATAACGTTATGAAAACTAACTATAATTAAATATCTACCCTTTTATTGTCCTATCTGAAAGTCCATTAAAACCGCTATTAAGAATAATGTCAGTAATAGTCATTGTTTCCCGCGATGTCAAATTTATTTTATATTTAGTGTTATTGTTTGAGTGGGGGCTTTATTTTGTCTTCAATGTCGTTACCGTAGGCGGGAGCTGAAAGGTCAGGGGTCGAAATGGCAGAAAGGTGATATCACCGATAAGCTGAACCAAACAGTTTGACAAAATAAACTTATATGAATACTAAATAAATAATATAAATAGAAATTAACATACGGTTGTTAAGTAATAATTCTTCAGAGCATTAAATAAGACTTTAGTTTGTGATAATTGCTATTGAATAATTCATATGAAATAATTTCATAGATTAATTGGTGTACATTATTTGTCATATGTTGGAAACTGTACTTAATCGGAGAAGTGGACGTAGTGGGGACAATAGCTGGCGAATATTTTCTTAAAAGGCGTGTAACATAATCTAAAACTGGTTTCAATAAGTACATTAAACAACTGACACCATTGTTATTCTCAGCCTCTCGCTCCATAATGCTCAACCAAAAACTCTCCTTCTAACTAGGAACTACTAAAAAAACTGCACTAAAGTTTATTGGATCAATATGTTATATTTATCACATTCGCCATTAACAGTCGGGAATTATTTAAACTCGCCAGTTAACTTGATGAAAGTCCAATAATTTCTCAAATATGCCAAATTCAGTGGTGATAATAAATAGGGCGTCCCGTTGGCCACAGGAAATATTCAGAGAAGTGAGAGTAGATCTCAAGAGCAAGATTATAAACTTAAAGATTTAAGTTTTGTGTTTTTTAAATGCCACGTTTCTTTGTTTGTTTAAGTTATGGGGCATCCTGTATATTATCACCACTGAATTATCTACACGGTTTTTACAGCTGACAATCCAGCCCATTCTAGCACTGTTCTGACACTTGTTTTATCGGTGAGTAATGACCCATCTAATGCAATCCAAACCATACAGCCATGCATTACATCCAATGAAGACCAGTGTCAAAACTGGAGAACTAATATAAATCGTAACAAATCTCACCAAATCACTTCGTCGCAAACCTTCGGCATCCTGTCCTAAATTATCTTTAATAACATTCCTTTTATCTCTATTGAGCAGATCCGCTACTTATGACTGCTACTTGTCAACCCATTAACTTTATTCATACAAGAAACTGCTCATCGTTCCTGATTACTTCATCATTTATTTGACAAACGCTGTGAAGTTCCAAATTAGATATTAATATTATTGTAATTATTTATAAAAAGCTCATTGATATGACTATAATCAGTCCAATTGGACATACAGAGGTGAATTTTACTGCTTCATTAATTCATCTAATTCCTTCCATATTTAATGCTTACAATATGAAATTCTTCGTGAACTTAATGATCTTCCTTATGTCACAAACAAAATTATCCATGATTTCAACGTCTGTTGTATTGCTGATTTTGTCCAAATTTCTTATTTATCGTTCCATTATAAACTTCATACTCACTCAAACCCATTAATTTTAAGCCTTGCGCCCATTTCGCTTGCATATATTCCGAGGCGTCAGGAAAGGACTGTCATTTGGAGAACTAATAGTGGGTAATTTCTCCACAGTTTCTGCCATGTTTTATCAATCAGATAGCAGATTTACTTACTGTCATGGACGCAGCCGTGGGAGGGGGGAAGGCAAGGTGGGACAGCTGCCCCCTTTCCAACGTGGAAAAAAATGATAAATTTCTATTCCTCACAAAATATTATTTAAGAATTAGTTTCTTTAAAAATAATTTGAGTTCTTTTGAATGTTACCGTAAATTATTGCATATAACCTTGGACCTCCTTCCCCTCTACGTGAAAGAAATTAAATTTATAAAATTGTCCCTCCCTTCTATTTGAGCCGGCTATGCCCATGCCTATTGTATTCAAATAATTCTGCTATTTCAATTTACAAGCCCTTTTTTTTTTTTTGCTTCCTCACCTGGAGGAAATCTAAATAATGACTCTATTTAACTCCTACTGACTGTACTTCTAACTGTTATTCAATATTAGCAGCAGATTGGTTTCTTCCTTCTATATTTTAAAGGCACTAATCAGGCATTATCTATTTAAATTTGGGGATTGGTGATTGTCTATACCCTTATTATTTTCACATCTTTCGAATTATTTTTTTTATCCCATATTATAAACATAACCAACTTATATATTTCTTTGACTGTACCTCTATGGCGGATCCTTTCGATGACTTTCTTCCTCGTCCATCCTCTTCGTCCGTTTCAGGACACATGAGTCAATTTGACTCTAGACAAAAGGATGGATAAAGGAAACTAAAAAAAAGAAAAACCTATGAAGGAGAGGAAAACAAGCTATAAATCCAGTGATATACGAGTTTAATAAATTATATAGGGGAATGGTCCTGCGTTGGATTATGAGGGGAGCGAAGATTGCCGAAGGGGCTCGGAACGGTCCGGAACGCCTCACCCTCAGTTGAAGGCAAGCAACCCTCGTGTCTAGTTGTCGTTCGTTCGTCAGTTGAACAGTGTCTTCTCGCCGTGCTCTTCTGTGAGTTTTATCATTATATCTGTTAGTTTTTGTGATTATTTATACAGAATTTTAAATAATTTTATCTCTGCTGTTGGTTTGTGACAATGGAATAAGCTAGTATTGACTAATTATTTGAATGATCTGGATATCGTCTATTTTTCTCTGTAAGTTTCCTTTTTTTTATTTTATTTAATTTTTTGTGTTTATTTTATTCGTTTAAGATCGTGTCTAAACAACAAGAATATTAAAATTAATATATTTATTAATAATAGACAAAAATCAAAAATGTCATACACTTACTACAAATTCTTATTTTCTGTATGCAAGTACATATATCGAATAATTAAATCATTCTATGTTTTTCCCATCATCCTAGTAGCTACCGATGATAAACTTCTAAATGTTTTTTTAAACTTATGAAGTTCCTATGTATTTTTTAATTATTATTTTTGGGATCAGTTTTTTATTTCATTTACTGCGATTGAGACAAAACAGATTTAACCAAAATATATAATTGCTCATTTTAACGGAATTTTAGAAATTCTTAAGTTATCATCGATCTGATCGAAGTTTAAGGTAACTCTAGTTTAGCAAGATTTAACACAATTTGTCAATATTTTATTGTTCTCTGTATTATAATATTGATAGCTAACCATTAACACATACTGTTATGAAATATTTTGTATGTTTTACTTTTTAAAAATTTAATTTTAAATTTTAACCGTTTTTGTTTTACTTTGCAATAATTATTTATATATTTTGGTAAGAATTTTGATTTAAATTATCATAAATCTTATATATTTAATTTAAAACAAGCTACAGTTGATGTGTATACATATATATATATATATATATATATATATATATATATATATATATATATATATATATATATATATATATATATACATACACTACAGTTATATATATTATTACTGTTATAACTGTATATATTATACACACACACACACACACACACACAACTATCTACAGTTGTATGTATTATTACTGTTATAACTGTATATTATATATATACATATATACCTTTTTTAATTTATTTTTTTATATTAAAAAATATATAAATTTTAAACACACACATATATATATATATATATATATATATATATATATATATATATATATATATCTAACCTTTTTTTTTAATTTAATTTTTTAGCTCTTGGTAAGTGCTAATGCGCTTTCAACTATGAAAAAAAACCGTTAAATATTGTAATCTTTTACATTTTCGTATTTATTCTATGTTATCATTATTTAAATTGCGATCAAACAAGATTATTATTATTAATTTCTTGCTTATCTTGTTAACTAATCGTTGAAGGACAAATTCTCATTTATCTTAAATTACTAACGTCACTATTATTTCTTTTATGTGCTAAATGTAGCAATAACTATAAATCTTTATATCTATAAAGATAAATCGTAAAAAATAATAAAAGTGAATATTTTTAAGATAAATCGTGAAAACATTATAAATATTTATTGATTCATAGATAATTTGATTTTACATTTGGATATAATGTTTTGTAAAAATACCACCATCGTTTTTTAATTAATTATCTACTTATATTTCTTTATTCCCTGTTTTATTTCTTTTTATTAACATTTTTGAATAAATTAAGTTTTCTTTTGGATTATGCTAAAAAAAAAAAAAAAATTATTTATTATACAGATCTTTTGAAAATAATCTTCAACACTGAAAATTTTACTTATTCTTCGTTTAATTTATTGACCGATTAGTATGTGTAGCAGTTTATATTATTGATTTTAAGATTCTTTTTCAGAACTTTTTAAGTTTCCAGCATCTATTTACTGACCTATTCATAATTTTTTGCAATTATTGTTTTATTCCCATTAACGATTCAGACATGGTAAATTTAATATATGAAACAACCTGAATTGGAAAGTAAAAATTATGGATTTTCCCAGCGATATTTATTTTCATGAAATCATAAGTATGAACTGATGATTCACTGGTTAGGGATTTTGCACGGGCCATATCAATGGTTTATATTTATTAAGAACATACTCAGGTTACGTTTTTCATATAAATACCTGTGATAAATTATTTTTCAGTTATTTGATTTTTGGCTGACGTGCTCGTTAAGTTAGTTCCATATGGTTACTACATGACCGGACAGATCAGAATACTAAAATTTTTAAAAATAATTCTCAAATATTATTTTCAATATTTGAGCTTCCATATCTTATCATATTATATCCATATCTTCACAAGTTTGCCTCAAGGTCAGTTATAATTCAATAGTTTTAATGGATATATTTTTTAGATCTTTCGGAGACGTTTTGTCCCTCTCCCTCTTCACTCTAATGAGGCATTGCCAATGAATGGTTAAAAAGTTCTTTTAAGATATTTATTGTCTTTTAACCATTCATTGACCATGTTTCATTAAAGTAGTAACTAATTGACTCACTCTACATTTTTTGGATATTATTTAGATGCTGAAGAGGTGAACAAAGCATCCCCGAAACGTTTAAAAGATATATACATTAAAACTATTGAGTTTTAATTGATATCGAGGCAAACTTGGGAAGATAACCGTATATTTCTCAAATAAAAATTTCAATTAAAAATAAATTATAATTACTAAGCTTGGAACGTTTTATGGTCGAAATAATAATTTTTTTAAAGTAGATCTTAGTTTTAACTAATTTATTTTATTAATAATATCACATATTTGTGACTGGGGACCTTCAAATTTTGAGATAATTGTTCCAATGAAATTCTAGATTTTTGTTTTATTTTATATGAAATTTTTGTTTACTTTACTTTTATAACTTTGTACGTTACATTGTTTTATCTTTGGAATTATAAAAAATAATATCATAATAATAGCTTTCTGTTAATGATTACTTATTTTACCGTTACGGAATAATATTTTTTTAACAATTCCATTATAGAGGCGATAAGGATGAGAAACACGCGACAACGTGTGTGCATTCCATTCCTATGCCAAAACCCACTCGGGGTGTCATCAAGTAATATTTTCCTGACACTTACATTTAGTTGGTGGTTTTAATTTTGTGATGTATAAGTATGTTTAAATTTAAATTAATAGGAAGAAAATAATAAAAGATTAAAAAAAGAATAATTAAATATATATGTGTATATCCGTTTCATAAACCCTAAAATACGATTTCAGGAATGTCTGATATATTTTGTTTTATTCGCTACATTTGGGTACTTCCATTGGCCTTCGGTTCACATGAGCTGAAATTCGTTATCTAAGGTAGTTTTCAAGGCAGAACTATGTCATAGAAGTGGGGGTAATTTCATTCAAACTTTCAGCATACCAAAATGTTTTTTGGCAGCTCTAAATCCCCTCCAAATTGAGTTAGAGGGTTGAAAATTGTGAATTGAATAGGTAGGTTTTAGAGAAGTGCCTTTTTGGGGTTTTAACTTTTTTCTCTCTCTAACACCGCCATTTTGATATTTTCAATTTTGTATTTTAGTTCTTCAATATATTTCGTTTATTATTTATTTTATCAAGATAAGTTATGTAAAAGAAATTATGGTAGTAAATGTTTAAAACAAGTTTCGCAACGCTAAATATCTTCATGAAAATACGATCTTGATGACAGAGCTCTGCTGCTCATGGTTTTTATTATACATTTGCGACTGAGTTTATAAAAAACAATACGTTGAAGTGCCATCAGATTATGTGAGATAATAACGAATTAGTAGTGAAGGAACTACTATTGGTAGCACTAAAAGATTAATAAACTTAAGGCCGTATTTTTTTCAAACGCTTTTTCAAATTCTTCTCAAAAGGAGAATCTAGGTTATATCTATGCTAAGGTGCGTGCTTACATGCTTGACACGTGCTGCAAGTCCAAAACATCTACTAACGCTTGGTTAATTAATAAACCAACAATGTTTGTATCCACTCGCTTATGTGTTCCAGAGATGCACTCGAACTTGGTTGAAATGAATAAAACTGAGTACATACTCATTCTTCAAAAAACTGAGCAGGTATTCTGGTTCGATGTGAATAAATAGAAGTTACACAATGAAATACTTAAATACTCTATTATTATTTATTTAAAACCGATTTTCGTTCGATACTAATTTTCTTTAATATTATTTTACAATTACTTTAATTATTATTTTACTAAGTGTATGGAGCATATGCTCCACAAATATGGATCAATTATTGATTCGGTATACCTGCTCACCTTTCTAAATGAATAAAACATTTGAATGCATGCTACATGAATATTTTAAGTAATTCATTGTGTAAGTTCTATTTATTCACATCGAACCAGAGCACTCACTCAGTTTTTGAGGAATGAGTACGTACTCAGTTTTATTCACTTCACCTCTTGGGTCCGCTATTACGTTCTGTTTAAAATATTTTTATTTTAAAAAGGAACAATTTAATAGGTACACAAAAAACATCATGGATCATAAATCGTCTATGTATCTGTTGACAGTTCTCAAGCTACACAAATGTGTGAATGCAAAATTAGCACTTGCCGCAAGCTTTCTTTGATTTGTGTACAAAAATGACACTAGACCGATACAGCCACAGTCACATACAAGCTTGTGCTGGCCAAGCCAAATATTCGATCCATACGCTTGTGCTTGATGGCCCTTCCCATTGTTTGATGCAATAGATGCACCTTTAGATATTAGTTGGTTTGTATATATATTGGTGATATGGTGTTTTTATTGGAAGTTTAGGCATCCACTAGTATTTCGTGCAATATATGGGGGACATTGAGGTCATATTTTAAGACTTGTTCACGCCTTTGCCTTACGATAGTAAGTCCTAGCCTAACCAAACGTCAAACATGTGAAGGGTTATGCAAATCTCCCTTGCTTAGCAAACTAACCTATCCACACGCAGTTGCGGCTATTCGAACTTTTTTCGGCTGTTAATTTCGGTTTCAACTATTTTTATTTTAATAAAAAACAATTGAAAATAAATAAATATATAATTTATATAAATACACAAATGTTTGGATGAAACCCTACCACTTATGTGACGCATCCCGCAAGAATCTGGCAAGTCAAGCCAAGCCAAGAAAAATTACCCCGTTTACTCCTTTGATTTGCTAAGGTTTGACAAAGGTGTGAACGAACCTTAAGTTATTTAAAATATAATTGCCTTAATTTTGTAGAAAGTTTCAATTTAATTGTATTGCAATGCTTATCTAATTAATTAGTCAGAAATATATCATTTTTATATATTACATTAACTTGAAGTGTATGCTTAGCTCTAGTTGAAGAGTAAGTTGCCATAACTACGTACTACAGCTGTGAGTTTAGGAGCAGGTAATGGTGGAACCCTTGAAGAGGGTAGAACTGTACCGTTAAACATTTCATCCACCTACTGAGTATTGGATCTGCCAAGTTTGGCCGCTACGGGTCAACTTTCAGGTCAACAGCGGTCTCTTGTTCTGTTAGAATTAAGTTTTAATGAATCTAAGTCACCGGATATCGTAGCGTCGATGGGATCTAAATAGAATATTTAAGAAGAAAGTATTCTTGTCGCATGGCTAACTCGAAGGCAGTGAAATTATATTTCTTTGCTCCTGAGAATGGGGTTAGATCTGGGGTATGAAACCTGTTCCTTTCAGCCGATTGTTAGTTGAAAAAATATGAGGGTCTTATGAATAATTCTGAATAGCTGAGTACTCCAAAGAAGGGAGATTATTAAGATGCGTTAACAGAGATGTGGGCACTCTTAGCAAATCATTGGGTGTACCTCGGGTAATAAGTATAGGATGCCAGAATAGTAACAAGTCTATGGTGTCGGTACTTCAATACATTTTTAGCTATTTATTCATATTTTCATAATTTAATATTCAGATTTATACGGTTAGATTACATCGATCAATGAAGAAATTAAAACTTTTTTTGGTCGTTGACCCTTTTGATAATCCTTATAATGCCACCTAGTGTCAACTATTCTCTAAATTCAAAAATAAGGATAAGCTTTAAAAATTACCTAGAAAATATTGACGTATTGTTTAAAATATCATTGCAATGTATTCCACTTTTTTGGGTGGATGGATTATTTAATTTTTTTAATATTTTTTCTAAGCCTTCAAAAATGTTATATATTTATATATTTTTTTTTTTACCACTGATCCATTTATTTCTTCAACACAAAATAACTTTTTAACACTTTTTTCCCATCTCTCTTAGTTCTTGATATATTCGAAACCGGAAAAAGTACCTTATTTTTTTCAGTCATAATATCAAAAATGACGAAATCTATCGCTACTCGTTTAAAGATATAGGTACTCTTACTACCTTTCAAACCCCGTTAGTTTTTTTTTATCCTACAATACCTATATCTAAATCTGCCAGCAAACAAGTTATTTCGATATCTTTTATTTATAACAAGTTGTAATTTAAAGTTTGAAATATAACATCTTGAAAATATTATCTTTTTTTTTCAAATTTCGTCGAAATTTTTGAGCTACAATAACTTGTTTTAAAGTTATTAAACTTTTTTTTACTTACTCCGATTATCAGTTGGAGTGCGTTAGTGATTTTTTTTTGGTTTTTGGGAAAAAGCCACAGGTCACTCCAGGGTGATCCTCGTAACTCGACATTACCATCCGCCATTTTTTTTTTCAAAATGGTACCCGATTAAAACTTTCATCCGCACATACCTCTGCCATTTATGAAGACAGAGGAAATATAAAGTATTTTGGAATCATTATACTAGTCTAAAAAAAAAAAAAAAGGGGGGGCTCATTAATAAACAAGAAAAACAAGAAAAAATAATTCTGTCAAGATTTGTGGTTTCACATTTCAATCGAGTTTCACATTTAAACTCGACATTATAATCCGCCTTCACGTTTCAAAATGGTGGCCGATTAGAAATTGTATAGGGCCATAACTCGGTCATTTATAACGATTATCTCGAAAACTATAATAGGTACGAAGAAAATGAATATTAACATTATTAGATGAAATATCATCAGCTTTAATTTTGGATAGGACCTATTTTTTTTGCACGGTGCAATATTTTCGAGATTTAATGAAAACCACCAGAAAATGTACAACAATGAAGTGGGAAGGGTAGTGGTGGGTTCCTTATTATTTTCACCTCCTAAGTACACCCAACAAATTCCCAAAGGCAAATGCTCTTCTCCCTCTTTCATGTTACCTACACGCCACCTTAGTTTTATTATTCTTAATAATGAACGTATGTAATTGGCCAAGAAAACAAATAATTTAATCCCCCTTCTCAAAATTTGAGGTTTCACATTTCAAGATTCATAGAATCCAAATATCAAATAAAAAAAATCATTCGTCCGCCGTGCACCATCCATGATTCTCCGAGATTTTTCTCCATTTATATGGTTTATCGAAAGGTAATAAAATTTTATACGAAAAAAAATCATGGAAATCGGACCAGTATGAACAGAGATAGCGCATTGAACTTTTTAGACTAACTGCCCGGTGCTACAGATCATTGTAATGCTTTGATTGCGTTTTCAATTGTGGACTTCCAGCTTCCACGAATCTCTCTCCACTTCATTCTTTCTTTGATCCATCCACTTCCACCAGCTTCTTGATCTTCCCCTCCAACTCCTCTATAACATTTCACCCTCCATTCTGATATATGTCCTGCTCATCTGAGCCTACTTGTTACAGTTACTTTTGAACGTTCTCAGTTTAAGGCAATCATCTTGGGACAAACACTAAGTTTCCGCAATTTATTCCATATCGTTGCTTTAGACAATAGTTGGGACTTGAGACATTTCAGTTTTGCGTAGTAGATTCTATTATGCGTCATTATTATGGTGTTTACTTCTTTACTGAACTTGGTAGATATGTTTTAGAAAGTATTCTGCATGTATTCCTGTGGAAACCAGTTTACCTTTGGTTAGCTATTGATAACTCGAAAAATTTACATCTCCCGGAACATTCCAGATGCTTATTTGAAAGATAACCTAATTGTGTGAACCCTAAACTAAAGCGATAAGGAAGTCGTGTGTATGGAAATACCAGATATTTCTGAAATGTAACTATTTGGAAATAATAAACCATTGTGTAATAATATGCAGAGTTTTTTATTATCGAAACAACAAAATCGTGCTAGTTCGATCTTTGTTTATTTATGGTTTGAAAAAGCCATAAAACTGGCAGTGGTTAAACACAGTAAATACCATTCTCTTTAATTTGTTTTCTCTTAAAGTATGTTTGGCTCAGCAAAAATATATTTTCGGTTTTCCGTCCTTGTCCTTTATCTATAGTTTCTTTCCACTTCCTATAGTGATGTGATTATTATGTATAGAATATATAAACGCCTTTTTTTTTTCTAGAATGGCTATGACATTTTGTTTGATTTCAGAACCATTTCGTGTAATTAGAATGTCTGAAGAACGTACAAATTTACTCGTCTTTTAATGAATTCAACAACCGCAGAATTCATATGTCAAAATGAGCTGATTCTGGTTGTATTATCGGTTGAATTTAGGATTTAAGACGAGATTAAAGCTGAATGAGGTTTCAGAGTTAAAGGGATCTTGGCAGAAAGACAAGACAGTCTTGACTAACAGACTCATAAAAATTTCAGTATTTCACCACAAATGTTCTCTTCACCACATCTACAGTGTCCTCTAATTTTCTAGGGTCAGTCGTTTCTCTGCATTTTATAACGTCTCTTTTGTAAAGTTTTCTCTTCTTTTGAAAGAGCTTTTCTTGTAAATATTTTATTTTATTGGCATTTCCAAGCGTTTGGAAATCTGCCATATTCATTTGAATTTGTTTGTTTGATGTTTTTTTATGATATGAACATGCAGAGGGAATTTATTTCTCTTGGGAGTTTAGTTAATAGCTCGAAGAATTGAATTCCCTCCTCTTATTTGGGGGTTTGTTATATCAATAGCAATTATCAATTAATCTTAGGCGAAAAATATCATGGTATGAAAATAAATTATATTTAATTTAACGTTACCTCCATTAACGATTACTAAAATATACTTTGAAAATTATATCTAATCCTCGAATTTAGTTATTATAATTTAGTTGGTGTAGTGACAGCTGTTCTTGTATAAATATAATTGATTTAATCATGATTACATTTAATACTAGTATACCCTCTCGCATTAGATATCAATCCTAATGCATTAGAAGTATAAGCGATATTAATGAAACATGTTTATTCATAAAAAAAATATAATATTACCAAGAAAGTTTATTTAACACTCACATTTGGTGAAGCTACATAGTTTATAATGACTATGTTGAAGCAACAGTTTATACTTAATAAGTAATTAGCTTGCCTCTCTGGAAAATATCAATTGAGTTTAACAGTTAAACTATCATTTTCTAGGTATAGTATTCATATTTAACAGTCCCCTTTAGTGTTGGACATGAGAAACAATATACAATTTCTCACTCATTAAAAGTTTTTGTAAACAGACTCAAATTGATATAAAGTTGCCATGACAACGGCACGTATGCAAGATGGCATGAGGCCCGTGCGCTATATCGTGCGCTATATCGAAAACGGTTGGTTTTTAAGCTTTAAAACGCTGCACCAATGCGCTCCAAGGGAGCGCATATGATCTTGATGCCCGCGTCAAAATCTTTAAAACCCAACTTATCCCGTCTCGATCCGCCGACTCTCAGTCATCAAAGTTTTGAAACCTTCCAGTTTTTCCATCACTTTTATTTAAGCCCTTGTAAGATTTTAAGAAACAAAATTGGAATTCGTCACATCTCCGTGAAATTCTCTTTCTTTTAATACCTCACTCGTCAAAATCCATCACTCCTGAGAACCGGAAAAGGGATCTACACTACCGTAATAATGTATTGTAGTGATTATGTCCCTACAAACAACCCATGATTTTCGATTCCAAACACACAATTTGGTCATATGTCCGCCGGTTTGTTCACATCTCTCTGATCGGAAAGAAGCCATTATCAATTAATCTTAGGCGAAAAATATCATGGTATGAAAATAAATTATCTTTAATTTAACGTTACCTCCACTACCTCCATTAATCTTTTTATTTATAGAAATTTACAACTGTAACAAAGCTGCAATTAGTAAATGCGCTAAAAGATTATTACTAAATGACAATGGCTTGTAATGAAACACATCGGTAGCACTTCAATGACTATTCTCTCAGGTCAGCTTCTTTTCAGAGGCCTCGGAGGTTTTTCGGAGTTAGATTGGGACGGCTAGTTAAAAACTAGTGGTTTTAAGTAGAATTTGAAGCTAAAGGAGCTATATCTATTTCGGACCATACTTGCAACTTATTGAATATTAAGTTCCTTATGGATAATGTTTAAGTTCCTTATGGATAATTTAATTTGTGACATAGTAAGGAACATTGATGATTCTTCGTAGGATTTTGGATTGTAAGGATTGAAACGGGAGGAATTTGATGGTTCAACTCTGTTTGCACAAATAGGCTTGATGATGGTTATGGATGTTTAGAGCTTTTTTCAAGTTAATATTGGAGTTATCTTATTCTGTGAGCAGTTTCACTTGTAATGTTGAAACTATTAAAAATATTTTTTAATATACAAAATATTTTTTAAAAATTGAACATGTACCCTCTAACCGATTGGTAAGTTAAGATAATTCATCAAATTTTGATTTTAATCCTTTTCTTTCTTTTTTAAAAATAATTTTTAGATTTATAAGTTTGAAAGCGACTTTTTAAAGAGACCAAACAATCCTTCATCAAGTCAATTTTGCAAGTCTCGAATTATACTTCTAATAAGAATTTAAATTTTCATAGTTAAATTATTAATTCAGATTCAAGAACCAAATTTCATGTTCAAAATCATTTTATGTCAATGCCCATATCCATTAATATACAATTTCAATCGTAAATTTAATTTTAAATTTTATTGCATATTCTTAATATTTTTGTTTTTGACATTCTGATGAACGTTTACGAGCATGTTAACTTTTCTTCGCATTATGTCGTCGTTCCCCATGGTAAACTAAAGGATAAGAAAATTATGACTTTTTAGTAGTGCAAAAAAACGTACCTTTCTGATTATAAGGGGTATCTTCGATTATTTTAATTTTTTATGTAGGTAAATGCAATACCAAAAAATAAATTAAAATAACCGATGGTGTCCATTATACACAGAAGGATGGATACAATGGTTTTTTTGCATTGCCTAATAATTAAAAAGAAAAAATCATATTGAGCAACTGTTGTAGGTACATTATTATCTTATAAATGTGTTGTATCACAATAAAATTCAGCATTGATTTATGACTTCTTAGAAAGTGGTTAGTATCATAGGCAATTTCTCCCTGAATATTTTTTCTACTTGTTCCTTGTTGGGTGTAATTGGCTTTAAAAAGTTAATTCAACGAAGTTTAATAAAGTTTCACAATTTGACTGTTGATGATTAATTGATTTTATTTCGTAAACTTACAAAGCATAAATCAATATTGTTAGAATATAATGTTTTTAGATTCATATTCGGTTTCGTGGCTTATTAATAATTTCAAAATCACGCTCCAAATATATTGAATGAGTCTTGAACATGTTCAACCACGCGTGTAAACATGTTGCTAACAGGCATAGGTCATGCTTCAGTTGTTCTTCAACAGAGCTTTAGTTGCTTTAAGCATGAAGGGCCCGCAAAGTCCATTACTTGTGTCTCGCCATTCCAAGTTTTAGGCTAAAGTTGAAGTATTAACTGGTAACTTTTGTAACCAGTTTAAAAATGGCTTAATTAATTTTTACAAATGGTTCTTTGTAGAAATAAAGAAATAAAAGATAATTATTAGTTTGCATTTATTAAGGTTGCATTAGACCGTGGACGACATATGCTGACCAAATAAAAGGGCCGGTTCGTACAAAACGCAGTGGTACGTGTCCAACAGCTGCATTCAACAATTGTGTTTCACCCTCCTGCAGTTTGGTGTGGATTGGGCCTACTTTCAAAGCTATTTATATCACAGACCTTTAGATACAGTCATTAGAGTAATTGCTGTCACAGCTAAATTATTTATTAGAGATGCAGACGATTTTATATTGAACTTCAGACTTTAGATGTAGTATAAAATATAATTTTTTATTGGTATATTAAAAAATATATTCTCATTTTTTCTCTCCGATTTCGTATAAACTTATAGGATTGTTTTTTATTTTCTAAGAGTCCATATTTTAAAATATTGGACGTATTGATATACAGAAATATTCACGTTTTAATGATTAAAATATAACTATAATCTAAAGTTACAAGAAATACCTTTTTTTCTTATATGAATATTATCAATTAATTACTAATATTCGCCAAAAAGGTATTTCTTTTAAGTTCAGATTATAGATTGTTAAATGTAACAAATTTTCAGACATTAATTTTTTTCTTATGAGTGCAGGGTGTTATGTTACATTAAAAAAAAACTTTATATTTCTATGACTCATGTCTTCAATTATATGTTATATATAGCGCCGGCTAGTGTCACGGCCGGCTCAATGATTTTCTGGCACCCTAGGCGACAAACATTTCTTCACCACATAATCTTACTCCGCCCTCTTCAGTAGTTCCGACTTAGTCTTCAAAAAAACTTGTGGATGACAGGCGTACATACGTGTTGGTTAATGTTGATGAACCGTACATAAAAAAATCGCCCTGCCTCTGAACATTTCCGCCTTAGGCGGTCGCCTACACTGCCTATACGGACGAGCCTAGTGCCTTTTATTTACTTTTAATTATACTTTTAAATAAAGGACAAAGGTTATTGTTTAGTACATTAAGGTATGGATTCTCTCAATCTCTATATACACACACGTGTTTATAGTTTGAGTATGCAGGATTTGGGTATATGAAGTAGGGCTAAGATCAGGATACTGACAGGCTTGACAGAGTAGTAACTTTGAAATGGTATACCCTCGGAGCTCTGCCTGGTGGTGACAGCCTCAACCCCAGCCGGCTAATGTCTGTTTTCATTGTTTTAACTCATTCGAGTTCCCTCTGTTTATCTTGTTACCACGTTTCCTTCAGCTTCGGGGGTGACCGGTTCCTCAGGGTCTGCCAAACGAAATGATAATTGCACTAAAAAAAAAATTTTGTATTATCGATGACTGAGTTTGACTTTTCGATCATTGTCAGATACCACGAAATATTAGGAACAGTTTTTTAAAAATAATAATAATAAACTCTGTATTTATTCCGGGACAAGTCTCTTTAGAATAACAATTACAGGTTGTGATAAGTGGGCTTTAGAGTAGATGAAATAGGAAGGAGCACATGAGTTAACTGATAACAAAAATAAAAAAATCAATGAATGAATAGAAGTGAAAATTACAAGACATAATGCAGTAACATTTAACAAATGAAATTGCTATTGTTGGCATGAATCCTTTAAATATAAAACATACAACATACAATCTTCTAATATTAATGAAAGATAATAAAAATTAAAAATGAGCTAAGAATAATTAACAAGATACAAAATCTATTAGTGCATATTTACAAATTTTGAATGAAGAAAAGAAACTCTATTTACAATTCTTTTGTAACTGGATTGACAAGAAGTGATTGAATAAGCGGGATTTGAAAGTCGGAAGGGTATTGGAGTGACGTTTGGAAGAATGAATGGAATTCCATAAGGATGAGGATCTGATAAGAAAAGATCTGTCGAAAACTGCGTATCGGTAGGCCGCTGTATATAAATCTGATGGCCGAGAATATGACGGGAGTGGACAGAAGATTTGAATTGGAGGAGGTCGAAGTTGTAGGATGGACGGCTGGTTTTGATAACTTGGTAGAGAAAGGATGCCAGAATATATCCACGACGGTAGTTTTGTGCAATTAAAAAGTGAAAATTCCTGAAGATCTGTATTTCATGGAGAATTTTATATTATATAAGAACTATTTATTTCTCACGTTGACAGGAAAATAAACTTTGTCGCATCAAAAACACAAAAATGATAAAATATTTACTGATTCAAACCTCTTCTAACTTTATATACCGATTAAATTTATATACCGATGTTTTGCAAGTTATAAAAAAATATCTGATGTGGACAACACATGGCTTCCTTGGACGCCTATTAAACTATAAATCGGTGGCTCAAAAAGTGATCCTGAATTTGGTTACTAGTTTCTGAAGATTGCAGTATCTCAAAAAAGACACTCGGCATCGCGACATCCATCTATTGACACATACACACACAAATAGGGAGGAAAACCAGTATTTTACGCTCAATTTTAACACTTAAAGCAAGTAATAAAAATGTTTAATTGGATTGGAATCCAAATTGCGTTTGTAACGTTTATTACCGAAACATATGTTTTATGTGTTTAATTTAAATATAATTTTTGATGTAAGCTTATTATGACCTTCAAGTAAAGTACCGTTTTCGGCTCACCAATTTTAACCAAATTATTGTGAATACATTCATATCGATATAAAAGTCCTATTTACCAAATTTGAGATGTTTTACATTATATTTTAATACAATTTTTGATGAAAGTCTAATATGACCTTCAAGTAAAGTACCGCTTCCGGTTTTTCAATTTAGACCAAAATCTAGTATGTTATTTAGATCAATATATAAGTTACAAATACCAAATTTGAGAATTTTTGCAAAGTATTTTAATATAATATTTTATGAAAATCAATTATGACCTTCAAGTAAAGTACCACTTCCAGTGATTAAGCAGTGACCAAAAAGGGGAGGTTCACAACTAGATTTTACAGCAATCCTAAATACAAAATTTCAACTTTCTACGGCTAACTGTTTTTGAGTTATGCGAGATACGAACGTACGTATGCACAGACGCCACGACGAAACTAGTCAAAATGGAGTCAGGGATGGTCAAAATGGATATTTCCGTTGAAATCTGAAAACCGACAATTTTCGCGATTACGGTACTTCCTTTACTTCGTACAAGGAAGTAAAAATTAAGGTCGACACCACCGGCCAAGGCAATGATTGGAGTGATTGAAGAATAAATAACTGACTTCGATACCGTTTTGTTCTATGAATTATTATTAGATATTTATTCTTTTACATTTTGTTTAAAAATCAATAAAGACAATTTCTTTTATTAAAATTATATTTTACGAATACTTTAAAAACTAAAGTATAAAGCATATCAATTTGCATATCATATGCATCTCTGTTACTCATTGCCCTAAATGAGGCAGATTTTAATAATCATTAATACAATAAAGACAAATTAAAAATAATAATAAAATAAATTAATTTATCGTTCTACTGCCGAAATGATAGGAAACTTTGAGATAACGTTTCCATACTTTGAGGACTCATTCATTCCTGGTCTACTCTCCCGTTTAGCCGAATGAATTCCCCCCAGAAGGGAGCCGTAAATCTGTCATAAATGGCTGAATCTGCTCTAAAGTAAATTGAAAAAAAAAAAAAACGAAAATAACTGGGTCAAGTTATGGTTAAGTAGAGTGGCGTGTGGCCTGGGTTCGTGCCTGCCAGTGCCTCGTGATCCCGTCTCTTTTTTAATTGCCCCTGTCAACCGGCGGCCACCGCCGCTGAAATGTAGTTACCTCTCTCATGTATTCCCCCTTCTGTATTTGGAATTTATACTTGGGCCTATCTGGATTTTGCGGGCGAGTGAGCTGTAATAACGGATGAGTCCCCTCAAATTAGTACATGTTATATGTTCTTTGTTATACCTTCATAATATGTACATCCAAGCATATATGCTCCCAAGAACATATTATTAACATTTTTTTTTTTTTTTTTTTTTTTTTTACGCCATATTCATAATGATTTCAGTTATAAAACTGAATAAATTTTCTTTGTACTGTAACGCGGATTATTCTGTATATATTTCTTCTTATAAACTTTAATTATATGTGCTAACCAGGTGATGGGACTTACTCATATCTTGAAATGGTCTTAATCTAATCTACCTCTGCACTATACTATTATAGGAAGATATCAAAACAAAGTCTCGGGTCCCTCCGATAACAGTAAATAACTAGCCAGTCAACGTTTCGCCAAGTCTGCATCGTCAGAACCGAAAGACATAAGATCACTCTGCAGACCATAAATTACATATCTCACAAGGGAAATTAAGCAGTGTTGTTCTATTTACCCCAATTCTGCAGGGGAAATGGAAATGAAGAAAAAGTATAAATGTAATATATTCTTTTTTATAAAGCCTTCCAGCTATCAGGAACTTTGTAAAACATTTTGGTCTATAATAGATCAACTAATGGTTACAATTTAGAAGGAATCTTCGAAGAACTGCGGGTTCGGGGTCAATTAGAAGTTGAAGTAATGAAATTATAGGGTCCACTTATCCCGATTTACCATAACTTTAATAACTATATTGTTAAGGATTTATTAATGCATTGCTAAATTCATTAATGATTCTCCCCCTAAGATACGGGAGAATTATTAATGCATTTAGACTAAGACTTTCCCTCTCTACCCAATATTCTAGTCAATAGGACTGGATTTTTTACTTGCATTGGATTGAATATTTTTTATTTAAAAGCCAATACTGATAGCGGCCAGTTCGTTTAGAGACTTTTACCATTGTAGAGGAAGGTGATGGAAAAAAAAAGAATCCAATCTGACTGTGAAGTGGATTTATCCTCTTTGCAACTCCTGGCTTCGATTCCTCTTCATCCAGGACCCAACTGTACCATGATTAATGCCTTGTATAGCTCTAGCTTCTGTGTTTTTCTTCATTTATATGCTTTTTTCGATATAAATTTATGAGGTAGGTATAAAAAAATAAAAATATTTAAATATTATATTTTAAAGCGTTTTATATTGCTGTCTTGGTACAACTCACTCGTTATATTTGTAAGTATTTGTTTTGTGTTGTAACCTTGTATTATTATTCATTATCGCTAAACTCGCTAACTAGTTACCGAAAAATAATTTAACGTTACTATTTGAAGTATGCAAAGTTATTGAAAAATTTTACTAAAATAAATCTTTAATTTTATGGCTAAACTATTATAAAAGTGACCTTCAAAAGTAAATTTCATGTAGATGTTTATAAGAAGTTTGCTTAGACAAGTGTATTTAGACATGGTAATGCTATTTAGATAGCATAAGTTTTGGTATTTATTAACTGTTTTAAAACTTACTGAGTTGTTATTTATTTGCCTGTTCGTAAACTTCAGTTATAGAAACTATTGTAAATAAATTATATTATTCACTGATCGCTTTCTCCATAATTGTGTGTGCTTTCATCTACGGTATCAGTTTCTGAAGTTGGGGGGCGTAAGTTAGGCATCCAGAGCTTAGCGATACGCTACTCAGCCATTATAAACTTTAAAACCTTGTTAAACATACCTTGACAAACATTTGTCCAGGCTACGCTGTTTACGTTTCCATCTATTTATGCTATCACTTCAAATCAGTTTAACTTGTAAGTACTGTTGGCCTCTTGTTGTCATTGCAATTATCCTGTCGTTTCGCGATTTCACTAAGCACAGTATTGTAATACAAGTCATTGTATTAATTATTAGCTACACCTGTACGGCGTTGCCTGTCAAAAGAGTTGCGAGTACAATACCCTCCCAAATTTAACATAGGATAGAACTATTGTTCTTATCGTTCCTAGTCATCATTCATTATCGTACTATAAATTTTGTACACAACTTTTACAATAAACTTAAAAAAAAAAATTTTTAACCTCATTAATTATATATTGCATATTTCACCCTACCTATTGCTATATGAAATGAATGGGAAAGTATATGAAAGTCCTATGGCGTACAGAGATTCACTGAAGAAACACATCATTCAATTCAATACAATTGTTTTTTTAATTATCATATTCCTTTAATATTTTTCAAGTTGAAACTTGAATTTTGAAAGCATTTTCTAAAAGCATTTAGACTCTTTTGCATTTCTATGATCTAATCATTAGAACTCTTAGGGGGGACTACCAGAACTTTCAACGAAAGGACCCGTTACCAACAAACATTTTGACCGTAAATATTCTAAGGGGCAATCGACTGCATTGTTTAGAATTCGTCTCATTTCATTTAGACGTTTTCTAGGAGCAGGCTCAAAATGGTAAACAATTTGTCAAAACGGCAATTAAGCTTCAGGTCTTTACACTTTTTTTTCCCCTTAATCTCCGATTTTATTTACAAATGACGCTTTCACACAATAATTTCACTCTTCTTAAAATGTTTTTGTCGTGAACTTGCTTCCACATATATGAAGTTGTCATGAAAACGATTACAAAATTACCTATTTTTTTAATATTAGTTTCCCATTTCTCTCCTTAGGAGAAGCATTTCAAAAAATTTAATGCATATACACCTCCCTTAAGAAATTTGCTAAATGATAGAGAAAAAATCGTGTGACTACTTTTTGAGTTTTGCGATCACAAACATACGACGGCTGAATTTTTATATTGATAGATAAACTATTACCTATGCTATCATTTTTTTTAATCTAGTTCATTTTGAGCAACAATCCTCATTTTTTCTCTCAATTTATCTTTCAAATTTGCATTCATACTAAATAACATTTTTCCCACTTTTGTGTCACTTTGAAAGAATTTAAGGTTGTTTGTTTTTCATTAACTAAGGTAAATTTACATGTCAAAAACTAATTTTTTGAAAAATGAATTTTCCACTAATTTGGCTTCTCTTGAACTTAACGTCTTTCAAAATAAATTCCAGTCCTCATTATCCAAGTCTTGTATTTCTCTGATGCCAGTTGGTTCCCCTGATCTACTATATTGACAATATATAAAAGTTACTGCTAAAATAAACTATATTAAATTTTTCTTTAATTTTTATGTTTGCTGTATTTTCAAACTAGTATAGTCTAAACTGTGAACGTGAGATGTGCTACTTCTACTTATTAAATCAGGATTTCTTATTTATGCTGCAAGTTACTTGGAGCACAGCACTGACTAAATATTTCTCTTGACTTTGATTCAGTATTATGATTTAGGTGTGGTAGTATTGATCAATCCTGAACTGAAGGGATTTAATTTGAAATCTTTCAGAAATATCTTAAGTATAAATTAATTAATAAATCTAATTAGGAAATAGTTTAAGAATTTCAAAGAATGCTTAATGTTTTGTGTCTCATGAAATGGACCATTCCTCGTCTCTTTAATTACATATGAGAACCCTTGAAGAGTAGTGCCAGAGCTGAAGGATTAAGATAAACCCCATCATATCACCTTTGCCCTGCGCTAAAACCTTTCCCCATCCTGCCCTTCCACTAAAACCCTTAATAATGTTCCTCAAATTACTCTCGAACAGATCCTATTATTTCAAGCGAAACGCCCCAGAAGAAATGAAATCGTCCGTTGAATCCAACTACTGTAGTACGATTATTTACTAAGCAAAACTTTGAAATCCTCATTTACTAGAGAAACTTATCCACTTGAGCAGAATCAGGTCTCTTTAGAGATTTAGCTCTAATTTATGATTTTAACTTTCCATACTCAAAGTCCATTACTGTAATTACAATACTTTTATTCAAATAATTAAATATTTCTCTTGGATTGTTCCTTGAGGAAGCAAGGACCCGATGCAGGTTGTAATAGGAGATGACGATAAATAAATATTTGTAAAGCAGTAAGAATGTTATACTTATTGATGAAAAAATATCTTATTTTTTATTTCCTTTAAAAATGTATATATATGCATGTATAATATTAATATTGTTAGAATTATTAGATTTGAGGATCCAAAGTGATTTTTCAAATCTCGGTTTTTAAACACAGATTTAAATAATTCCTATTTATCCACGCCCCAGCCTTGGAAAAGTCCTCTTACAGATAAATACATTTTCCAAGTTAAATATTGTTTAATTATGTATGTAATTTTTTTTTCATAAATATAAGTCCACATTTTAAACAATAAATTATTAGTTTAGTCTTATGGCATATTTGACGTTTAGATTTATATCTTGGTGATCATCGAAAACTGATCACAATTTTTTCATGCTTAAAACAATGACAAAGAACTTAAAAAAAAAAAAAATGATCTCAGGTTAGCACAATAAAAATTTTTTTTTTTAAATACACTTACATTTGTGCTTTTAGTAAACCATTTATTTAATCATAATTTTTTTCTTTAAATATGCTGTCGTCAAAAGGGGTAGTCCCAATTTTGTACAAATACATTATTTTAAAAACTCACTGGAATACATATTAAAATTTATCAAAAACATTAGGGCATACTGTACGTTTTGATGACAACATTTAAAGGTCAAAATATTATTAAAGTAAGTGATTTACTACAAAAAAATATCGCTGGCTTGGAAGAAGAGTGCAACAATACAAACATTTTTGTTTTTGCTTTTTTTTTTGGTTAGAGAACTTCTAATCACGTATATTTCTTTTAGAAAAAAAATTGTTAGATTTGTAGATTGAAAATTTATTTTAGTTTTTTATGAAGAGCTGCCACAATTTCATTCACGATCCACGATTGGATGATCAAAAAATTAAGATTAAATTTTTGTTTACACAAATAAGGTAAGTAGTATTGGCTATGAAATTTTCTGACTTGATGTTTTATAAGTGAGTTAAGCGATAAATCTGAATAGACAAACTGCAAACGCTTCTTCTGTAAAATTCTACTTTTTCGTAATATGGCACTCCTCTTCCAAGCCGACGATATGTAGATTTTTTTAACCTAAAAGTTTTCTTTTTGTTGTGATAACGGTTTGCTGTTGAATGTCGAGTATTTATGCAATTGTTGTTAAAAAATAACCCTCTTGTTTCATATCACAATCATTCATTGAAATAGCATTAGTGGATTTTCTCTACATTTGATTTTATAATTAATTATTACCAGTCTATAGTAATTTATTGCTCTTTTAAATAATTCAGTTGCAAATTTCAATCCATAAATATTTTTTTAAAGAAAAAATATTCTGACTGAATCCTGTCCTGTTCCCTTTAAAATTTATATGGTCTTGTTTCACAGTTCTCTCATCCGAAATAAAGACTGCTGAAAGAGGCTTCTGAATTCAGCATCGTTGTAAATGTCATTTCGAACGGTGGAAAATTCTAAATATCGATAGTGACATTACTGAATTGTAAAGCGAGGCTAGGGGAGGGGGGGAGGGGTGAAGAGGGGAGGAAGAGAGCCTATATTCATTACATTCCCTTGATTAAACGTCGCTGTTTTTTACCCTGGTATTTCAAATGTCACTTTTAATTTACCGCCATAACTCTGTTCCATTATTACTCCACTGATAGTGTTTTCTTAAACATATTTTGTCAAATTGAAATTCAAAAACTGTTACAGTCTTGTTATTTTACCCTTGTATGATGTTTAAAAATAATTTGGTTGTTTTATGCAGTTATTGTTTATGCCATACGAATTAATGAATACGAATTAATGAATACGAATTGTTTATGCTATACGAATTAATTTACGTTAATGCCATACGAATTTCTGTTTGACAAAAAGAAACTTTTGTTACCATTGTTAACCGATTATTTCCATAATACTACTACTGAAATACTGCCATCTTCGGAAACTTCGGTTCCGTAACCAAATTCCAGATCACTTTGTGACCTACTAATGTATAGTTTAATAGGCGTATAAGGAAATCATGTGGTTCCTACATCAGATATTTTTATTCCACGTCTCATTTAATTAGATTTTTAGTATTAAAAATTTAATTTATTATTAAATATTTATTACTTAATTTAATATTAAACTTTGTACGCCCTTTGACTAAATTATAGTTTAACCAATCTATATATATGTATATAGCACTATATACGGCCTGGAATACGATCGCCTAAATAGTTGCCCCGCTACTGAATAGTTAAGACAAGAATACGAAAGTTAACCTCACAACTTTCCGTCGTATGTGGGTTTAGCACATCCTGAAGATGGCTAAATAAACTTTTGGATGACACAAGTTTTTACTAACGACTTTGAATAATTTGCTTAAAGAATTCTGGGGAGGCCTGCACTGAATTTAATATAACTGAAAAATTATTCTGATAATAACTAAAATATCTATTGAAAGAACTAACATGGCTGACGACTAAGGCGTAAGGAATTGATTGCATTAGCACCACTCACAACTAAAACTTTAGATGAATGAATGTTGCAAGAACAGCACAACTCAACTAAACTGTCAAGTCGTAGAAAGAATTGATTTTATCCTTCTGGCTTTACTTAAATATTTATTTGGCGGTACTATACGTCTTATCTTAGATGTATTTCACATTTATTCAATCATCTTCGATGCATATAATATATTTCGTTAAAATACAATTGTTGATCCTTTTAAATACTAATATCGCTTTTAGCTGTAGCCTTCAGTAGTTTAATAATTATTTAGTTAATGACAGATAGAAGAAATTGTAGTCACTTTCCCGTTGTGGAAATGAAACATCAACTAGGCACCTCTAAGCATCTATCTCTATCGGCTGATCTCCTGACTCTAACGCTGTGGGGAGACTTAAGGATTTGAGACACTTCGTTTGACTATCTCAGTAAAGATTGTCCCACTCTTTTTCTCTATTTCTGACCAAAGCAACCTTTTTGGAGGCGCCTAGTCTTCCTTTCTCGCGACATGACCTGCCCAGCGGAATGTGGTATTTTTTTCTTTGATCATCATGTACAAGCCAACAAAGATTTGCCTATTGTCCATTCTTCTCCAATTATGATCCTTTTTTGTTTACCTATAGATTATTCGAAGTATCTTGCATTTCAATACATAAATATCTTAAGCGTCTCCTCAATTTTTTTTTTTTATTTTTTTTTTTTTATAACTGGTATTGTAGAAGATAGATAACTACAAAGTTGTCGAACGATGATCAATATTTATTAAAATTGCAATCTTAATAGTTAATGGTTAGTTAAGGCTGAATAGACTTTTAAGTAAGTAAAAATTCAGTTTCTTAATCATTAAGATTTACCTACACAATTGTTTTACGATTCCAAAAATATAAAATAAGAATGTATGTAAAATGATATGAAGAGAAACAAGAAATAAAACAATCATTTAGAAGCGTAAAAGATCAAAATAAAAAGACAAAATTACTGAAACAATTCAAAACAAACTAATCTCAAAGAAGAACGAAGTTTCTAATCACATGTCAACTATAGCGTGTTCTTGACTGATTGGAGATAGCATACTCAGGAGGAAATCGCTATGCATTCAAAATTGAGAAAATCAATGGGCCGAAATTTCTAAAGAGTAATTTTGACTCATGGTTGGCGATGTTAAGCACTTATTAGGTATTATATATATATATATATATATATATATATATATATATATATAAGCCTATTAGGTTATTGGAGCATTAGAAAGAACCTATGAATCAGAAAGGGCAATCCGAACCTATAAATTTAAAATACATTACATTAGAATTGTATATTTGTATATATATATATATATATATATATATATATATATATATATATATATATATATATATATATATAATGGTTTTAATTAGTGGATACATAAATATTAATCTTCATTTCCACAATAATCATTTGGTTTCGTTTTATCTTTCATTGGGGATTACATATGTATAACCATAATATTGTGTTTGCTTCTGTGTCGCCATACTGAAACATATAAAACGTAAGTTGTGCATTTACATATAATCGAAGGATGCCTATATTCGATTGCTGACAGATCTAATCGATTGTGTAGCTAGAGCGAGCGGTCTAGATAAGGGTTGCGGAGGGGACAGCTTGGCCGTAAATTTGAACCGGACAGGCTAGAATTGATTAAACGGCTAATATCCTTGCTCGGCAACCGCCATGCTCGGTTCGCTCTGCTCAGCGGAATCCTCTTCTGCATCGTTGGCCAACTTTATTAATATTTATAATTTATGAACCATAATACCGGCAATTATCCCGATTTATTAACTTCTGCTATCAATTGATTTCATGTGATTAGGAATTTTATGGTTTGTTCCATACCCTCTTTCTCTACTCATTCCCTCTCTCTCTCCCTCTCTCTCTCTCTCTCTTCGTCTCTCATCACTCATTATCTCAGTTCCTACGAGGATAGTATCTAGTCTAAAATTTTATAATTTTTGGGAACATAAAATTGTTTTATTCTGAGGTGTAGAACTGCCATAACCAACAATGTTCCTTAATTATCATTATAGGCATTTATAGGTTAATAATTCCTGATGATTTTCTTTTAGATTACAAGCAAATCATGATTTTTTTTTCATCTGTTATTTGAATATTATTATAAATATAAATTTTCTTTAATGAGTTAAAAAAAAAAAACTTTAAATAGTCTTAATGCTTTCCTACCTGTGTTTTATGCGAATGTTCCGTCGTATCAGGAAATGCTTTTAAACGATAGTCTTTGCTAAAAGATCACCATATTTCATATTTTATTTTATTTTTTTGATTTAATATATCTTTAAATATTTCTCCAATTAAGATTTTTAATATTAAAAAAAATAATCAGTGCCTATCTGGTTTTTAAATATTGCTCAAATCAATTCAATTATCATAAAGAATAATTATATATCACAATAAAAAAATATCACAATATGAAATGACATACTAAAGATAAGTTAATGAAGAAGATGCCTCAAATTAATGCAATACATATAAATCAATTAAAGTTAATGATAGAAACTTTGTTGCCGTTATTTATGAGGACTCCTTTATTAGTAGTTAGCCTTTGGCCTGTGAGTAAGAGACTACTAGACTGTCCCCTCCCCCTCTCCTTTGACTTGCTAACTAGGTATGGCTATTATCTTGGACCAGCGAAACAGTATTTGTTCTTCGGTTACTTGTTCAAAAGTCAGGAATAAATCATGAAATCGATTGTGCCTTACCTGATAGGAACTTCCTTCCTTCTTTGAAAATGTTTTCAATCCTAACCAAGGACACAACTTTAATTTTACTTCTTATTAGATACTATTTTTATTCAATAACAGTCTATATCGCTAATAAATACTGTAGCTCGTTAATTTCAGGCTATTGCTTTGCAGTTATTGTGCTTATCCCCAGTTCAGTCTGAGAGGGGATAAAGCTGCCTGCTTTATTTCTTTGTAGAAATTGGTCCTTACTATAAAAATGCGATAGATTTTTTAATTTATTTTATTTTTTTATTAATTACGGTATTATGAGGAGAGTTAACTTCGAAAGCCTCTGTTAATATAAAACCTGTGTTACAAATGTGTTATAAAGCGTCTGTTACAACATATGTTTCAAAAATGTTATGAGAAGTATAAAATATTCAGAAGTAGCAAGATGGATTTAGAAATAATAATTTAGTAATGTCATAGTGCATCTGCTTGAATTGTTACTTACTTAAGGAAAAATTGAGCACGAAGTTAAGATTGGAAGTAACAACCCTTCTTACCCATACATCCTAATCTGACTGGTCACATAGAAATTAAAGTCATTACACTATTTTAATCGATTGATTCAGGAAGCCTACTTTTGTTAAAGGCTCGTTAAGCAAAGCGTATCAGCAATTGATTTAACGGCTTCATCATCCGCTATATACCTTTCATCTTCACTATTACTGTCACCATGGGTAACCAATATTATCACCATCAGAGAGAGTCTCGATTAGATCTTTTCATCATCGATACTAATCCATGTCGAATTGAACCCGGACGTAAAATGAACCTGGCCATTTCAATCAAAAATCATCAGTTGGCTGGCACCGTCTACTTTATGTTTCTCCTCAGCTATGGCTACCAAACGTACCTATTTAGAAGAGCTCTTCTCCTACATGTAAAGTGAAAGGGTTCTCTTTCTTAAATAAATAAATAAAATAAACTTCTCAAAATAATTAAAACGTAAGATAACAGTTTTCCTGTTGTGTGTGTGTGTGTGTGTATATATATATATATACATATACATACACATATACACATATTTATATATAATGCGTTCAAGACTCGACTGACACCTCCTTAAAATCCTCAATTTTTGGAATTAAGTGGCCAAACTTGGTGGGACACAACTGTGACATATTCTGACTCATATTCAACCTCCTAACTTTCTTCTGTACACATAACTCTGGAATTTTCAATGGAATGGAGTATATTATATGATGGATTCTTATAGAAAATTGAATTCTAAAGCGATATTATATCGATGAAAATATCGATCCGACGCTTCGTTAAGGCGCTCATAAAAAAAAATCATATTTTTTGAAATTTTTTCATTTTCCTTCAAAAGAAAGCATTTTTTTTTCAAAAATATCTCCGCAATTGAAGTTGTAGCTAATTAAATTAGCTAAAAATTAACTCCTGTAAAGAGCCCTACATAAAACCATTCAAGAAATAAGGCAGCTTAGCAGGGACCGAGAGGCTGCATTAGATCGGGCCTCCTCGACGCTAGGAATGGCACTAAGAGAAAGTCTAAGAAGAAGACATTCAAGTATTTACTGAGATCATTTTTTCCTGAAAAGTTCGGGGTATAATTATCAAGTGCTATGTGTGCTTGATTACTGTTTTCTTCTCCTAAGATATATATGATGGCCTGTCATTGCTGCTCGTTGCACCCATCAAAGAAAAGCACGGCGATTATAATGAAGATTAACAAAAGACAATCCATTGTTTTGTGGATTCCTTTGCTTTTTCAGTGCGAATGATGCGAAAAAATTTCAAACAAAAAAATTCTCTTATTTTTAATGTATTATAAGAAACGGTAACCAAAGCCACATCAAACTTGAGAATTTTATTCCAACCTTTTCTGCAAAATGACAATTTGGCCTTATGTTCAAACAGAATTATCACAGTTAATACTTAACTCTATACATGAGCTAAATTGATAGCTAATTAAAATAGCTACAACATTTATTGTGAAGGTATTTTCGATACAAGACTGTCTTTGGGAGGTTATTGAAAATGTTTCTGAAAAAAATCTGATTTATTGTGGTTATTTATGGCTAGCGCCATTCCGAAGCGATATTTTCGCCGATATTACATCGCTTAGAATTCCGATTTACTATAAGAATCCGTCATAAAATATACCCCATACTATTGAAAATTCCAGAGTTACTTTTGCTGGAGAGGTACTGGAGAAAGTAAGAGGGTAGAATATTATCTCAAAGAGAACTATATCTACTAAAATCATTACTATTTCACCTAGACGACATTTTTTATTCTTAGCGGACTGTTATGAAAGATACTTTTCGATTTATTTATATGTTTATGTTGAGAATAAGTAGGAGAGTGAAGAAGTATTTGGATGCTGACTTCCTCAAATGAATTTTTCTCAGCTGATTTGAATTTTGAAAAGATCATTTCAAGTATGATTGACAAAGGGAGCAGGCTTACAAAATGCGTTCCGGCTTAAAGGCGGCCGATGTTACTTAATTGCTTATAAAGTTTCGTTTTCCTGCCGTCTTCTACTTTACAATTCAAATAGTTAATCAGTTATTCAGACAGCTGTGTTCCTATCTTTATCTAACTCAACATAATTTTCAGAACTAAGACAAGTGAATTTTTTCTTTCAGGCTCATAGTTTCATTTCTCTCTCTGTCTCCCTCTCTCTCTCTCTCTCTCTATTTTTAAATTGCACAATAATTTTTTCGAACTAGTTTTTTAGACGTATTTTCCTCGAAAGTAATAAACAGTGGCGATACTTCAACAGTGGCTAGAACGTAAATAATATTGGTTTCGCTAGGGGATTGACGAGGAATGGAACTCCGCGCTTGCAATATTCTTAGTCCCCCGTACTAGTCGGAGAAAAGCAAAACGAGAAGGGAGTTTTCGACACTCTCCGATTACCAGTAGCTTACCCATAAATACTGAATATTGGCCTTTGTATTTAAGAAACTGCAACTGCTCGTTTAGAGAATGAACACTTCGTTTACAGATAACCAATAAGAATAGTACTGTTTGTAGGGATTAGGGAAGAAAAGGGAGCCATGAAAGGATTACACTCAAGTAATATGCACTCCATTCATTCCTCCCATAAGCAATAGATAGGGTCTCGAATTACTTTAATTAAGACTTATATTTTGCCCTTCTAATTATTACTAGTAAATAACAGATTTAAATTTCTGTGACTATCGATGCCCATTTTTCCGTATATATTTATTTGGTTTTTTTTTTTAGTGCACCACTGTAGCCTGTTCAAATTTAGTTAGGGGATTGAATTTGTAGGTGAATAGAGTTGGTTTAAGGGAACTGCCTTTTGGGGGTCTCAAGATTTTTCTCCCGCTCTCCGCGGTTTTTAGGGTTTTGCACACCTGGGTTGAAATTTGCATTTAAAAGGTAATTAAATTCTCTAAAAAAAGGGGGAAAAAAAAATCGTCTAATTGAACCAGTATGATACTGCTATTGGGCTTTTTAGGCATCTTTATTATTAAACGCTAGTATGGAATATTCGCATGGAAACCACTTCATCTTTTCGTCATATTTTCTTCGAAAATAATAGACCTTTGCACTGTATCGAAGGAAGGGAGGGGATTGGGTTGCATTTGAAATCCGTTTCATAACTCCTAGACCACAGTTTTGGGGGTTGCCCTTTGGATCAAATGAGCTGAAATTCGGTATGTATGGTTTTTTTTTATAGGCAGAACATCGCAATAGAGAACAATACCTTTTGGGGGTCTCAACTTTTTTTCTCACCACCGCCATGACGGAGCTCTGCCGCTCACTCTTTTTTTTTTAATTTGCATTAATTATGATTTCCTGTGTTGGTTCCTTACTGCTTACTAACAGTCACGAGGGCGGGCGACCTGGGAGATGGAAGGACGGTGTATGCTGCGGCTGACTGATTTACGATTACGAGCGTAGAGAGGATCCCTCATTACCAGTAGCGATGAGGAATTTCAAACAGGCGGGTCGGAATTGATATCGGGCAGAATAAACGACACAGCCAGCCAGCACAGACTAATTACCTACATCAATTGCCCATTTGGCTCCAACCGTTCCTCTCCCTCCCTCTCCACTATTCACTGCTAATGTCTCCTGTAGTTATTTCCCCCCAAAAAAATCTACAGTACATAGGCAGCGTGATGTTCGATATTACTTTTTTTCATAAATTTCATCGTTCGGCAAATTGACCTATTTTTGGAATTACATTGGTACTTGGATTTTTAAGTAAAACTTTTTATTTCAATTAGTTGTTAAAATGACATTGCTTATTTTGAAAATCTGTTAAAAATAACAATGAGTTGTTATTTATTTTGTTTTACTCACTTTTATGCTTAGGAAAAGCCAGTGGCGTGACTATGGATGACTGCGTCCCAATGCATGCGTTTTTTTCATGTGCGTCCCTTCCCTCCCCTTACGGAAAAAATAACTAATTGTATTATTACCCTCTAGGTACTACTTGACCTAACGAAAATTGTCGAACTCCCCCTGAACATATTAAACAGAACATAATTACGCTCAATATAAAAACATAAATAATTATTTTAAAAACCTTTTTTTTTTTTAATTTGATTGAAATGTTTTTTAGAATATATTTGTTTACGCACTGCGCCTTTTACAGGCTTTGCGCACCAATGCGTTGACATCGGTTGCATTGGCGTTATTTACGCCACTGGGTAAGGATGCGAGCTATTTTGCAGGTTACTACATATTCTAGCCAAGATGAGAAGGTCTTGATTTATTCCCTTAGCACGAAATTAAAATAAATCTGTTCAGATCGGATTCGAATTGCATATTAATCAATTGAGAAGTTGCTGGAACACTCAGCAACCAGCCTCTTCTTAAGTGTTTATATTTTATTAATAGAAGTACGTGAGACTACAGGGAGAAATTTTTTTTTTAAATTTATTCAAAATCCACTTTTGGCATTATTGCCATTGGATGCCGCTAAGACCAATAAATATTGGATAACCTGTATGATTCCTTTTCTGCAAAGCGGTACAGACGTGCAAATATTCTACATCCATATCTCCTTGTCGGCAAAGAGGACATACCAGTGAGCCCAGAACAGCAATTTTATGTAGATAGGCTGCCCTGTAGTCGAGCCGAAAAGGGCAACATTTATTACTCTTGGTAGGTGACGAGAGATTGGACCTTTTTTGACAAGACTGTCCTAATTTTTCTTAATGGAGAGTTCTTATATTAATGTCTTATCTAGCCTTTAATATTTAAATTAATATAAGCTTTGTTTGGCTGAAAGATGGAATGGAGTGTTGCTATAATAGTGAAGCTCTAGAATGTTACGGAACGGTAAAATAATGTATTAGCTCCAAACAGCTTCGAGTTTCAGTTTCAACCGATTTATGCTCGTCTCTATATGTAATAATAAGAGGATTTGCCAGGATAATTATTATTTTTTTTATATAACTTGGCGTGACTTGTGCTGAATGGGCGCAGTGGTGCTGTGCACGCAGGCACCACCCTCGATGGGCGCCAAAAATAAAAAAACCAAAACTAGAAATATCAAAGTAAAGAAAAAAAATCCGTTTTTAGCAAGTTTACTAAAAGAAAATCTGTAATTTTATAAAGGATAAAGGCATGAATTGGATGAATGTAGCTCAAAGAATGCAATAAAAAAAGAATGCAGCGGTAAAAGGAATTTTATGACTTAATGTTTTTATCACACAATATTAGCTGCTCTGTTTGTTATAGAACAATCTACAATTGAGTAAACCTATGAAACCACACCACTTGCTCAGCAACGTTGTTTTACTCTCACAACAGTATTACTGTTACGATTTTCCTCTTCGTCCCTCCTCTGACACAGATATTTCCAAACTACATATTCCACGTGCTTTTGTATTAAGTTTCGCCTTCATGTGAAAGTTGAGCATAGAATTTTTATTTTTTATTATTACTAAGTTCGTACCAACTTCATTTTTTAAATATTGCTAATAATTTTTTGTCTCCTCATTTTGCAATGTTTTGTTATGGCCAAAAAATATTCACCCTCTCGTGCACCTTTTTTTCTCTCGGATTCTTAACGGTCTATAAATGACAAGCTCACTTATCCGATGTTCGCATCCATGCGCAAAAAATCCACTTGCGCCACTGTTTTAGATTGTCATTCAGGAATGCAACTTTTATAATTATTAAAGTTCATTCTAAAGTCCGAATTTTACATTTTATCTTATGCTGACCAAATTCAACATTTTATGGCCTCATTTTGTTTAAGACATAATCCAGATTTAAAGCGCCTTGAATCCTACTGTTCACAGCCTTGAAATTATTCAATTATGCTTGATTTTTTCATGCTATATTGCTGGACAACCTTTATTAGCATTACCCTGATCTTCTCAATTGATTTTGGAAAATATTCGCCTTTTTTCATTCTATGCATTTTTTTCATTATTCTAGAGAATAATTTTCTTTTCATCTATTTTCTTCTTATCCTACGGATAATCTGTTCTATTCTTTACAACTGGCAATGTCCTTTTAAGTCATCGATAGTTTATACCATATATAAATATACAAATTAAAAACTAATGATCAAATTTATTAACAAAATTTATTTTAATAATATAAGATTTAAAAATTAGCTTGAATGTTCGAAAAGTCAGCTTTGTAGTATTAGTTTCAAAAATATATATTTGAGGATGTATAAAGTGTCATTCATGAAATGAAAATAAATCACTCATTAACATAACAACGGATTATCACATTCTAATGTACAATATTTACTGAGATAAAGCATAAATCATTTCACCAAATGCTCGTGAGTACAGAGTACAGAAAGAGCTTAGAGTAACATGTTTTTCTGTACTCAATGGATAGATTTGATTAATGGACGGGCAATGGTAGTAGAAGTACGTCTTATTTCTTAGATATTTTAGGTACTCCAACCGCCTGATTTATCCCCTGACATATATTAGGTACTCATTTCTTAGTGATAATGCACCCATAAAGCTTCAGTCTATAATTAAGTATCCGTCTAAATACAATATAGCGATCCAAGACAGATTATATTTTTCTATTTAAGTTGACTATATTTTTATTATATTAATGCGATCACAGCCCATAAAAGAAAGATCTAATAATAAACACAATCTTGTATTTATTGAATGTTTAATGCTTGTTGGAAATTATAGGCCCAAAAGTCCAAATGGCGTACTATGGAAGTTTTTTTCATAGCTTCATAGCTTCGATGAAATATCTGCCAAAGCAGTCAAACAACTATTTTTGACTCAAGCTGTGAACCATGTTGGAGCCAACGCGCTCTCAAGTAGTTCTCGAGACATTGAGCCGCTGCTTGGGATCTGGGTCAGGTGGAACTACTTCATATTCTTAAATTGGAGGTACCTGTTTAATTAGTACCTGTTCCTGGACCGAGCATTCCCTCCTTCAAGTTATCCTCGTCTTAAGAGTCCGCTCTAGTCCAATGCCTTTAGAGCATTGACCGGTTTTTTATTGTTTGTTATTTTATAGCTTTTAATTTTTGATTAATATAGTTACATTTTTACTCAACTATAAATAATAAAGTAAAAGGATGTCATCAAATTAGCATAATAGAAGAGTGCTTAATATTTTCAATTTAAGTATAAATATTTAATACTGTTGGAATTTAGGATGAAGATAGGCTCGTAACCATTTATAAGGTCAGAATTACTTGCTTATTTAGGGAACTGCAATTATCGGATCAATATTTAACCTGTAATTCCATTATTTACTATTCACTAAGCGAGTGAATAACAAAGAACTATCTACTTGATTCATTATATTTGTAACTGTGTTACTCTGCAGTTTATTTACGAATTGTACAGAGTTTCCTAGATAACCTACCCTTTTAATTTTTGATATCACAATTATAACCTGAAGTAAGTATATAACCTATATATAACCTGATATATTACGTATATAACCTGAAGTAACAATATAACCTGAAGTAAGTTTGAGATTTATTGCCGACTTAATAACTTATGGGATGGGAGAGTCTCCTTTTATGGATTGTGATAGAAAATGAAATTATAAGAAAAATTGCTACCGGACACTTTTTTGATTCGATGCGCCTTAAGAGCACAAATATCAAAATCACGTTTTTATGCTAAATTCCTAATTTCTCTGAGGGAAAGCATTTTTGTAATTTTCGTTTTTTTAAAATAATGTTAAATTGGTTTTAATTTTCGTTCCCGATCTGTGGCGCCACGGCGCGAAGGCTCTGGTTGTATCAATGCGCTAAAATAAAATGCATCGTCAGTGTACGAAGCTAAATCTACTATCGGAACCGTTATCATTGATTAATCTGAATATTAAATATTAAATAATTAATGTTCACTAATATGGATGAAATGTCCTAATATTAACGTAGTTCTTGATGCAAATCATAATAATTTTTATGTTTTGTACAAACATTTTTTTATACTTGGACTGAAATAGATGTTTCGGTTAAATACCTATTGAGAATCTTGATTAGAAATGTTAGATTCAATTGTTAAATCCTGAATGCTCTTTGGATATCCATAAAAAATTTCATATATTAAATGTTATCTATTAATCTACAAATTTATTTAAGTCAAACACCATTGTCCCGTTTCTTCAGAACAGTTCTCATTCTGCCTTCGAGTTTGTGTTCACCTGACATCCTCAACCCATTTGGAATGATAATGCTTCCCACAATCTCCCTTGCATTTAACAATATTACGAATCGGGATCCTCCCCTATTTCGGAGCCCGGGGTATTCTCGATATCGAGGAGTTGATGCCGCCTGCGAGTAGATGGGATCAGTGGCTGTCTCGTTAGGATGAAGGCACAGCCAAACGACACAGTCATATCAACCCGACCTATCCAGGGCTTGCTATCTCTTCCCTAAACTGCCAGTCTCCCATAGCACATTTACTACCTGATATCTGATTGTCCATTCAGATTAAAACGTCTCAGCTCTACACCATATTACCTGTAAATGCATAGAACTTCTTTAAGAGATACTTTAACTTCATTTACAGATATGCGGGCTAGACGATTTCGTTTCAACCAAGTTCGGAAAGGAGCTGTAATTCGATATGTAGGACTTTCTTCCAGGCAGAACGGGTAATTTAAAGAATGGGTAAATTCCCATTCAAAATTTCGGTATGTTTACCTGAAATTTTGGCGTTTATAAAGTTTTGCGCATCTCTACAGCTCCACCATTTTAGTTTATAGGGCTGAAAATTTGTATGTGAATTGAGTTGGTGTTAGGGATGTATCTTTTGGGAGTCTCAACTTGTTTCTCCCACCCCTCCGGGTTTTTCGATTTTTAAAATAATTGCGGTTCTTTAAAACCTCTCCAAATTTGAAACCGCTCAAAATCTGTTGCATCTGAAAGGAAATTAACTTACCTATAAAACAAAAGAAGGTTCATCGAAATCAGACCAGTATTACCAAATATATGGCTATTTCAATTCCAGCGGCCACCGTTGATCGAAGGCCAGCGGAGAGGCAGATCAATATAATATAAGTATGGGTAAATTTCGGTTTGTTAGAGAACTGTCTTTTGTGGCTCTGAACTTTTTTCTCATTCTCCGTTTTTATAATATTTTTATTTTAATGAAAATACGACTTTAGTGACGGAGTTCTGCTGCTCACGGATTTTTTAATTTTTTTTTTCTCTTCGTCGACGATAAATATTTTTGTACAAACATTTATTATGAGTACATTTATTTGTGAGTACACATACATTTTCTGGAGGAGGTCACCCAACCGTACGTTGCTGATAGGCTTGAATACCAAAGTTGTGTGACAAGGATCCTGTATCTCTAGATAATAGGACCCTGTTTTCGGGCATATAGTAGCCTTCCCTTTCATGATCTATGAATCAATCGAATTAAAAAACAAAAATAAATAAATAAATTTATGTTCTTCATTTATATGCCTTCATTTCAGCAACTGCATGTGCCTGGTGTCCTTTTAACTCCTTCATTTACTAATGGGTTTATCAATATGACGCTCAGTCTGCAATAATTATTGATAAACCTTACTCCCAAATACCTCTTTTTTTTTACATTGCTGTCATAATCTATCCATACCTTTCCTTAAACATAAAGAGCTTTCTTAAACAACTGAAATATATTCTTTCGGCTATATTAAATGTTTTAAAATTTAAGTAGTATACTACTATTTTATATCTACATTTTCTGTCGAAGTTTGTCGAAAGTTGTTTTTGAATTTCTTAAATGATACCTAATAGACTATTTTTAGTTATTTATTTATTTAAATACTCCGACCAGGGTAGGTTGAAATTAATTTCGTTACGGACCACAGAATGAATCTTCGACTCTTCCCACTCTTACTACAACAAGCGTAACCTGCAGGCTAACCTGTCCTTTCTGCCCTGGTTGGAGTACATAATCACGTAAATCCACAAATAAACAAACAAATTTATTGTTTAATGTTAATAACTTAACGGAAGTATTGTGGTTAATTCTCTTTCAAAGTTTGTTTAAAGTATCTAGCTTAACATGCGTATAGATTATTCCGAAGATTTGTTACTTGTATCCATTGAATCTATTGGTCGGAAAATTGCTTTATAATAATCTAATTACCTTCAATTTTAAACGCTTTGAAATCATTCACGGGCCATCTAATGGCAAAGAGATCCTCGCAGATGAAGAGACCTGACAGCTGACGATGACGAAGACCCTCCCCGTCCTAATCCTCTCGAGAGACCCCCCCCTGCAAACTGTTCCAGATCCGAGGGTGCTTATGGAAGTGTGAAGTGAGCACGTGGCAGCCAGATTATTGTGGCAATATAGAAAGGGTAGCTCAGCTTCTGTTTGTTTACTCCAGTTTAGTCCTCTCTTATTAGCTTCTTTCCAGGTTTTCTTCTCTTATGATACATTAGTGAACTATCGATAATTATTGTACAATATTTTGGTTGTATCGTAGGAATATATGATTGCAATTAACACCTTACTTTATGGTTTAAAAAGACGAGGTATTTGTGATGTTTCAAACGGGACTCTGAGGAATTAAAACTGGTGAAAGAAAATAGGTATTTGATCAACTGAATTCATGATTGTTTTGTCGTATGCTGTTACTAAATTATAGTATGTAATTATTATATAAATTATAATATAAAATATCGATTACTTAGGTACCACAAAAATAAAATCATTCTTAAAAATATTATTTAATTAAACATTCTTTTTTAAAAGTTTTTTTCTCATAAAAAAGGGCATTTTCTGTTTGTCCGCAAAATTTAAATCGAAAAAATGCAAAGAACGAAATAAAAACGTTTCAAAATTTACTTTGCTGCAAGAATCTGTCATCATACATTCCAAATTTGAGTACTTACTCCTGCCTGTTGCTCAAAAAGACGCCCTGATGTTTCAAACTCGATTATCACAATTAATTTTGTATCTAGAACGTAGAGAGTGGCAATGCTAATTCTAATTTAATAAGCAACAACATTTATATCATTGTATTTTTTGTTACAATACTTCTGCAGATAAATGGAGATTTGTCTGGAAAAAGTGTAATTTTTTTGTTTCAGTTTTTAATGTTTTGTGCGTAAAGGTCGCATGTGATCAAAATATGTCTTATAAATTAGCCTTATGATTTCCTTCTGTATCTGAATCTGTCATAAAATATACTCCTTCTCATTGGATTTTCCAGAGTTAGGTGCGCTGGAGAACTGGAAAAGGCTATAAAATCGACTCACGAAATTCTCTAAACTGGAAAATAAAGTGAGACTGAGACACTCTGTGTGATTGTATTGATTTTTAAAATGATTTTTTTTTGTGATAAAGCTGTAGTACGGATTTTTATAGAATAGCGTAGAGAATAGAATAGATTTTATTGACAAAGAATAAGAATTCTGTTCGACCAAGTGGCAACATATATCGTTCGGTGCCCAGAATTACCTAAAAAAAAAATTTGAGTATTTTCTAAAAACTTTTAATTAATAGAGTTATAATTGTAATTTTAGATTACTTTTAACAAGCATTAATTAATTATGCCATCTCTTGATATTGCAGGACCTATCAATTGTTGGTTTCATGAGTGATAACGTATTTGCTTTACAATTAGTAGCAATCCATATAATCTTAAATTTGAAATTTTAATTTACTAGTAAATTCTGTCTTTTGCA
The DNA here is from genome assembly GCA_948150685.1 of Rhaphigaster nebulosa. Taxonomy (NCBI): domain Eukaryota; kingdom Metazoa; phylum Arthropoda; class Insecta; order Hemiptera; family Pentatomidae; genus Rhaphigaster; species Rhaphigaster nebulosa. Next base: position 125,186,373 of record OX411309.1, on the reverse strand, counting down.
GGGCTTATAGCCTCCTCAAAGACAATATTCCTTTCTAATGATTGATCTACTAATTTCTACTCAGAAGGTACTCGAACAGAGAGGAGGGACTGTATATGATGCAAGAAATTTGTTGGTCCCACGATTACTCTCTTCAAGTTTCGACTCAGCGCGAGCTAATGTGGATAATTAGTGGTAGCAAGTTTGGCTGGCACAAACTTGAGGCAAACAGAGATAGTGTGCTTCCCGCAGTTCTGTCACGCTTCGACTTCATTTGCATATGTTGGGCCATTACAATGGAGCTATTCTAATACCATATATTCGTATTTATCACTTAAGCCATAGTTTATCCAGATTGGCCATGATTAATTAAGAGCATCATTGTATTATTCGTCCTGGTTGTGAAGTGATGAGAAAGAGTTGGAGGAGTTCCAAAAGGTACGTAGGGAAGGATTGTTGTTGGTGTCGGTATCGAACCTTCGGGTTCTCCAAGCGTTATTATTATTTTTAATATGTTGTTTTATTTAATCGTTCTTAAGGAATGTCCTTTAAACAAAGAGTTTGGTTCACCAGTAATTTTAGATTTTTACGGACAACACTAAAGTGTTAATTCTAATAATAATCCGATGATTTTCATTACAGGTAGTCACTAGCGTATTAAAGGAGGTGGTTTTCGAGTTGAAGCCTCCTCCCTTCAAATTTTTATTTCTATGGATGATATGAGCTAAATAATTAAACAATAACAATATGTACTCTTTTTTAATCATAACGCATAACAAAAAATAGCTTTTTAGCAATGTAGGATTACAATTTAATTTAATTTTTCTCTTGTAAAATTCAAGCTAACCATTTGCGAAAATTTTGCATCAAACGACCGTATTCGCTTTTCTCACACGTCAGTCTCGCACGGTGGCCTTATTTTAATTAAACTGTTACGGCTACATTGTCCAACTTTTTCTCCAATTTACCTTTTATAAAATTATATCAATTTTTAATAAAACAAATAATAAAGAAATACAATTGAGGGAATGACGTCTGTCTGAATGATCGTTTAAAAACTATGTAACTCAACTACTATAATATAGTAATTGATTTACATAGTTTTTAACTTACATATTATCTAAGTATGTGCCAAAAAAAAAATAAAAATTTTCTCTCTAAAAACATTAGTATTCTTGTAATTACTGTTAAAAAAAAAAAAAAATCAAAAACTCAAAACTGAATTCCTAATGATTCAAGTGCTTCAAATGGTGTAAAAAAAGCTGTTTTGATCGGTGATCTTTAAAAATTTTTCGGAGGAAGACCCCTCTGTAGCTATGAGTATGTCCTAATAATATCTCTATATCCAGACCTCTGGTGTTAGCTCCCCCCCAAAAAAAAAATACATCCTGGTTCTCTATGTAGATAGTACAACTTGCTATTACATGCTTTATATATATATATATATATATATATATATATATATATATATATATATATATATATATATTCTCCTATAATCCTATAATATGGCGTATGGTAAGGCTCACAGTGGTTGGCAGCTGGCCCAGTGAAGTTCCACACACTCGACATCTGTCGCCCTGTTTACGTCCTGCCCTAGGCATCCGGGTTCTCTTTCCCCTCGTACGTCATCGTCCTTCCTACCCCACTCTATTTAATTACTTCCTATCTGTCTTATCTTTATTAATACTCTCATCCTCTTATCTCGCTAGTTCAATTAATCCTCAGCGGACACTTTGTGGCTGCCATCCGTCATAGTATTACAGGCACTGACATTCACCAGGGTAGGCGTAATAGCGATGTGAAAATAAAGATAAAATTAATCCTATAAGTAATACACACATACATTGTTAAACAAGTTATTTTCTGTGCTCGCCATGTTTTCTACATTTCCAAAATTTCCGGAATTAATTGAGATTTTTTCCTCCTTACTAAATAATGGTCTTTTCGTATTTTTCTCTTAGTTGATCCAATAGACCCGACATGGGTTATGGTACCTGATTATTTATTTTTTCCTCCCAATAATAAATTCTTCAACTTAGATTTTTATTTCTGTATGGTCTATATTTTATATTACTTATGTATTTACTAAATTAATATTTGCATTTTAGCTATGAATTGAGTAACAATATTTTTTGATTATATTACATGAATACAGATTTGGTACAAAGCTACTAGAATAGAGTAAATTATTTTTGCCTTTTGAAATAAATAATTGAGATAATATTTTTATAATAATTATATAAAATAAATAGTTAAAAACTGATTTAAAAAAAATAAATTAATCAAAATTAACTATATAACATGAATAAAATAAAATAGCGATTAACACATTATTCATTTAATTGTGCTGATACATCTCAGTCAGAAACAGACTTAACGTCATTAGAAAAATATTTATCGTGATTTTTATGATCATATTGATGTTTATAATGATACTAATTTTCGATTTTTTGTAATCCTAATTCTCTATTACATTTTATTACTAACCCTCAACGATTTAAAACATGATAAAACAGTAAACTCAGCCATTGATTTCTCTAAACATAAAAACATTCGAATAAAAAAAAAAAAAAAAAAAAATACAAACTTACAGACGTATTAAAATATAGTTTAGCAATAAAATTATATTTTCATACGATTCGATAAATCTGATAATCAAGAAGGCATCAGAATGGAAGAAATAATTAGAGATAATTATCGCACCGTGAGAAAGGAACGCAAACTTCCTGCGTAAATATCGGATAAATAAATGAATAAATATCGGAGAAAGAAAATCGTAGTTGGGTCTATCTCCGATATTTATTGGAACTTGTGAAAACGCCCTGAAGATTATGCGTGCCTTTTTTGAATCGTTTTGAAATAATAATAAAATTTCAATAAATGGCTGTATACAAATGATCGAACTTAATCTTTTTTGGAGGATTACATATAAGTTAGGGAACATTCAAAGCAATTTAAAAAAAAAAAAACAATATATTTTTGTTTTTATTTGAAGCCGACGTTCATTTAGCCTTGAAGATGTCCCACATAATTCGGGCGAAACGTGCATAAAAACATTGTATTTTTTAAATATTATATGGACAGATCACCAACTAATATGCAATCTTTACATTGATGTTCAACTTCACAGAATGTTATCAGGACCAATTGGCTCATTACAAATCTAAGAGGTGGAAAATTTCTAATAAAACACCAAAGCAGCCAAATATGCAAACAATTAAAAGAGAAATTAATAAATATGGAATAACAGGATGTGGTCAAATCTTATAACTTTTTTTACTCGAAAGTGTAAAATTTGCACTTAGCATCTGTGGAGGTTGTCTATCGATATATTAATAATCTTTCAATTGATTATTCCTTGCTTCTAAGTTTTTTTCATGCACACAGTGATTTAATTATCATCTATTTTCCTAGATAATACGTATTAGTAAACTAAGATATCCTTATTTATATTATTTAAGTAGGTACCCTTTTTTAAATATTTTTAAGAGATCATAATTGTAATGAACCATTTGTTTTAGTTTTTTGTTCGCTGCATAGTATCAACATATCAGCCTGTTGACTAATATGGTTTTATAAATAACTTATAAGCTTTGAGGATTTTATAAATATACAAATCTATCCAGAAAACTAAAGTTATTCATTCACGCTTGATATACTCCATGCTTTAGACTTCCAAACTATCTCGCATTATTCTCTGATGTAATTAAGAGTTCTCGTCTATAATATCTATAATTTTGTTTCACTTAAGTTAAGATGCAACATACAGAAACAGAGTACATCATGTACCCATGCAGTAGAGTATATTGACCCCAAGGTACACTTGGTACAGTTTTTAATCCTAGCAGTAGGAGACAGGAGGGGCTTTGATGAGAGTGATTTATCATTGAACCTGTTTTATAGCCTCCAGCTCCTACCTACGACCCTTCTGGGATTCGGCTCAAAGGATGAAAGGTTTTCGCCAAACGAATAGGCTCTGTTTTTTCTCCCTTTTTCCTGAGGGCACCGCACGGGTCTTTTTTTGTGTAGCGGTGGGTTATGATATGGATGCCATTGAACCTCCATGAATACATCATCCCATTACCCGATGAAAGCTATCGTCGCCGGATGGTCGCTCAGTTATAAACGAGCTTTTAATTAATCGATTCACGCGCGGGAGACTTGGGTTTTGTTTCTCGCTTTATATTTATTTAAAATACGAAAAAAAAAACATTTTAGTTAAATATTTTGTTCTCAGTTTTTAAATTAAGACAGATCACCTTTCTTGTTATCTAGCATTTACTATTTTGAAAATTTTAAAATGCCTATTCAACGACTTACATGATTCGCTAGTGAACAAGAGTTTTAAATTCTAAATAATTAAATTTAAAAACGAACTTATATTTTCTATAATACCCCTTTCCAGGCGATCTGCTCTCTTTAGGTTTTCATCTCCGGTCGTATTTTTTTTTGTTTTGTTTTTTCTATTATAATATGCATTTATGATTCTTTAATTAGTTTTTTTTCTCCGAAAATAATAGGCATTTGCACCGTATTGAAGGTCATCAGAGGAGGATGGGGAATTTTAAATCCGTTTCTTGAACAAGGTTTTGGGGAATTCGGAGATAACTGTTTTATAGATATATACATTTTTTTTCTCATCCCATATTTTTCAATGTTGTATTTTATAAATTTTCAATTTTGTATTTTAGTGATAATACCATCTTAGAATGACGGAGCTCTGCTGCTCACGCTTTTTATTTATTTTTTTAAATTGATACTTGTATAAATGTGTATACCTCATTGAAGTTTTATAATCTATTCTTTACCAAAGTTATATATTTCCCTCCCTATCCCCAACTGGTATGCTGAAATTGTATGAAAAATGATATAGCATTTCGCGTAAAAAGTTATTTGTAAGTCTTATCTGAATAGTGCGTATTAAGATTATACGAAAACTCAGCCAAGTAGGTCTATAGGTTACATTAGGAAAAAAAAGTGCAAGAAAAACAAAAAGTTTTAATTGTTTATTTCGATATATTTTCGGAAAATTACACATACACAAAAAAAATATAGTTCGAAATGTGCATGCACGATCAAACATCCGATTTAAAAAAACGAACTTAGAGCCCTCGATTATCTAATAAACGGTGTCTATTATCGCTATCTAAAATTGTTTAATATAGCTTCGCTTAGTCCGATCAAGAATTTTTTTTTTGTTTAATATTATCTTTGAAAATATTTAAATTATCTTTCAAATGAGCATCTGCACTGTCGAGAGGATGTATAGTTTTCGAGTTATCAAAAAAGTAAACTGAGGTGCACTAGTTCCTTTAAGAATGTGTGCAGATAAGTTTATTAACATATGTACAAAGTTCAAAACGCTATATCTCTGCTAATAATGGATTTTTTTTTCTTTTTATAGAGAATCTAATTACCTTTTAAATGATTATTTAGAAATGTACTTTTTGACTTATGCGCGAATGAATTTATTTATTTTTTTCATAACATTATTTTCTGTTTTTTTTTCTCGGGGATGAGTTATATAGTAAAATTTAAAGCGTTTTAACCATAAAATTTTAGGAATGCTTCATCAAAAATATTATAATATTTTTGGCAGTACAGTGTCGATTCCTATATCAAAGAAAAGTCCATCATTCACAGTAAATCGTAATGCGCATGCGCTATTATAAATCCCATATCTAATTCGGAAATAACGTCCTTATAAACATACTTTCTCCAAATTTGGGCGAAATGGGATCTGCAGTTTTCGAAATATAATTGTGTCCAGAAAAATAAGTTTGCCCATTGCGTAAGCGAAAGAATTGGATGGAATTTGATAAAATTAATATGGGACCATCACCAAGTATCAACACGCACAATCTTTGAAAATGTCATCTAAATTAACGATAGTGAGTGTTATACCCGAACATGGATTTGACCTTGATGTCTAAAACTTAAAACGCGAATGAAAATTTTCCATTCTGAGAGCATACATTTTTTTCAATTTCTGCATGAACACAAGGCTTCCCTACCTTCGGTAATGAGAAGGCATTGAGAATAATAATTTTTTTTAAAAATATTTTCGTTGGCCAAAAAACATTACATACTTCCTCATCACGTGCCGAACCCTAGAACTTTCATGGGTTGTATCTATACAACGGTTTAGGATAAACTTTTAAAATAAAATTCCTCAAAAACAGGTATTTATTTGAATTGTGAATTTTTATAGCAATTAAAGCTTAATTAATTAATGCTATAAGCGGGACAAAAACGTGACAGTTGAGACATATGATTGTCAATCCGTTACAAACTTTGTTTTCGTTTTATGTGCTGTGAGGAACTATTTAAACCTGACCATAATACCATTTGAAACTCCTACTACCAGAATATATAGAATAGACTTTTTTCAGTTTGAACACAAGTTTGAAGTAATTCATTCTTTTTAAAAATTAATAGTATTATCCCAAAATATATTTATTCGATTTTTATTAGGTCAGCAACATGTTTGTACGGAAACAAACTTACACCAGACAACACTCTTAGAAGGTCGAATAAGAGCTTGAATAAGGACCTCTTCGACTGAAAAGAAATAATAATTATAGCTTCTTGGTACATATCGATATCTCAATGCACAATAGTTCCAAGTGTGCTTCCAATCCATAATGTTCCAAATCCATTTACCCCAGAAAAGCCAATAACATCCACACAAAAAGTGAAATCGAAAGATGTATTTGAAACTTTGTATCAGAGTTTCCCAAACAATGGAACTATGATACCCATGACTGTCAAAGTTAGTTACTTACTAAGGATTTCAAGACCAAAGGTAGGGGAAGTATGGCAGTTGGTAAAACAAAACTAAGTTTTTGAGATGCTACATAATTTACTGAGGTTGCCGTATTCTACTACATCTGGGGACCCATTTTTCTCCGTCTATCGGACCGGTATGATTATACAGATAAAAAAAAAATATCCATTACACTGTACAGTATTAGCCATTTGTAAAATATGCAATCACAATTTGTCAGGAGTGTTACTGGCCATGAGTGTTACCTTAAATGAAGACAACCCCAATGAGCCTCCTTACGAAGCAGTAGGGTGTTAAAATTAAGATATTTTAATTAAATCTGAAGCCTACTGGCATTCAAAAATACGATATACATAAATAAAATATTAGAAACAAAAATAATATGAGTTGACATCCACATGATGGTGTATAGAAGGATCAATCTAATTAGGGATTGATAAATTATTTTCCATTTTTATAATTTTGTTTTTATTGAAAACTAGTTTCGAATGTCATACATTCATCTTCAGTTCTAAAAACACACAAAAATTCAAAAATAAGCAGTTCAAAATATAGTTTGGTATTATTATACTTATTAAATTAAATGCAATATAAATTAATATTATAAAACATTTATGAATTTAATTGAGACAAGAAATCAAATACTTTGCTACTCACCAAGGTTTGAGTAGATTATATCAAACAGAAAGGTTTGTACTGGTGGTCCTCGCACTGAACTAGCAATGAAAGAAAGGTGGGTGTTTACAGGGTAAACGGTTTAAGGGTCGAGATTTTTCCAGTAATTCCGGTGAGTAATTGTTTTTTCTGTTATAGATAGGAATGAATTTAAGATTGGACCATTGAAGATATTTATTTGGTCATTTAAGCAAAAATCTGGAAGGATTTTATTTCAAGTGCTTCATATATATGTAATTTGAGGCTGTTTTCAACGTATTAATTTAACTCCTGAGTCTTTGATGAATTTATAGTTTATTTCATTTAAATGAATTGCAAAGTTGGAATTCTCTGTCTTATTATTATATGCACGTTTATGTTCCTTTAATCTCTGGTTTAGTGATCTTTCAGTTTTTCCCGTGTATTTGGCAGCACAATCATTACAATTTAGTTAGTAATACTCCATTTTTTTGCAAAGGGTCTATTTTGTAAAAAAATAAAAAAAAATAACGGGCACAATAAAACCACTATCAACTACATTTTAAAATCATATTATCTCGGAAAATTAAACCAAAATGTAATATTTCAAAGTTACCACAATACGTTCTTAATAATTTACAAGCTGTGGTATTTGGTCAAAATTATTTATGTAATGTAATGTTACTGTATAAAATTGAATTTATTTTGAAAATGACCTTTGGCATACCTACTACTTTTTTAAGAATATTTCTTTGGGAGAGATGAGAACTGCTAAGAGATTAATAATATTCTCTTATTTTTTTAATGCATGCTGCAAAGAGTACTGCAAACACAGTAACAAAGTTAAATTGGCAATAGAAATAAATAAAACGCTACGGAATTTTTTATTTCAATAAACAAAGATAATTTGTCTCCAGCAGTATACTACGAAGAATTGAGTTCCCCAGGGCTCTGTCGTACTGTGAAAAGTATTAAGAGAGATAAATCTGAGAGGGTTTCCTTTCATCTTTAAAATAATAATGCGGTAATTTCAGTCCCTCTGTATAAGTATACTTCCAAGGGCGGGCTTCACGGTCGATGGAAATCTAAAATTGATGAAAATCTTGATCTTCATTGAGGCTAACAGCGAGAAAAAGATTCCTTCCTATTTCAATCATTTTAAGAAGAGGGGAGCAAAAAAAGAAAAGGAAAGAGAAAAGAAAAAACTGCTGATGGCTGCCTTTCTTGCGAAGAACTTTTTAAAACTTTTCTCCTGATAAGAGAGCTCGGTGAGTTCCTGCAATCCTCGAATGAACCAATCACTTTTTTTTAAGTTTTATTATTATCTTATTGTATTTTTTAGTTGTGTTGTCAGGTTGGAACCCTGATCGCTTAGAGAACAAAACAAAAAGAGCCGTGGAACGGGAAACTGGCCAAAAACAATGAAAAGTGAGAAAAGAAAAACATTGACAAGGAATATTGGAAGGCAGTTTCCATTATCTGTTTAGGGAGAAGGAGATAGCAGAACTCTTGTTTCAATTTACGTCGGACCTGAATCGGAAGCGACAAATAAAGTGTATCAAACATTCCCTGCCCTGACAGAACGTAATGGCCTCCTTCACTCTTTCAATCTTACCTTTTATTTATTCATCTCCATTTTAATATTTATAACTTCTAGCTGACTTCAGCTAGCTATTTTATCTAAATATCTATCTTGTAAAACAATAATATCGCAAAATAAAGTTGCCATTGATCGAAAATATAGAACATCATTATTTAAAGTTTTTGTTGAAACTACCTATCTAGTCCTCTTGAAATGAATCAAAACAAACAGAACATTCTTAAGTTGGGTTCATACATGCAACAAATCACAACACTTTTGTAACATAGCTTTCTAATATTTTGTTAACAAACAAGTCTGTTATTTAACTTTGTTATTGAAAAGAACAAGAGAAATTTAAGTTTATAACCAAGTTATAAAAAAACGGTGATCCAGTAGCTACATGATCAGTTCTCATAATGGCGGGGAGCGTTTCCTAATTCAACCGAGGTATCGCGCTTCTTGTACTTGTCCTTAAAATTAACATCTTCGAGATCCCACAGTAGTTTTCTCTCACAAAATAATACGACCGAATTACTCGTCTGTCGGTCAGACCACTTCACTCTACAGAGTGAACAAACAGAATGTATAAACTGGAAAATGTTAATCTCACCACCACTCGCCTCTAGCATGCAGCTTGTTATGAAATCTAAACTAATTTATAAAACCGCGTTTGAAAACTTTGTTGTATAACATTTTGTATTGTAATTTTTTTTATTTATTTTTTTATAACTATGTTGTACAACTTATATTAATCCTGTTACATAACTTGTTTTGTTACATTGTGTGGATTCAGCTTTATCACCTTCACTAATCCTTCCCATACTACTATTTCTCGATCAAGCCATAGCTAGCTAAATTAAATTTTATTTTAAGCCAGTGTTAAATCTTAATATTGAAAAACCATTAAGACTTTTCCAGACAGACTAATCTAAAAAGTCTAGGAACCATTTTTTTATAGTAAATTTATTTTTTAACATTTAGTAACAACAGGTCATAAAAAAAAAATACTCTTTTTTGACAATAATTGCTAACATTGTATCATTTAAAATGTATCTAGTCCCAATAGATTATAGGTTTCTTTATTTTCGTCAGCTTAGAAAAATATTCATGCTCCTTCGAAATGTGGCTTTTTCACCAGTGATGGCTAAATATTCTATACTAAATAAAAAATTATAGATGTGACCATCTCTTGTAGAAATAGAGGTTAGATTGTATATTTTCTTTACGGCTAAACCGCTTCATCCCACAGTTATAACTATGTTTTAACCACCAAATTTTAACGTTCAATCCAGATATTCACTCATAAATAATGCAATGAATAGTTTAAATGAGGATTGAACTTTCTCCTTAGAGTCACACTTTAAGGCTTTATTTTACAACATTGTTCGGGAGCTTACTTACAGTACATTTTGCATGAAATTGCGCATAACAAAAAGTTCATGCCTGAAAACATGGAGATTATTTTCTGCAAAGGACCGGATGTGTGTTGTGTTGACTACCACGTAGTTGGAAACGCTCACGACTGTGCTGAGCCGGAACAGTCAAAATGACTGGCATCATTTTTATAAATTCCAAAATTGATAAGAAAATTTTAAATGAGCCAAGGAAAAAAGACAGAGAAGAGAGCTTTCGGGAATTAATCTTGGAGGAGACTAATAGGACCTAAGACAGGAGAAGACAGTGACTAGAGGGTGAAGTGAAAACTAAGAATAAGGAGGGAGCTAAGTGATTGTCGAGTTTTGATCCTGAGCGCCCTGTGGTTGAGTTGGGTTTTGATTTATAGGATCCGAGAACTGGGCCTTCCTAATTACTCCTTCATTAAGATGCAAGTCCCCTCTCCGCCTTATTTCCTTATCCACAAATTGCTTTTAGCCAAAACTTTTCCCCGGTCAGCGTTTTATACCATCCTTCATCCGAATTAATATAAAATCCATTCGAAATTGTTTGTTACTTGGATTTTTTCCGTTTATGACGAGGTTGCTTAGATAAGCCATATTTTATTACAAGGTTTGTAATTATCGCAAGCACTTACTATGGGGCTTAAATCGAGGTTTTTGTTAGTTCCTATTAATAATAAAAATTTTATGACAAAAAAAATAACTTTTCCAGGAATTTGAGAAAATGTAAAGACTGGAGTTCTAGAAAAAGATTTGAACAAGGACCAAAATGATCCTAGAGTCCTTTCCAGCGCTCGAAGCTCGGTCCTGTTTAGGAAGTCTGTTAGCAATGTATTTCAAGAAATGAATATATAATCTATCCAGGAAGTATAGACAGGATTAAAAATAAAAAGAAGCAGTTGAATAAGAGATTAAATCACTCTGATCTGACCCCTAAGAAGATTATTAAAAACTATTTGTGAATTACTTTATTAATAGACGATTATAAAACAGTATTAAAAATTACAACATGAAAATAAATTCCGGAATGAAAAATATGTTGATTGTCATGTTCCTCTTTCACCCCACCTCTTCAACTATGTTGGTTTGAATGTAGCACCAGCTTTCTTTTGCCTTTTAGTTGTTCAATGATGCGAAATATGTTCTGAACTTTTGACCTATGACACGAGAACACTCGAGGTTATAAATTGTAAATTTCTGGCAGAGAAGAGCATTCCATGTTCCATTCCTTTCTTGATAATTTGCTACAATCAGCTTCCATACTTCGTGAGTAGGCTATATGATAACTTTGTTTTGTGATAACCGTATTCAATAATAATAATAATAACAATAATGGTGCAACTGTTATAGATCCATGGGGTAAATAATATGTGCATCTATGTTTTTAACTGAAGGTCAAAGTTTTTAGGCACTAACCTTATTTTCTTGAAATCCATCCCTTCCATGGTGGGAAAATCTGTGTTCCCTATAAAAGAAAGAAGATCAATATCTGTGAGGGCAGTGGTAGGAAAACATCTTAGCCAAATAGATTTTTGTTGACGCTTTCTAGAATAGCCAAGTTACACTTGGCTTTGCTACTGGGCTACTGGGCTGGAACGGATGAAATGTCAGATTTGTTTATTTTTATGAAATCATTACCGTAAGAAACCTTTACATTTTTTACCAACTTAACAAAATGGGCAATTGAAAGCTAACTGAAAACCCTTTAATCATATCTCCCCATTCATCAAAAATTGTATCTGACGAATATATATTTCAGTATCTAGAAGTCTGTAAAATCTTTAAAAACAGGTTGCAGCAGCAACAAATATCATTATTTGTTTTACCTTATTTTAATTTTTAGCAATATGCAGTCTCTCACCCACTTGTTTTTATTATTATGGGTCCTGAGGTGACAGAATAGAACTTAAGAAAAATCCTAAAATTAATCATTATGTGTCATTATGATATATATTCTATTTCGTATTTATTCTAATTTAAACAAATCCGATCGGCTAAAAGTCGTTATGAATAGCTATTTGCTCGAAAAAGTAGCTGTGATAATGTGAAAATCTGAAATCAGGTCTGTTTTTGCACCATTCCATCTTAAGATAAGTAAACTAATATGTGGGATGTGGAATTGCCAATTAAATGTAATTTACTTTTTAAATAAATACTATTTATATTTTGATTCAACTTGAATAAAAAAATTTAAACCAGCTCAAGATCTCTTATCTTACTCCACAATATAAAACTGATATGGTCAATATTGTTCGGCCAAAAACTTTCTAAGTTTACCGTTGGATAATAGATGGAAATCGAAGCAGGATTGCAGATTCAATTTTAATGAACTTTTTTTCATTATTTCCTAGCCATTATGGACTTAATTTTTTTATTTTATTATATGTTTGTCGAGATAGCTGGAATAATTAAATGGTAATAAAGAATTATATTAATTTGTAATAAAATTTTCTTTGTAGATGTAAATTTTACCTCCAAAACACTAGTTATAGAATATTCTTGAACAATAGACGTTTATCGTTTTCGAATTGATTTTTATTTTGTATTCTTATGGTCAGATATTGTTTTTGTTTTTTTTGTTCGATTGTATTATTCTTAAGGGACATAGTCCCAGAATAAAGTTCTTCTATTCTATTCTTTATACAATAAGTACACCTCATATTTAAATTTTATATGATTAATATTACCAAACATTGAATGTTCCTTTTGTATGCATCATTTAACACAACTGCTGTTTTATGAATAATTTATTTTTGCAAACAAATTAAAACTTAAATTGCTAAAAAAAAATAGAATATTGTAGAGGTAATAAGATTTAATAGCAGAAACATTTAAAATTAATTTATTAAAAATAAAATTTTCTTGCCTACTTACATTTTTGTTAGTACTATTAATAACCACGGTCCTAGCCATACTCGGAAATTATTTTATGTAATAAGCTTACGCAGATGATAAAAAATTAGTTAGTTATATCTTCGTTCCTATAGTAAGCTTAAGAATGTTAAAGTAACTACTTCACAGGAGAGCAAAAAAACTGTTACATTCTTCTGTGTAGAAGGGCTGATTTCGTTTATTTTAATTTTTCGAGCTGTATTTCTTTTGTCTCGTAGTTTCATGTGTGATTATTGTTTTACCTTTATAATGATATCCATATTGGTTACTTTAACATGCTTCAAACTAAAAGACGTTTTTCGTAAAAATTAAATTGCAATTTCAGCACTTTCTAACTTTACTACAGTCTGTATCAGCCGAAATAGTATCGAAAAATAAATAAAGTAAGAAGTCGAATTTTTCACATTCGTAAGTTTAACATGGGACAGATATTTTGTACAGTGATGTATCGTTCTTGGGTTAAAGGATTACACCAATCGACTTTTGAGGCCCAAAAATCCTTATCCTAAAAGTTATAGTCTAAGCCTTTCTCAATATTTCAAGATTCATTTTGCAGACAGACGAATTGCGCGCATTAATATTTTTAAATATTTTTTTATATATATAAAAAAATTACATTTTACATTATTGGGATGAACTTCTGCAATTTATCTCCTATTGGATTTCTTAAAAAAAATCATTTTTTTTTTAAATCTTATTTTCAAAATTATACATTAATGACTATTGCCCCAATTATTTACTTAATATATAGATATTTTTACTTTTGTCAAAAAGCTGTTTTAGAAGTTGGATTTGATTAGCATGTCTCTGATTGAATAATAATAGTCAATAACAATAGTATTTTTAAACATTATTTGGTTTCGTTATTTTATAGAATCTGCTTTTAAAATTACACGTATGACCTTGTATAATTATGCAAATAACCGGCAAATTATTTTAAAACTTATTCGTTTCCTACCATGGACTGGTTCTTGAATAGCTACTGTGCTGCTCTAGTTTTTCGAATTTGCCGGTGAGCCTATTTTCTTTCAATGGCAAGGAATAGCCTTTGTTAAAGAGAGGGATGGCTACCTGGAACTCCAGTTGAATGGGTGTACCTTCCTCCATTGAGATTAGTTCCAGAAATAAATCCCTTCCATCCCTCAACCTTTCTAAGAACTATGTATACACATATATGTATGCATATATATATATATATATATATATATATATATATATATATATATATATATATATATATATATATATACATAGTTATTAGAAAGGTTGAGAGATGGAAGAGATTTATTTCTCGGACTGATTCCAATGGAACACAAATATTATGTGTATATATTATATATTTATATATACTGCTATTTTTATCTAAATTAAGTTGATATACATTTAGCTAACAATATATTAGTCTGTACATAGGGATGCCATTATTATATTATGTGTATATATTATATATTTATATATACTGCTATTTTTATCTAAATTAAGTTGATATACATTTAGCTAACAATATATTAGTCTGTACATAGGGATGCCATTGGGCAATTGAGGATGATTATCCCAAAAAATCATGTTATAATTCTATATGAATTAAGTAATACAAGTGTATTGTCCTCTAAATTGGATACCTTTCCAAGGGCCTGATTTGTGGTTATCATTATTTAATAATTAACCAAGACAATGTTCCTAGTTGTGAGTTTAATAATTATGCTAGTAACCTAATACTAATACTAATCAAATTAATAATGGGCATGGTTACTAAAGAACAACCTCCTTCCTCACATTAATCTTTATTCATCAAAATTAAAATAATAAACTGTTACAAGAGAAAATAATAACTGTTACAATATTCTGTTAACCATGGAATGATTCAGACTAGATCTAGCCATTAACTGTTCTAACAGAAATCTCTTATCTGGAATAATTGGTGTTGATGGTCCTTTAGCATCTCTCCATCAGGTTCTCCTGCATATCTTAAGTCATGGAGCCAGAGCCAGAGCATCTTTCATCTTCAGAGGAAAGATCTATTAGATGTCCTCCAAGTTCAGCCTTCAAACGAGATCAGAGAAGGAGTTCTTTTTCTAATTAGGGATTGATCCTTCTATACCATCATGCGGATGTCAACTGATTATGAAGTGAGCCAAGCTATAGCGCATGTTAATCCACCGAAAACAAATTTATAGAAGTGGCAAATAATTTATCAATCCATAGTTAGATTGATCCTTCTATACCATCATGCGGATGTCAACTGATTATGAAGCGAGCTAAGTCCTTTTTCGTTGCCTCCTCCGCTTCGGTTCCCCTTTCTTCCTTGTTCTCCTAAGAGGGGGTCGAAGACGTTGTTGGTTGGTTAGATTTCCGGCACCGGGCGGCACATTTTTCATGATTGGCCAACCAGTTTTATAGAGGGAGAAAATTCCGGGATTTCAACACATGGCATGACCACCCTTGACAGGGGTGGTCCGGTCTTCTCGAATCCATCCGCCTTTTTTTCGGTACGCCAGTCGGGATCCCAGGATGACGTTTTCTTAAAATTGATTAAGTCTTCCAAGAGGGAACACCTCTTGCCTTTGTCACACTGCCCACTTCTCGGTAGGTTTTTAAATTAACTTATTCCTTATATCTGAAGGTAAAAATTGTGGTGAAATCTGCCGTCGCCTGCCTGTTACCTTTCTACCTACCTGTTCGTCCCTTATCATCTTTTGTTCGCACATAGTGGATATTATATATAATTTGTGTGTCAAAAATAATATTGTCCAAAAATATCAATACATATTAATACACATATTGTATGTGTGTGTGTATAAGTACCCGGTAATGCCACCTTTTATGCCGATAGCTGCTTTGCATACTATTCATCGTGGTTCTTCAAGCAAGAAAATGCGGGCTTTGTTAAAAAGCCTTCTTTGAAGAGCCTCCCGCATGTCGGATTTAGGTCTGTAGAAAGTGAGGGCTTTGGGAGATGTCCCATTATCATATACTGGATTTTAATGAGATAAAAACATGTTTAAAATATGCATTAAAAAATCTCGAAATTGGTAACAAAAAGTATTATTAGGATACCCACTTTATATTAACTAGTCAACGTTTTTGTATTTTAGTCATTTTTTTTTAAAGATGTTGTTTAGTCTTTTTTTAGTGGTTATATGGGATATGCACTATCTGATATGGATAGTTTTCTGTCAATATATTTAATATATTTAATATTTCTGTCAATATTAAAATGCTCTATTAGTGAAATAAAACATCATTTTTATTTTTTTTTTAATCTAATAAATCAGGAATTATTAAGGTACTAATTTAAAAAAATGTTAAACAAAATTTGGTGTCTATATGTAACAATTATAATTATTAATAGCAAAAAAAAGATATATTTAAATAAATTTTGTTTTCAAAAAAACCTTTATCAGTAAATTTAACTTTTTAAAGCCTGTTCTATGAAATTTTGAAATAAACTTTCTAGGTAGATTTTTAATAGTTGAAGATAACAGTATTTTGGAGCTTATTTAACTTAGTTTTCTTCATAATGCTGTTTTCTTTTTATAATTATTTTAATTTATTTGAAAGTCTGTTACTAATTTTTTTATCGGTTCAATTTGATTCTATAAAATCTTTTATTTATTATTATTATTATTGTGTTGGCAATCCAAATGGTTTCGGATACCAACAAAGTAAACTAGTAGGGGAATAGTCTAATTTAATTCTTGCAACTGCATTATTTTTCTGCCGACAAAATACCGATAGCACAATATAAAGGGAATATATTTTGATAGATGAGCGGTTCGAAAATGGTATATGGTATTTTCAAAAGGAAAATTTATAAATTTTTTTTTTACATTATTATAAAGTATATTCTCCCCATGGGCTGAGGATAAAATAATAATCAACATCTTTAATAATTACAACAGTTATAAATTATTGTTAGAGATTAGAAGCATAAAATTTGCTTTGTTTGAAGGAGAGTATGACGTTTTCCTCATTAACATGGATTTCAGGGGATTGAGTTTTTAATTGACAATTACCTGTTATGCTATTTGCCAAGAATGTTTTTATTTCTTGTTTATGATAATTTTTAATAGATGGTATCTCCATTGAAAGTTAGTTGCAGAGAAAATATAATTTTTATAAATCCAACAATTTAATTGGCTAGCTGAAAAGCCTAAGGCGATGTTTCGAAAGAATAGGAACTCACAGCGCATACATAGAAGTGCAGAGAAACTTTTTTTTATTTTATTTTTTTATTGTTGTTAGACACCTTTTCCTACTCCTGTTAGGGCGAATATGGTGGGTATCGTTTTGAGAAACTTAAGTGTAGAAATGAAACCTCCATTTTGGTTCATTATTTTCAATAATTATAATCTTTAATTTCAATTAATATAATCTTTGTAATCGACTTCTTCTTCTTCCTCTAACTCCTGGGTCCCGGTTAAGCGTGGAGCTGCAGTCCCAATCAACCTAGCCCATTCATTAGTCAGTGTTTCCTGCTAGTCTTCTCATCTCCGGGATGGGGCATCCTGTTGCAACCATTACATAAAATCCTAGGCTCCACATTATCCCATCCAACGCACACAACCTTGCTTTTAGTCGAATTTATGTGCAACCGTCTTACCTGTAATTCTTTCTATTCGACCAATGATTACTGGAGAGCCTTCTAGGGGTCAGCAATTAAGACTAAATCGTCAGCGTGGATCATCGCCTGAGCATGCACTGATGTTAAATTCCAATACCCCACTACAATTCTTGGAGTTCTCCTCTTACACATCTTTTATATCTTCTGGTACACACCTTCTATATCTCATTCAACGAGGAGGAAAAAAGCAGAGAACTAAGGCTATTACTAATTTATAAAAGTAAAAAGGTTTTAATAACTCGTCAGGTTTGCTGGAATCCTTCTAATTAGTGCGTCCCATATCTGCTGTCTCAGAACTGAATCCAAAAGCGGCCCTCTGATTGAGAAATGCCAGATAAATTGCATTGCCACTGTCCCATTCTTTTTCCACCATCATCACTAGGGAGAAAATGTGGTCCTGGGTATGTCCACCAGTTCTGAAAGCCGCTTGCCCCTCTTCTAGATCTTGCTCTACCATTCGCCATAGTCGCTGCTCTGAAATTCTTCTGTATATCTTGTACATGACTGAGGAAAGGCATATATATAGACCTATAGTTCCCACATTCACTTTGGCTGCCTTTTTTGTGTTTGGCGATGATGATGTTCTCCCATTCTTGCGGTAACAGCTTCAGGTCCCAAATCTTTTGGAAAAGCATTTGGAGGCTCTTAATCATTTTTCCGGCTGAATTTTGGGTACCGCTATTTCCATCTCATCCTCCTCGATTGCATCATATATATCTTCGGGATAAACCTCTTCTACTCTCACTCTCCTTCTGCAGTCTCTGTGATTATGGCGCCGACGTTCTTCCATATTAAATGTTTCCTGCAAGAACTGCCTCCAAACTTCAAGTACTTCCTTTTCTTCGGTCACCAACTTCCCACGTGCATCTTTTATATTCCTGACCGGCTTTGACTTTTTACCTTTCAGAGCTTAATATGCCAGAAGTTCTTTAGTTCTCTTTATAATTCTGTTCTAGTTCTTAGCCGAACTCCTTCCAGGTCCTCATTTTGGCAGATCTGATTATTCTTTTGGTGACGTTTCTGTTTGTAACATACTCAATACTCATCCCAGTGAATAGATAGTTTTGTTCTACTATATGTTCACACATCCTTCTTGAGCTGCTCTGTTATTTTAACCTCGTCATTCCGCCATTTTGATTTCTTGGTAGAAGGACTTTTTTTTCTGGATGTTACACACTTCATTATCAGTATTGAGTATGCAGTTCTTAATTTCGTTCCAAAGAATATCCAGCTCGCTATCCCCGTTTACTTCCTGGAGGCGACTTTCAAGCAGTGACCGGCATTCTTCTTGTTTATTTTCCATTTTCTGGAATTGTTTATGCTCACATCTATTCGATTATATACTTTGCTGAACCCCTTTCTTGGCTTGGTCACTTTAGTATCAGCTATCAGTAGTTTGTGGTCTGTACTTAGTTCTGCACCACTTACAACTTTAATATCGGTGAGGAGCCTTCGACAATCCCGGTTAATTATGAAGTAGTCAATAATGCTCCTCCTCATGTCTTGTTCTCCTCTGTTCTCAAATGTAACCTTGTGAATCGTTTTATGACTGAACCACGAGTTGCCTATGAGCATATTATTTTCTTTGTAGAATTCTATAAGGCGTTGTTCGTTACTGTTATGTATATTTTCACCTCCTCAAGCACCCACTACTGCATTTGCAATAACTTTATCACTTCCTGTTCTAGCGTTTAGGTCCCCGCAGAGCAGTATCATTCTGTTTTTGTTGCTTGCACTATCTACTGTCCTCTGGAGATTTTCATAAAACTGGAATTTTTCAAAGACTGCTGCATCCTCAACTGGGGTTTACACCTGTATAACTGTGGTTTTGCCAACAGATAACTCTATGTCTATTGTGATAATCCCGGATGAGTTTGGTTCCCAAGTGTATAGCTTCCTCAAGACCTCCCCATTATGGTTCGCAGGTCTCACGGCTCATCCCCTTACTGTACCAAAAGGAGGAACAACCCGATTTTTATAATCGACAAAAAAAAAAAAAAAATAAACCCTCCTTTCAAAATTTGAGATTTTACATTTCATGATACGTAGAAACTAAAAATTGAATGATAAAAAATATGTCGTGCGTGAATTTTCCCAAAGTTACAGGTCATCAGGATGATCCTCGGAACTCTACATTAACATTTCGTTTCAAAATGGCGTTATTAAAGGTTTTATATGCCTATGTCTCAGCTATTTATGAAGATTGAGGAAACATGCAAAGTTTTTTTGAATCATTGTATCAAAGCCTTTATATATTAAAAAACAAAAAAATCAATTCAAATATATTAAATTATAATTTTTTTTGTTTATGATAAACTACAGTATTATAATTTGCAGCGTTTTTTTATTAGGTTGTGCTACGGAATTTGGATCTATAGTTTCTGTCTATGTTTTTTTCTTACTTCCTCTATCGCCTAAAGAGACAACAAGATTGTCTCATTTGTATTGTGAATATCTTTTTTAAAATGAACAAATTATGTTGGATATTATTTATGAAATATATAAATAGTAATTCGAGATTCAACCTACTTTTTCCCTTCTATTTTACGAAATTACTTGTTCCAAAACTCTTCAATGAGATAACGAAGTTAGTTATTTTATAGAGAAAAAATGAGTGAGGAATATCGTCAAATAAGAGACGAAGAGATGATTTTGAAGGAGGATAATCAACACTCAAGAGTTTGTTGGTTTCTATCGAGCCCCGAGTTCTCTGTTAATGAGACAAAGAATGAAATGGTCTCGTCTTTTTAAGGGTAACTTTATTCTTCGTTTATCCTTTTCTCTTCATTTTGTTTTTCATTTTTAAACTTTTTCTGTTTATTACCGTTAATAACTATAAAGGGTTATAAGACCAGCCAACTTTATATCTACTTTTTTAATGTATTAATTTGTTTTTTTATAATCGGCTCATTATGCTATTATGGTTTTAGAGATTCAAGTTTTTAAATTTTAGTATTTTTCATGAATTTAAAATTATTCAGAAGACCTATAATTTCATAAATTGTAATTCAACTATAAATATACATTTTTAAAATTATTACGTTGATAAATAATGGTTTGAATCAAAATGGAGAAATATTGATTTTAAAAGAAATCTTAAATCGGAATATGCAAAAAAATATGTATATATATATATATATATATATATATATATATATATATATATATATATATATATATATATATATAAAAAATTGTAGATTTGTCATTAATGTGCATTAATTCATGCGGCTTAGTACCCAAAATGGTTAGCAATGCTTACCAAGGGTTTGGAAAATGAATAATAATTCTAATAATTTATTCTTATAATTTACTTTAGTAAAAGTGTTATTCTGATGTCAATCAGTTAATATGTTTCAAAAAGTAAATAGCTAGTAATTAAGGTGGAGATCGTTTCATTTATTCACGGAATAATGTCTATTAAGAATAGTAGTGAAGTCCGGCAGTTAGACTTAAATTTTTAAAAGTAAAAATAAAAATGCAATTTATATTTCTAATGAATAAATTAATTTGATTGTATAACAAAGCTAAATATGAGAAGGAGGTTAGTCTATTGACGAAATTAGTTTTTTTTTTTAGTACAATACCCTACTTCAGTAGTTTGCAATTAAAGATTTAAAAAAAAAATAGTTACGCTCAGATATAACCTATTCTTCTACGATCTTCCCTTTTAAATTATTACGTTGGGAGATGAAAATAAGAATTCTGTGGTGAGTTACTCCCCGAGTTCCATAAATTGTTTAATAAAATAGGTTTTATATTAGACATTATTTTCTTGCCCGTAGTCTTTTCTTTTCGATTAAAATACAAATCAAAATGACAATAAAAAATCGCATTTAGGGCCGGTGCTATCTATTGGGATGTAAACTACAAATGACCAGTGGTATAGAATATAAAAAATTATATATTGCCTAAAATATTGTATGGGTTAATTTTAATGTATTAACAAATATGTATTTATAAATACATTTCCAACCCTTTCAGACAATGTTATTTGTTGATTTTTAAATTACTTAAAAAATATAAAATAAAAATTCTAGGGTATATACATAAAAATTTGTTAAAATATTAAATAATGAATAGCTATTTTGAAGAAGTACGTATTACTTTAAGATTTTAAGGTTATAAGATATTTCGTTATACGTATTTCCAGCATAAATTTTAAAACTTTTAAATTTTAGCCAACCCATGAAGTACTTGGCGTCTATCATGTTTATAAGTTTGAATTAGATTAAAAAAGTAAAACTAAAATAGAGGAAAATTTAACGCTAAACTAACTTCTACTCCTAATTGAATACTAACTATTTTTTTTTTAACCTCAGGTTCGTTAAGCATTGGATAAACTAATGGAGTTGTTGAAAAAACTAATAGTTTTTCATTATTAATTAGTCTGCCAGATTTCATTAAGACTTGTAGAGAACCTACCGGAAAACCATCTACTAAAATATAAAGTTGAAGAGTTTTTGTTAGAGCGCGCTAATTTAATGAACTACCAATCCGATTGGAAAAATAGTTTTTCTTTGGCTGATTCAGGAGGTCTTGACTCAGAAATGAGTTGTTGCACCGCTGAAAGATAGAATCCAAATTTAAGGCGGGCGAAACAGCTATCTTTTTGTAAATTAACTAAATAATTACCATAGAATGTATACTTTTTCAATACGGAGTATCCGGTATATGTTTTAATAATAAATGTATTATTTTTATTTCATATAATTTCCTTTATGTTTATATTTATGTATCTATAATGTCTGTTCCTAAGTTTTTATTCGTTTTTGGAATAATGAATTAGGTTTCTTAACTACTGAAACTTTTTTTTATTCAATTTCTTTTTGGTTTATTATTTTCAATAAAGAACATTAGTAATCAACCAAGAAAAAAAATTAATCCCCTCTCTTTAAAATTTGAGATTAAACGTTTCAGTAAACGTAGATTATAAAAATCGAGAAAAAAAATTTAAAAAATCGTTCATCCGCCCTACACTGTCCGCGGCTTTTCTCCTAGAATACTGAGCCGATTTTTTTTTGAGATTCGGCAAGGATAATCCTCGGAAATCGAGGATGAGCTATTTCATTTCAAAACGATTAAATGTTTCATACCCCTATATCTCTCCCATTTATGAAGATAAAAGAAAAATATAAAGTGTTTTGGAATCATTATACTGAAGCCTTAAAATAAAAAATTCAACACAAATAAATTTGTATTTAAAAAAAAAAAAAAATCTTTTTTTGATATATAACTGTTTGGAAATAATAAACCATAGTGTAATTATTTACACGTTTTTGCGTATGTAAATGATTTTAAACATGAATTTTTTAATTAACAGCCATACAAATGCAGATATATTTGTTTTATTGCTAAGAGAGTAGATATTTAATTGTATGTCCTATCAATAATGAAGGAAGGAGAAAATTGCTAATCGAAAAGAGCGGAACCACTTAGGAATTACCTGGCTGACACTCTTGCTTCCTTGATAAGTTTGCAACTGACTTCTTGATTTATTGCTCTTCTACAGGCCGTCCAGTCTCCTTCATTACTGAGACGCCCGTTTAATTCTTTGCTTTATCTTTTACTCGTCTACTATTGATTTGTAATGATTGGTTTGAAGTATCTACTTTTTAAAACTATCTGAACATTTATATTATTAAAAATTAATGAGGTCAACAAATTAAATTTTTTAAAAGTAACATTGATGAAATAGATGTATGCAAGGTATTTTGTAGTCCTAAATCCGAAAATTATAACTAATTACTGTAACACGTACAGTTTATTTTGTTACAGAGTGTGAGTTGTCGGAAAAAATAGGAGCCGATATATTTTTACAATCGAATATTTATTTAGTATAGACATGCAAAACATGTTAATTCTATGCAAAGAGATTACTGAGGATTATGTGAAAAAAAAATATTACAAGAGATGTCTTACAGCGATTAACTAAAAGAAGGTATATTTATTGGACCACTAATTAGGAAGCTTGTAGGTGATTACCGTTTTCAAGAAAAATTAAATAAAAGGAAATTAGCACCATGGAAGTGTTTTGTAAGTGCAGTGTAAGGATTTATGGGTAACAAGAAAAATAAAAACCTCATAGATGAACACATGAAAGCCTTTGAAGTACTAGAGTGTCGCATATTCTTAAAAATGCATTTTTACACTCCCATTCGGATTCACCCTTCCCTCCCCCTTCAGAAAATTTGGATGCAGTAAGCGACGAACGAGGAGAGAGGTTTCACCAGGACATCAGGACGATGGAAACAAGGTACCAGAGACGCTGGAACCTGTCCACTCGTATGTTGGAGGACTACCGATGGTTTAAAGGATGAGATGGGGAGGAGGATTCTACAGAACAAAAGAGGATAAAGAGATAGTTATTGTCGGTGTATGACATCTCATGTAATATATATTTTATTGGCATAATCCTCGGTAATGTCCTACATAACTCTTCGGAGCTGCCACTTTTCCATTATATTTTCCTTGAAAACGGAAATCACCTCGAAGCCTCCTTTGAGGTCCAATAAATATGCCTTCTTTTAGTTTGCCGCTGTATGACATCTCACTTAATAAATTCACATTATCCTCAGTAGTGTCTTTTCATTTTAATTTATCACGTTTTACATGTTTATTTTAAATAAATATTAGATTGTAAAAACATTTCGTCTCCTCATTTTCCACAATCACCCATTCCCCGTAACAAAAAAACTGTACGTGCTACAGTAATTAGCTTACATTTTCTGATTTTCGACTACATAATACTTCATATACATCTATTCTCATCAATGTTACAAAAATCATGTCGACCTGTGTCGTCAGTCTTCTCATAAATGCTTTCGATAACCGTACTCCGAATCACAGTTTTAAATGAATCTTTATGAAAAATGAAAGAAAAAGCCTTTAGTGTCTAAGATATTTAATTTATGGGAAAACATGACGTGGCAAAGTGGCAAAGGCGAGGGAAGAAAAAAAAAAACTTGCGGTGTTAATTCTTAATGGTGTTCTTCATTAAAGCCCTTTTGACGGGAAATAAATCAAAAGGGGATTTGGTTATTTTATTCGTTTTGAAATAATAAATTGGATTCCTAACTACTGAAACTTTTCTATTCAATTTGTTTTTAAATATAATATTTCAAATACGATATGCCCGATAATATTATCATTAATTGTTGGGGATTGATTTTCTAAATAAAATATTTCTTACATTATTATACCGCTACAAGGTAAAGATTACTTTTTATTAATTTTTAGCATTTTCTTTAAAATCCACGCCTTATATACAGAATAAAGAAAAAATAAAATAAAAAATAATGATTAAAATATGTAAAATATTATACATGGTGTGCCAGGAAGAAATGTCAGTAATTGAGGGAAGGGTAGTAGTCTATTACAAATATCGTTTAGTGCCTCCAACCGCACCTTCTTATCTCAGTCCGTTTTCGAGATGCGATTTTTTTAAAGGTTTTTTTTTTCAGTAAATGACAAAATTTCTGTACTGTAACTGAATATTTCACAAATTTTGTCACCATTTTTGGAATCGACGTTGAATTTCCTATAAGATAGCAACCAATTTGTAGAAAAATGTTGCTTCGTCGGGCGATCATACTGTTGTTTCAGGTATCTAAAGTTTTTTGACCTTCCAATATCAATATCTCTTCGAAATTATAGAAAATTCATCCAGGGTATCCAGCAGCCTTGAATGTCTTGAAGATTCTAGGAATTCTGCTTGAATTTTTCGAGTCGGGAAAAAATCGGGAATTATGCTTGAAAATCACACAGCCATCGGGAGTTTTTGTTTTTAGAATAATAATTCCATTTTTCTGTTAGTATTAAGCAACACGTTTATAAAATATTGAGAAGGTCGCATTAGTTGTTCCCATTACCGTCGCTAATTCAATGAAACCTTGAAAAAGCCTCCTTCCACTAACTTCCCTCTCTCTCAAACACGTACTAATTCTATGCTCTGTCTCTCCTTCCGCGTCTCTCTCTACCTATTGCTAAGTATACTAGGGATGTTATAAACGATTAAATGGTGTGCTTTAGCTCCTAAATTAGTTATAAAGTTTATGAATAAAATTGTGGTGAAATTTATTCCTATACGCGAATTTTATTTATTTACACTTGAAATTGTTTTGTACTGTGTTTTATATTTGTTTTTATTTTTTGCGATACGTTGGGCCATCATTGCAATGAGTTTAGTAACAATTTTTCATTATTAAACAGAAATACGACCTTTACAATTATTCAGATCCATTCTCAAGTCCGAATTGTACATTCGTCCTTAGCCCCGAGGCCAATTTAGTTTTGAATTTAATGCAAAAAATTAACGAAAAGCGCCTTGAATTCTACACTTAACGGCCTTGAAATCCTTGCATTATGCTTGAATTTTTTATATGCTATATCGCTGGACACCCTGTCATCGTAGATACAAAAAATAGTGACAACCTTTGAGAAATGTTGAGCTACAGTTGAGAAATTTGGACTTTTATTAGAAAATACATGGTTTTCTTGGAACACTATTTAAAAAGTCATATCTTGATAACGGATTGAAATAAGAAGGTGCGGTTGGTGGCACTGAACTACATTTTTGCTAAACTATCCTCCCTGAATTACTGACATTTCCCTATGGCACATATACCTACATTACAAATAAAAATAAATTAAACAATAACAATATAAGCAAGCAACCAAGATAAAGAAAATTATAGTTAATCAACCAAGTTAGTATAATATTTGAGTTATGTAAATGATATCTCATATCATATCTATGATATAACATTTTTGAACTAAATATGAAAGTGCTTACTTTATTTATTTGTCAGCTATAATACCATTGACTGCTTGATTAAGTTTTAGCAAAATTAGTTTTCTTGTTAATATTATATTATTAATATTACTATTTATTTGTCATTGATATAATCAACACTAAATTAGCATCAGCAAACATTTATAATCTACTTATTCATTAAGCTAAATACTCTTCAAAAATATAGACCATAAGTTTCTATTATTTGGGCAATTTCTTTGAGCCAGAAATTCTATGTCCCTCGCTAATTTAATCATCAAAGATACCCTGAACAAAGATTACTTTGGAGGCTCACTGAATTTATTTTGTAACTAACCTGTCAATCCCTGTAGAATCGAGTCTTCTTCCTTCACTTAATTGATTTTCTAAGCGATATCTGTGCTTTTATATTCTTTTTTTTATTGTTTCTTTTAGAATATTGGTGCTAAATTTCACGAATTTGTGTACAACTCTCAGATCTCGGCAAAATCTAAACCTACAAGATTAGAATTAACTCAATCCACCCTTCTATGCCTTGGCCTACCCCTCTGACGTTTATCCGTCAGTTTAACGCTGGTTATCCTTTCTAGTGATTTGTTCTTTGTCCAGATCATTTTATAAATAAAGCTCGTTTTCTCTCTATTTCTGGAGCTTCTTACTGTCGTAAAACTCTCCATAACCACACCACACGTGTAATTATTTAAAAATCGATAATTTGTATTTCGATTCTTAACACGAATTGATTGGTTTAATAATTTATATAAAATAAGTAGTATATGGTTGTAATTTAATCTGACGATCCTTCTACTGCTACTACTAAGATAGATAAGAGATAGCAGTAGTAGTAGTAGTAATATATTAGTAGTAGTAATATAGTGTAGATATCGTAGACTGGTGCCGTCAGGGTGGCTGTTGGGACTATTTTCGTCTCCCGAAGTAATGATCCGTGGAGGCACATCCGACTTCCTACTGTCACTAGAGCCCTTTACTTATCTATTATTTATTACTATAGAAATAAAAAGCTTTTATTAGACCGCTAAATGAAAACCGTATGTTATTATACTTTTAGTCTTTGTCCTCTGAAATACATGATCATTTAAAAACTAAAATAGAAAATTTCAGCCGTCTAGTAATATAAAACACTATGATGATGACTTCAAAGATACATTTCTGACTCATAGTCAACATACATACTTTTTGAGAGTGTTTTTATTTTATTGATAGTATAAATAACCTGACTTAACGAACCTAATCACAAAACGCCATTAAAACTCTAATTTGTTTGATGTGTCGTCCTCCCATCTATGCTTTGTTCTATCCTTTGGGTGGCTACCTATCAGATTTTCTACTTATACTTTATTCTTTATTCTACCGGCTTATTTTTAAGTTCAATATTGAACTCCTTCACTGTTCTACGTCATTTCATCGTGTTCAGTTTCAAGCGATCGGCTTTACTTTGGACTAAGTGGAATTTAATTATTAGTTTTTATTTGAAAACCATTAAATTAAAACGATGTACCACTTAGATTCCATATTTTTTTTAATATTATTTTATATTTTTTTTCTTTTTTTTTAGATAATTTATTTATCAGATATAATTTTATTTCTTATATTATTTCATATGGAAGAATTATATTAATATTTATTTAATTAATTAGGGATTGATAAATTATTTATTATTATATACCTCTATAATTTTGTTTTTATTGAAAACTAGTTTCGAATATTATACATTCATCTTCAGTTCTAAAAACACACCATTCAAAAGTAAGCAATTCAAAATACAATTTGGTATTATTATACATATTAAATTAGATGTAATATAAATTATAAATTCCATTTAAACCTTGGTGAGTACCAACATGTATTTGATTTCTTGTCTTAATTAAATTCATATTTCATAAATGTTTTATAATACTGATTTATATTACATCTAATTTAATATGTATAATAATACCAAACTGTATTTTGAATTGTTGTGTGTTTTCAGAACTGAAGATGAATGTGCTGCAAGTGGCAAATAATTTATCAATACCTAATTAGATTGATCCTTCTATACCATCATGCGGATGTCAATTGATTTATTTAATTATTAATATATTGTGTTAATTTTATTATGAACTGTATTAAAGTCCACTGTGACAATGAAATATATAAAGATTGTTACCCTTTTTTTATATAAATTTTAATAAAAAATAGTTACTATGTATATAAATTAAGATGTAGTAATAGCAGATTATGGATATAATCATGACAAAAAGAGTGGAGAACGATAATTGTAACTAGTGGTAGAGCAGGTTTATCCTGAAGATGGGGTGATTCTCCGAAACGTTGAAAAGTATAATGTAACAAATCTTTTAATTAAACAAAAGATCCAGGAAGAAATTTTTACTCCACAAATATCACTCAAAATAAATTTATTTGTCTGATGATAGCAGGATCAAATACAGCCGTGAAACTCATCGACAATTATTAAATTCCTTTTGGTGAAATCAGTACAGATTCTTTCCATTTTGCAGATTTTTTTCTACCAAAAGAAATGACATTTTTGAAATGCTTTGATAAATTCATTTGAAAAAGTTTTCCTTTCATCTCTAACTAAAGTGTCTTTGGCTATGCTGCTATTAACATACATTGGTGTCAAAACCAGTGATAAAGTTGATCGAGGAACTTTAAGTTTCTGAAAGTCGTGACTTTTAACATTGAAAATATTTTTGAATGATTTTTTCTTTTTGTTCGTACACATCTAGGTTATAAAATGCGAACCTAGGTGAATAATAAATGAAGTAGATTTCTTTTGTATTTTTCGGTTTCAGAGAAACATGGAGCTGCCATTTGTTTTCTTAAAATGTGTCTTAGCAGCCATTTTATTTAACTGCAGACCAGCAAAAGAATTTGACCGTCAGATCCTAAGCTATAACTCCTTTTTCTTCGCTTTCTTTCTTCGGCGACTTCTGATTTCATCTGCGGTGCTATGGTTTCGATTCCTATCCGGACCGTTTCATTTTCATTTCATGGTGATCTTGATACACTCACTCTGACTTTGTAATAGAAAGTCAACTTTTAGGCAGTCTTCAGGTTTTGGCTAAAAGTACTTATTTTCCATCTCCAATAACATCCAGATCAAACAGATCACTCTAAAAATATTTTGGGGGACCCAAGTTTCAGGGGTTGGATGATTGTCTCATTAAATTTTATTTTGGTATCGCAATTTGGTATTATAATAAATATATTTATAGCTAATAAAAGTATCCTTCTTGAAATATATTTAGAGGGCATCTGTAGCCCAGCAGTGTGCTGAGAAAATCATACTCAAGTAAAGTGTGATTAATACCAAAATATGTAAAACCTTTCGCCAATGGTTCGCCCGAAAGCCTCCTTATAATGGATAAGTTAAGCCAAATCATATTTCTTAAATACAGGATTTTGCCTACTTTACGATAGTACAATTGGAACTTAATTACTTTGAATAAAATTTGAGTGATCGCTTCCTATTTAACAAAAACATGACACTTAAAAAAAAAAAAAAAAAAAAAAAAAAGCACGAAACTTAAATTTTCTGCTTTTCTGTGTGAAATCGGACCGTTTTTTTTTTTTTTTTTTTTTTTTCCTGTCTTGAGGTCTACTATCATCTCTTTTCACATATTTCCTGTCTTAAGAGGACCTATTCTTCGATCAATGTGGTTTATAAGTATTAAAGTTTACCTATATTCAACATCTCATATTGTGTTAATTATTTTTATTTTTCCTTTTGTTCTACTCAGTTCTTTCTATCCCTTATCGCCTATGTTCATATAAATGATATAATCCCTTATTAGTTTCAAAAGATACACTCTATCCTTTCTCTTTATGAGCGGATTGTGCTTGAACGGTGTCGCTTTGGGTGTGGTAGCGGACAAAGGAGGAAGTGGGCGGTAAACACTTAGCCTAAGTAAATGGTTCTTTCTTCAGATAGGACGTGGAGAGAAGGGGCCAGCTGTGGAGCACATGGGAATAGTTGAATAGCTCCAGAGGATTGTTTAAAAACAATGGCAGTTTACTGGTCCTCATCTGTCAGTCTGTGAGATGAATTCAGAACATTCAGGCTCATAATCTGGCAATACCACTTTGTCATGAATGAAATAAGCTAGAAAAAAGTGCATATAACATCATTTAGTTTTTGGTTTATTATTTTCAATAATGAACCTTTGTAATCGAAATAGAAATAAAAACATTTAACTCGCCCTCAAAATTTGAGATTTTAAGTTTCAAGAAACGTAGAATCCATGAATCGAATACAAAATAATCTGTTCGACCGCCTTTGGATTTTTTTTTTATTTATTTTTTTATCGGCACCAAAATCACCAGTCATCTTTGGGTGATCCTCGGAACTCGCCATCACCGTCAGTGGTTTTGTCTCTAGATCGATGCCTGCTAGAGGTTTCATACGTCCATATCTAAGTCTTTTATGAAGCTAGAGGAAAAATACAAAGTTATTAAGAATTCATAGTTGACCGTATGGTAAATCAAGAAGGAGATGGCCGGGTGGCGGTCAAGAATACCATAAAATAGTGGTAACTTTTTTAAAATGCCCACGTTTCGACTCACATTGAAGGTTTTCATCAGGGCTAAAAAAAAAGACAAAAAGAAAGAGTATTGCAGGAGTATAAAAAAGATATACCTATTTTAAAAAAACCTTAATATAAACACAGTGAAGATAGGAAATAATTATACTGAAAAATAACAAATGGCAAAGATAGGAATGATAAATAATTAATTGATAGTAAAATGATAATTAAATATAAATAATAATTAGTAATAGTAATTAATTATTGGTTTATGAGCTATATAATGTTATTATTGCGATTATTTATCGTTTTTACTTTATTAGTTATTCTTTCAGTATATTTCTGAACTTCTTCAGTTATTTCATCAGTTTTCCGACTTATTACTATACCAATCATTATAACAGTTACTATTATTTTCATCTTAAATCCTCTTATTATTTCTAATTTTATATGTATTAATATTTAGGTTTGTTTTTTATATCCCTTTAATAATCCTTTTTATTTTTTTTTTAAACCTTGACGAAGACCTAGAATGTTGGTGGAACTTCGGCATTAAATAAATAGTTACCATTATTTTGTTATTCTTGACCGTCACCCGGATCATCTTTCTCTTAAAAATATAGTGTTTTGGAATTTTGTTCCAAAAGCTAAAAAAAAAAGTTATTTTTTTTATTTATAGTCATTTCGAAATAATAAACCATAGTGCAATAATTTGCATCTTAGAAAAAATGGATTAGTGACCAGCGGGAAACTAGAGACGGGCTTCTAACAGCGAGAAGTTATTAATTTTTAACAACAATTTTTAGCTGTTTTTCAGACTGTGAATTTAGAGATCTGAAATTCGAACAAGATATCATAAGTCTGAACTTGAAATGCTATTCTAAAGATGGATTGCAGATTGGCAATAACTATTTTTCTTTCCCAATTCCGTTCATCCAATTGCGCTTCCTACATCTGGTAGAAATGATTGATGCCAGAGCATGACGGCGAATAAAATAAGTGTGTAGAATTGTCGGTCTGTATAATTGATGAATTTCTAATGAGATAATTTGTGCTGAGTTAACGTTGACCGTGAGGTCGATGGGATTTTTGTGTTATACCAGACCTCAGTTAAAGATTTGGCTTTTGACGGGGTACTGTGGAGGGAGATAAGTGAGCTGAGATCGCTCATGTTATCAGTATCGATTCTTCGTGTTAGTTAGGCCTTATCGTTATCATTCCCTTTTATCAGTTATTTACTGCTACGATATTTAAAAAATGAGAGCTGTAAAAGTAGCAAGCTCTGTTTTGTTTTTTCTTTGAAGTTCGTACCAAATATGGAATCTTGATGAAACCTTGAAGTGTTAAATGCTGTAAAGGAACAGTTGACTTTAATTGCTAAATTAGGAAGCCTACAGATGTGCTGGTAGGCTATGACATTCCAACATAATGTCTAGCCTTGAATTCCTTCGCCAGAATTTAATGTCTAGTCAGTCTTCGGAAATTTTTAGTTTTTAGTATAATAATTCCATCTTTACAAAAGTATTTGACTACAAGTTTATTAAATATTGAGAAGAGAGTTGATGCAGTTGTAACTCTTACCATTTCTAATTCCAAGAAAGCTAGAAAAAACCTCATTCCACCAACTTTCCCATCCAAAAGCTAAAAAAAAAATAAGTTGTTTTTTTATTTTTTTTAATTATTCATTTCGAAATAATAAACCATAGTGTAATAATTTGCATCTTAGAAAAAAATGGATTAGTGACCAGCGTGAAACTAGAGACGCCTGCCACTAAGTGAGCTAGGGTTATTATGGAATGGTAAAATATCATATTAGTTCCAACCGTTTCAGCTCAACCATTTTATTAGGTTTTCTAATTCCAGCTCCAAATAGCTTTGAGTTTCAATTTCAACCGATTTAAACTCGTCTTCTTATACTATGTTCCCTTCTCCTTGAAGAATGACAAGGATTCATTTTATTCTCAGAATCATGATTATGTGCTATAGAATAAAATTCTCAAGTCCGAATTTTGCATGTTATTAGAAGCCGACATAATATATTTTATAGTTCCGATTTTATTTTAAATTTAATCTAATAAATTGACGAAAGATTTATTGTTCACAACCTTGAGATCCTTGAATTATGTTTGATTTCGCTTTATCCAACCAATATACATAGGTTTCTCCGGTTTGTGGGGAGAAAAATATGTGAGATAATAAAAACAGCGAAGATCCGAGTTTATTGAGATTGCTTTTATTCCATTTTTTATTATTTTATTTATTAAGGTATGCGAATACAACCTTTACAGGAAACATCTGTTCTATCACATATTTGTTGATCTATTCACGATGTAAGGAAACTGGAACTCAAATAGAATTCCTTTTTTCATGAAACTCATTTTATCCAGGAAAATTGTGAAGAAGCAGAGATACCTTTGGAACTGAATAAGGAATAATGGGAATATAAAACAAATACCACGTAGTGGAGAAACTGCTGCTTCGTCCTTAAAACTAGATCTTCCTGAGAACTTTCCCGGAACTGAAGCCTAGTTCCAGCCAGGTTTCTGGAAGTCTGACACTCACGTACTGAATAAAGTCAAGGGCTTAGGCTAATCGATATTGAAACTGGTTGGGAATTTAGCATTGGTTCTAGAGAGGGTTCTGGGCTACGTAATCATTTACTTTGAGTTGTGTTGTGGTGGTTATTAGTATTAAGGAGGTGAGCCTATTTATATTCATTACAAATAAAATTGCATATACTTTAATAACAATCAACATATATTTATTTTTTCCTTTTTATAGTTCATTAAAAAAAAAATAATAGAAAAATAAAATTCATTCCTAATAAAATATAAATAACAATTATTAGGAGCAATGAAAAGGGTGAAATTGATTATATTGAGACGGCAGAATGTCATAATTTAGTTCCTGGCTGTTTATTTTTATCTGAGATGCAACCCACATCCAAAATCTGTGTTTTTTTTACCTAATGTCTACGAATGCTGAAAAAGCAACTTCACATAGATATGAAAACCACAAATACTCAATGCCCATCATGTGACCAAGATTTTTTATTGTTTTTCAATGTTCAAAGCTTGGTGCAGCGCGCAATTCCTAACAAACTATAATCTGCAGCAAACTTCCCACCTAAGTGTATTATTTTAGTACCTGGGGGTACGCTCACGAAACTTAAAACTGATGTAGTCTAATTCAATTTTGTTAGGCAAACCGTTCAAAATTCTTTAATTTGTCACATTATCATATCTTTACGCGACTAATTAGGCCTTCACATAATTATAGGTAGTTATGAAATACTGGCTCAAGCTTAGTCATCGAATTTTCTATTTTATTTATTTGTTTCTATGTTCTTGTTGACTCTAACTAATAAAGTAATCTTGATTTTCTATAAGTTAACCATCATCCACCGCATCTAAAACATTTCAATATCTCTTTCCCTTTTCTTTAACTTTTTCATAACAGTGTTTTTAGGAAAGATCTTTCTTTATTTTATTTTAACTTTTATGGACGGCGTACCTTTCGTCTGGTAAAAGCTATATTTTTTCGCAGAGACTGTTGAGGGACTAAGAAAACAAATATTAAAAGCCACCAACAGAGAGACATAACATATTGTGGACCGCAAGAGGCGAAGAAGCGACAGTAGAAAAAGCCAAGGGCGGTCGGTGTTTACAGCAGCGGTAGCTGGAGACGGTTTCCTGGACAAACAAGGATCCTTTTGTTGGAGCGAGTGTTTGCTCCAGGCTGTTGTGTTGTTTGTTTAGCCCCAATGAGACCGTTCATATCCCCGTCAAAACCGTTTTCGCCCTTCCCTCCAGAGAGTCAGGCAAACTTTTCCCACTCTGGATTGTTTTATAAGTTTTACTGACGTTTTGTTGAGGAGTGTTTTCGTGGATATTACCTATTGATTAATAATATATTTTATCCACTATTGCTCCTTATTCCTTGAAACTATGGTTTCGCAATTATTTAGAGAATAATATGAATGGTAAAACTGAGTACCACAGTCCTATCTTTACCTCTAAAACATGATTTACACGTACACATGTCCATTTCCATTTAAAAAGTTTTGATTTTATTTTTAATACTCTATATAAGTAATGCTCAACAAAATAATAATGATCACCTTCATGAGATGTTTTAGACATCCTACTGCATCTGTAGCCGTTTTTACTTAAAACTGGGTCCACACTATGCAGTAGGCTGCATTTAGTGGCCAATTCCTCCAGATGGCTTAGAGCGCTCTTAAAATAGGTGGTTCTGCAGGAAGGCCGTGGCTTCGGTAAGCAATGACGCGTCATCAAAGATTGTGTAATGTCTTCCCAACTGGCCCAGAACTGTAGCTATGTCAGCCGCCACATAAATAAAATCGCATCTCGAGAGAAAATATAACGAAGTAATAATCTATTTATAACTTATTTACAACTACTTGAAATAAATGATTTCATTTTTAATGTTAAATTAGGAAAAACAAAAGTGACAAACTTATTAAAATCATAAAAGGAAATTAACTATGTCACAATAGACTTATTTTATAACATTTCATTATATAACAATTCAGTTGTATAACTTCGTTATTGAACAGAACCAAACAAATTTTATGATAAAACAAAAGGGTACGACAGAGGTCATAGTGGACTAATATCTAAATAAAATTTTCTTTAAAAAATAAAAGTGATAGGAAGAAAGACCATTATGATTTGTACTGAGTATCCCCTACTATCTCCATTCTTTCCTTTTTTTTTTTAATTCAAGCTGCAATTAGCGAATTAGGTTGCAAATTTTGTTCTACATGATACATCCATCCTTCCTGATACCACAAGCAACACTTAATGCAACTCCGACATCGTGCTTCTTGTTTCTGTCCTTAAAATATCAGTATGATCTCACAGCACTTTTTTTCTCACGAAATATTTCGATCAAATCTCTGTTCTATTGATCTGATCACACCACTACACAGAAATAGATAAATATAATGTATAAACTCAAAAAAAGATTATCAACAACTGACAGGCTTATGAACGACTGCCGAAAACTGCGGAGAGGGGAGGAGGGCTATCGTATAACTTCCTTATATAACTGAAAACAAGTTTATACAACATCGACTGTGTGTTATTTTCAGCTTCACTTTAAAATTAAATTAAATAAAATTTTAAAATTACAAAGATTGTGAAATAAAAATAAGGTTGATAAAATAAAATAAGGTTGTACAATCTTACCACTGATAGTACCAATGTTTAGCAAGATATTAGTACTTACACTTGGCCACTCATGATCCTCAATTCAATGCTGATCACTAAGCATTTAGCACACGAGCCAATTTTAAATGTACATACGTATTCTGAGTGTAGTTACAAAATAAAATTCAGAATCAGCACCCGACGTCGTTGTTATGAAGGCCTTATATTTGTTGGGTTCATCGGAAGTATTCACGAAAACATTTTGCTAGTCTGTACAATTAGTAATGATACGGGAATCCTTTGTGAATCACCACTTTACTACGTCCAAAAGGATCCGGGCGCTCATATAATAGAAGAGATGCTGAGCTGACTCATGGGTTGGAAAACCCTCTTAGTTTTCCCTCGATCCCTTTAAGCGTCTTTAGTTGTTTGGTTTACTTGTTTACCTAGGATTAATAAGGTCATTAGCATATACAAACTCATTAATAATCTCCAAACAGCCTGTAACTGCCCCCTTATCTTTCCTACTGCTCCACCTGATTATATGAAGTTCAAACTGATGACAGATTACAACAACTGTTATTGCAGCAACCGATCTTTTCGAAGATAAGCTACTTTCTATGCTTGGGTCCACCATATGTAGAATTTTAAAAATATATCCATCAAGAAAAGTATCCTAATATCACATAATGTGACGAATTTCGTAACGTTCTATGTTCTATGAGAATCAGATAATTATTAATAAATGAATATATTTATAATAAAATAAATTATAAAATACCATCCTGATTGTATTCCCTCTCCCCCATTTTCTCTTTTAAGTCTGGATTTGTAGGCGGGTACGCAGAATTTTTTTCGAAGGAAGGATTTAAATTTTTTTTCGGGAGAGAAATTTAATGAGAAGATAATCATTAAGTGTCTGTAATCACCAAATAAATCTTATACTTAATTTTTAAGTATAAGAATGAAAATTGGAAACAAAATCATTACTCAAAATACAAAAGTTATATGAAAATCATATTTTTTCAAAAATGTCGGGAGGATAAAGAAGGATGTAACACCCTGATCCCTCTCCCCTACGTACGTTCTAAAGTTATAATAGTTTTTAAAGCTAGCCTTATTACAGTAATTAATTTAAATTTGTCTTTCAGATATACTTGTTTAAGCCAAACCTCTGTTTCTCTTTCTATTTTCAATGAGGGTTGTCATATTTTTTTTAAATGTTATAAGACTCCACTCCATTTTTAATTTATTGAACACTGTAAAAGTAAACACTATTAACTTTAAAGGGGTCTACAGATGACCAACATGGCTGAACGACAAGTTGAACAACATTTTTTTTTGTTTCATTGGGAAAGGTCGCAGTCGGTGTCACGAGTTTCTTTAGGTGGGCTTGTAGGGGCCAACACTACCAGTCACAACACAGCTGGATGAATTAGGCCCTCTCCACCAGATATCAACCTTGTTTGATTTTATTTCAACCGTTGATCCATCATGGGCCTCAACCACCAACCTGCCTACAGACGTTCAAAGTGGCTCTCCACCCACAATGTTGGTCGTCCATAGGCCCCTTTACCTCCATATATTTAGGCACTTGACTCAGAGAGCCTCATTGATGAAAAAAACAACCAAAAAAGTAGTTTTCGAAAAAAAATAGGCAAGAGGCGTTTTTAAATTTTACTTCTCATTTCTTATTATTTAAAGTATTTGCACAAGTCTTAAGAAATTCTAAATGAATTTTTAATATTTCATTTTCTTGAGTAATACAAATTTGCAATCAGGACATTAGCTATTCACGGTCATGTATGTCATAATTATTTTTAATCATTTTCTACTATTACTCTAATAGTTTACATCTATTATTTTAGCTGATTAGCCACTTAAAAAATAGCGTTATACTTTATTATTTACATAAAATTAGTTATTATTATTGTTTTTTAATGTTTTGACCATTGAGAAATAAATTAAATAATGAGAATTATCCGATCAGTAATTGTTTTTGGGGAATCGAAAAATCACTTAGAGACAAAAACGATGCTGTATAATTCGGCGGTTGGTGTATACCACGCTTGGGAGCGGTTAAACGCCTGAAGAACAAGACCAACAAACAAAAGCTTACTCGGCCTAAGTTTAGACCAATTAGTGCGGCTAGGGTAAATAGAATTGTGTAAGGCTTGTTTTGATGAGGACTGCCTCGTCACTACGCGTCCCTCCTGGCCCTTGGGCCCTAAGTTATTTTCGAAATCAACAGGGATAATTCGTCGAATGGTTTCCAGACCATTGATGGCTTATAAATAATTTCGTTAAATGTTTAGAACACCACAGAACTTTAAAATAAGATGGATCTCTCCTTACTTCTGATTAGGGTCCGTTTGTTTTCCTTCTAAAAATTACAATCCTGTCATATTCAAGAGCAACCAGTAATAAAGATAAATCATATAGCAATAAAGATAAATCAGTGATTTAGGGCAAATTGAAACTCGGAGATTTCTATGCCACTCCTCTGCTGAGCCACTGGAGCCAAGGATTGTGAGAAAGGTTTTGAAATTTTAAAAGTTTGAACGGTGTCAGGTCCTCCATAAATAGCATATTAAGGTTTTGATTTATTGTTGCCAACGTAGAACAAACATTGATTATTGTTCGAAGAAATTTATATTGAAAGGGTCTTAGCGGCAGGGACACCATGATAATGTCGGGCTTCCCGACAGGTTTCATCTCGGGCCTCCAAGCACCAACATCCCAGCTAATATTGACTTTGGTTATTTCAAAAATTGTACTCATCGATATTATCAATAAATTGATAATTTAATCATTTAATAATTATTGATAATTTATAAATTCATTAATACGACAGTAAGATTCGTGCACCCCGAAAGTTGTCTGAAATTCGGTTCTTGTTGACGGTCCTGCTCAGCGGCCTCCTATAAAAAGAACCCATTAATTGATTAAAAATAATTTTGTGATTAGCAGTTTGGTGGTATTCATCAAGAGGACTTGGGTGTAAATTTAAAGTTTTATTAAGTCCGTTTTATATTTGCATTATTTATATTATATCATATTATTGCTGGACTCTGTGGTTCTATGCCTAGTGTCATCGCCCATTGGGTTAAGGTTTTGATTCTGGTGTTGCTGAAGATTTTTTGATTAGAATGACTAAAGGCTTTAAACGAACCCTAGTAGAGATAATTTAACGTTGTTATGATAATCTATGTTTTAACATATGAGGATCCACGGGCTTTTACATTGTTATAGATTCTACGTTTAGAACTTTTCTGATTTTATAGGCAATGAGTTTCTTAAAACGTGTACAAAATATGCCGTTATCATTCATCAATCTCAAGGAATGAGAATAGAAAGGGAAATAGTCAATGTAGGTTTTAAGGAATGCTAATTTGGATAAACGTACACATCAAGAGTGATTACGGCAGCAGGATTATTAATGTAACTGTCTAATTTTATTTATATTTACGTTTGTTTTCAACAACATTAAATCTATAGTCGGATCCTTGGGACAAATTATTAC
Source organism: Rhaphigaster nebulosa (assembly GCA_948150685.1). NCBI lineage: Eukaryota > Metazoa > Arthropoda > Insecta > Hemiptera > Pentatomidae > Rhaphigaster > Rhaphigaster nebulosa. The sequence goes on along the minus strand of OX411309.1, from coordinate 125,146,459 downwards.
GCTATTATTACGAATGGCACGTCTGTATCCTGTAGATGTTATTATAAATATAAATTAAAACTGACGAAATATTAGTGAATACTACTGTTGACATTACGTGTTTATAATGCTAGGCAGACACGAAGTGAAAACGTAAAATATAACTGAGATCGTCTTACTAAAAGAAATCGAAGATCCAAATTAGTATTATTAGTATTATCCTTTTAAAAATAATATTTACGTACCTTGACCCGTTACATTTTCTTTTTTTTCAGGTATAACTCTACTATAGCAAAATACCACATTGTGATTCCGATATCCTAGCAACAGCAGACATTATTTTGCGATTTATAAAAATCATTATTCGTATTCCTGTTAATTCATCACAAAAATTACAATCCAGTACAAAATTATTAACCTGCAGAACCAGTGCACGATATGCAATCTTAAGACAGTAACAGAAGACGGTTAGCATATTTTACTACACGACAGATGAACTTCAGCATTTCAATATTCAACTACTACCCTAGTTTATTACTATCTGGCGTCTACGGACATTTCAGCGTTATTTTTTTATTAATCTTCGACAAAGCTTTTTCTATTTTGTTTTTTCAAATGAATATATGCATCATCTTAATGATCTTTAACATGAGATAATGTTAATTACATTATACATACTACTACATCTGGCGCTACAAGATAGCTGACGGTAATTCAACTCGCCTTGAAGACCGGAGTTAGAGGGTGAAATGTTAGCCCTTGGAGCGGTATGAGCCTGGAAGACAACACTAACGGAAACTTGATTAAAGGGACCGGGAGTAAGCTTCACATCTAACAAGGAAACTTGCACTCAACTCCGGCCAACTATAGCCACCATGTTGTCCTCTATAGTAATTGATACCGCCTAGCCTGTCGGTTTCTCTAGTTCCACTATAATGACAGATCTGCTTTGGCGATTAGCTAATGTAGTTCTATACATAACAATTATTTTCGAGACTATTTCTTGCTTTAAGTAATTATTGATAATTGTTTCAGTAGTGCTCGAACAGATAATGAGTTTCTAATAGCCATCTGCAATCGGATCATAATAATTAAACGTTTATGAAGTATATAAATAAAATGTAATCTTGAAATCTTGAATTACACCTGTCATTATTTATTTACATCACTACATGGTTTTTCGGCTTAACCGGATTTGACAGTAATGATATATCACTGATGCCTTTTTTCTTTGATTTATCCTCAATTTTTTCTACCATCTGGAAAACCTACAGGATACCTTCCATTTTCCGACAGTCTCACTGGTACTCGTTCTTTTCCGCTGCGGTATCCAAGATTTTATTGTCACCACCGCCGTCTTTCAACCGTAAATGAATTCCTTGTTCGGCGGGTAGTTCTTCTCACTGACCAATCCGGGACACTCCTCCTCAGAGAGGACGTACGACATATATTCTCGCGGTTCTCATCATCGTGGTCGTGTTCCTTTGTGCCAGTCGTGACCACTAGCTCAACAGGATCCGGATTACCCACCAGCGAGGCAGATGGAAATATGATGTGGTCTCCTTAAGAATGGGTCAGATAGTACAATACTTTTTTCTTGATTCATACACCACAGAGGTGAAAATTGTTGTGAAAAACAGACTGTTGGTGTGTCTGTTTTATGTAAGATAAGATATATGATTGGTCGATTGTTAGTTGGTATAAGTTAGTATGTATAGTTTTGTCAGTTACAAACTCACCATATATTGATGCTTTGTCTATCTAATATTTTTTATTGAATGTTAATGCCATTTTAATGTAAATTAGTATATTTTTATTAATGTAATATGTATGTATTTAGTTATTTTCTACATAATTACGTTTGAATGTTGGGGAAACAAGAGTATAAAGTAGTTTCAATAGTTAATTTGGAGTATTTTTCTCGTTATAATACTTGGAACTCAACTCATACTGGTAATTTCCCGTCTCCTTCGGTTGAACATGCTTATAAACGATATGAACAGGTCGACCGATGTCTCTTTGAAGTATTAATGTTATCTTTTGAGATTTTCTATTCATCATTTTCCGAAATGTATACCAGTGGTGTAACTTTGATGAGGATCGTAATGTATTGTAACTTGTAACTTTCGCCCCTGATTTAACCCATTTGACGAAGTACATACTCATCTATTTTCCAGCAATACTTTGTTAGGTGATTGTGAAGTTCTTTTTTTTTAATAAAGTCTATAAAAATGTTTTTCCTTAGACGTTTCTCTATAATCAATCTTTTTTTCATGAAAAAAAAATTTTTTAGAGGGACTAAGTTAATCGGCTTTGTTTTATGATTTTTGAGAGAAGTATCTTTTCAGGTACATTTTTCTTTTGATTAACATACCCGATTTACGTGCTCATTGTTTTGTTTTATTTCTGTTGTTTACGTTATCAGTCCATCATTTTTCCAATGTTTGTTTATTAATTATATTATTAATATAAAAATGTTTTACTCTACGATTCGTTATGGAATAAAAATACAAAGCAAATTAAAAAAAAAGAGTAAGCGGATAGGACTAACTGGTATGGAGAAACAAGTACCGAAAGACAAACTAAAGGCTACTTTTTAAGAGAAAGAGGGAGATCCTAGTTATATATTATAGCTTTTTCTTTTTAAAACTCTTATGAATAAAATTAGCTCCATAAATCCATTGTTCAACTAAAAAATATCCATTGATCGAATATTTTGAATAATGATATATTTCTCATATTATTTCAGAAATAATAAATTTACATTGACTAAACTAATGAGTCACATTATTTAGCATATGAACTCATGTCAGTGTTTTACAAATCCTAACCTGTAAAGTTTTAAATAAATATTTGTGTCATTTCTAGTGGTCAGAAATTATTGGACTGATATTAATATTTTCAAGAAAAAGTGCAGTTTAAGAAAAGTTTTTTTTGATCCGAACAAAGTTGGAGTACACTAAGCATTGCTGAAGACAATGCAGCATTCTATAGAGGGAGGACTGAGGCTTAGCTGTCACCCGCATCCACACACTCCTCGCCTAATCTCGATTCCGCAGCAATTATTGCACCTGTCATATTGTCCAATTATAAGATAGCATCAGTATTCCGTTCTGCCACTCATCGCTTCTTGATTGGGTCTCTGGTTCCATTGTATCATCTCGTATTCATCAACCATCGTCTTTAATAGACTTCAGGACACTATAACCAACGTCATTTGATTCCTTCAATAAATATTTATATCTATGGATCTAAATTGATGATCATCAAGATCATTGATTGAAACGCACTAAATAGTTATTCTACTTGCAAACGAGATTCGCCAGTTTATTTACGAATTTAACAAAGAAAAGTATAATAAAAAAGAGCTAAGCATAAGATTATAATAATTTTGAATTTCCGAGCCACCAGCTTCCGGAGGTCTCGTTGAGAGTTGATTAAAAAATCTATGTAGTCAAGAAGTTTGTTAAAGAAATATAGAAAGAGAGAAGATAAATATACAAAGAGAAGAGAAAGTCCCTACTAAGTCTACATTATCAAGAATATTGAATTTTGACTTGGTTATTAAAACTTTCGTAGAAAAAAAGGTAAGAAAAGTTGTGAATAATTGTTGTTGTAAATAAAAAATATTTCAAGCACTATTAGTTGTACATATTAATGTAAACAATTTACCAAAGTAATTAAAATTAAATTATACTATCATTATTAAGTAATTTTGCACAAAAAATAATAACAAATAAATAAATTAAAAAAAAGGAATAACTTCTTGTTATTTTAATGTATCTAGTCATAAATTTTGTTTTCATAATACCTTGATCCATATGTTAATATCAATTAAAAAAAATAAAACATAATTTAATTTTGAGCATATTATATTAAATCAATTTTCTTCCTGTTTATATTATGTTTTATTAAAAAACTAAGTCCATGAAATGTTGTATTTTGGCAATGAAATTAAAGGAAGGTTTTACACTCTTTTTATTAAGTTTTTAAAAAATAGTGACAATCTTAAGACTATAAAAAATAAAATTTTATATAATAATAATATGACTAAAAGATTCTCCACTCTTTTAGTCATATTATTCATAAGACAATAATCAGTATAGTCGAAGAACTATAATCGATAATCATAATTATAATGTTCTGTAATTTTTGGAATGGGTTGTCCTGAGGATGGGGAAATTCTCCGAAAGGTCAATAAGAATATAATGTAAACATATGATAATCGTTTTTAATAAAACAATATAAAAAGAAAGGAAATTGATTTCTTAAAATATATCTAAAATTAAATTTATTTAAAAAAAAAAGATTCTTCCATAATATAATAACAAAAATAAAAAACACATAATATATTGTGCAAGAGGGGAGGGACATCCTGTATTATTTTGCCTGGTGCTCAGCTGACGGCGGCCCAGATAGCAATTACCATGAGTTACCCATCATTCATGCTGCAGATTTCAAATTTTAATTTCCGTTTTGAAGAATCTCGATCATTAATCGATTTTATAGAGAAAAACTGAATTTAAAAATGAATTATTCTCCAATTAAATTAACAACGAGATATGGTACGACAATTGATGCACATTTCTCAAGAGATTCAAAATAATTTGCAAAGCAGAGTTTATGTCTCTCATTTTAGTTATCATAAACCTCTTAGTTCATATTTAAATTATAATGATAATTTAATTACTTTATTTGTAATGCTCGATGTAAATAAGCGCACAAATTTCTGTTGTTCACCGTAAATTATATTTTGAATATTTACTATTAAATTCTAACAAGACTCATTTATATTTAGTTAGATCGTTTTATCTGTCACAACATCAAAAAAGTTTTACTTCAATCGCGCTTAAAGGTTAGCGCAATAATTTTATTTGTTAAAAAATATAATAAGTTTTGTTATTCATTTTAGCTATTACATATCATAGAGGTGGAACTCCTTATTGATCAAAAAAACATTTCTTTGCTTTCTCATCCTCTCATTACATTTTATGTTTTTTTACAAAGACCATCTGAGAATAATTTTCTATGGCTCAGCAGCAATACGTCTCCAGAACATCTGGTTGGAAGAACCGTTGTACCAAGACATATTCCGCTTCCAACATTAACGGTTTATCTTTTGTGTTTCAAGAATTGTGGAGTTCCGAGTGGTGCTCTGTCAAAATCCGACCACTGCAGAATTTTTCTTCAGGTATGTAATTGAGGACGTCAGCATGAAGAAAGATCTCGGGCATTGCGAGACGGAGACATACGCTTCTCAGGCACGAAGAGGAAGATTCGTCGGGTCACGCAAAAGGAAAAAAAAATCACCTGAAACGCTGTTATTATTCAAGAAAATTTATAGACGGAATTGCGAACCCAGAAAATGTTATTAGCAGAGATATTGCGTTTTGAACACCGTACAATGTTATTCTACATACGATCCTATCGACACCGGTTCTCCTTAGTTTCATAACTCGAAAAATATATATTTACCGGAATATTCCAGCTACCTATTTCTATATACGATAATTTGATTGTCTGCAATACTTTACATAAAAAAAAAAATATTTAATCGGACTGATATCAAGGTAGACCTAGCAAATATTTTTTGCATTGGACTTTAAAGCGGTAAGGAAAATCGTGTGATTGGACGCACCGGATATTTTTACACGAAGTTATTTCAAGATGTAATTATTTACAACCATTGATTAGAGATTTTTGCTTTTACGTCTTCACCTTACAATACTAAATCATCTGCACTTTAGCACTTTCCTCCACTTTTTGGGTGGGGGAGATATAGCTTACTGACCTAATTACTCGCTCAGTAACGCAAAGTTGGCTAATTGGCTTTAGTGATTGGGAACAGTTAGCCGGAGGCAATGACTCGATGCCCTTAGAGCGGTAATTAATTCTGAATTAAAAAGGATTCCTCAAGTCGTGAAAGAGGAGCCCGGCTGGCTGGCTTCGATGAAGGAGGATGGAGTTTTATCATTAGATTAATTAACTTAGTTTAAAGACCGCCAACTGTAAGCTCTGAAATATGCCGTAATGAACGGCCTCACAGTTCAAAGCCTGAAACACCGTTCCTACTCCATCTGACTACTTAGCCATACTTACCCTCCAACCTTTTGACAATATTAGTAGTTTCTATGTCGTAGGATTTTAATATTAATAATAGCTTTAATATCGCGATTTAATTAGAGTTACTCAACGTTAAATCAATAAAGGAAACTTAATAACCTAGAAAAGTGTAGTTGTATTGTTTTAAATACTAAACACTACAAATTATTATACAATGCTTTGTTACTGTTTGTTTGTTAAATTTATTATTAATAACATTATTAAAAGTGTTTCGGAGTCATTATACTAGTGCAAAAAAAAAAAAGGATTAATTTAAGGCTTTTGGATAATGTTTCTAAAATACTTTATATTATTATTCCTCTATCTTCATAAATGGTTGAGGTATAAAGCGTATAATCGGCCGCCATTTTTTTTTATTCCACGTATCTTGAAACGTAATAAAAAAATTGTTTTTGTTCTACACACAGTGTATATAACCTTTAAAATAATAGTTCACACGGTTATTTCGGGCGATATTGGCATACTTTATTTTAAAATTGATACAAATAACTTACTTATGGTGCTAAAAAATCACTATTCATTGCTACGATAGTATTTGATAAAATTTATTTCTATAATCGAAAATTGTTCTAATAGTGTTAAAAATAATTCTATAATTTGACTGGTAGCTTCTGTATCCTATATCCTAGGGTGGTACATATGTATTTATTTAATTCTAAAGATATATTATAAGATATATTTGCAAATGATAATTGTAGAAAATTAAAATTTGATTTAATTAATATCCAATGTAGTAACTAAAAAAAAAACAATAATAATAATTAAAAGTCCGTAATATTTTTAGCCTTTTAAATATTTGTAGACTTGTAAATAGCCTTTAACTAGACCTAATGACAAGTTCTTCAGGAGGTAAACGTTAATATTTATTTTTTTTAATTTGTGTTATATGTCTACAATATGAAGCATTTGCTCAAAGATAATGCAAGCTATTTGTGTTACTGTTTACACGGAAACATGTGTAAAATTTTCTATTCCACTTAATTACACTTTCGCTTTATAATCTCATGGAAAAGAACTCTCAATTACGTATGCAACATTTACAAAGTAAACGTCTTGTACTATCCTTCGATATCCTTCGAAATATATATTTGTGAGTGACTCACAAATATTTGCGGTGTTATGTAATTTTTTCATTAATAAATATAATGTAATATTATTTCCATTTTTATATATTTTTGTCGAGGTAGCTGCTGCGAAAATGCCCCCTTCAAGCTCTCAGAAATGTAGCCACCATGTGCCCCATACGTTGTCGCTAGGTATGCACGAGACTTTAGAATCACAATGTGTACAATATTTAAATTTAAAAAAAAAATGTATTATTGAAGGCTGTCTTTTTTTTTCTTCTTTTGGGCATAAGTCTCTTTTTTTTATACCAAGATGGTCTATTCCTACCAGGATAATGTCAAAGAAATCCTGAATGTCATCCCGCTGCCTCGAGGCACATCACTAGCAAAAGAGGATTGTTCAAAATCCGATGTGTATCGGATTATAGTCAATTGACAATTTGATCTTTGATATCGTAATTTAGGACTGCTAGTCTAGGATTAGCGGTACTGCAAGTAAATGAACATATATTTTAAGAGCGCTGAAAATAAAACAAACAAACAATTATTTATTTATTTTGCTTAGATATTTATATTTTATTTTTTATGGTTATTCAAAAAATCAACTACATTTTCGCAATAATGTAACTTTCTTATTAAGTAGAAAATTAGCGTTAAATAAATGAATGGAAAATAAATTAATATTTCAATATTAAAAAAGCTTTTGTTTAAGTATAAACATGAAAATTCCTTTTATTAGGTACCAAGACTTTATGTGTTCGTTGGATTAAATTTCCTTCTCCTCTTTTCCTTAAAGCTTCTGATATAGCTTTTTCTGCTGCTAGTCGATTGTTGAAGATTTCGTTGAAGTAGCATGTATTTGTCTGCTATCAGATTAGTATTCCAGCTAATTATAATATAATGTCTTTACTATTTATACTCCTGTCGCTAATTACACTTGCTTAAACCACTTGCTCGATCTTACTTCTGTAACTGATATCTTGTTCCCCTTGCAGGTGCATCCTGACAATGGGACCCTGATGACAAAATGGTTTCCGGGCTATGGCCGCCATCTTGGCTACTTTGTCTCTTCTTCATCGGCGCGCAAGGTAAGATTTTTTATTTTTTAAAAAATAAATTATGATATATCTATTTAAAATTGTCTGTAAACTAAGATTAATTCTCGGAAACCTAATTAATGATATGTCTGATTCATATGTTAAACTTATGTACATACATATCTCTTATACTCACTATGCATCGCAAATATATTGCATTCACAATGCAGTTCCTGATTGAATTGAAATAGAAATATTTTAGATTAGAGTTAATAGAGTTTACCTTCTGACAAAATTTATGAATACACTAATTACACCTTTCTCTTGACTATTATTTCTCAAAAACTATATTAATTATACTAATTTGACTAATAATCTTAAGTTTTATACTTTTGGCAATATTTATGTTTAATTTTTAGTTTTGTGTTGAGTGATTAAAATGGTAATTAATTTTATGTTATTGTAATTATTTTTTCAAAATTTCTGTTCTTTTTTCAATTTATTAGATCAGCCCAGAACTTAAAAATAGATAAGTTAGGGCCGAAGATAACAGTGGTACGACTTGGTAAACCATTAGTTTTTATTAAATGTCTTGTTGTTTTTGTTATTACATACAGAAGTTTTATTTAATTATTTATTTATTTGTTTTATTCAAGAAAAAAAAACCGATTATGCAATAATTTTAATCATTGTTATTGACTAATATGAAATTGTAGTTCATATTATAGTCAGTTATATAACTAGAATGTAGTCAAGTTATATATAATAATATATTTTTTTTAAATTATATTATAAATCAATTTAATTGAAATTATAATTTACCTACGACAACACATACTTATGTTATTTCAACATCAAATTATTTAAGCATTTACCGTTTATTATACTCACGTACAAATATATATTTAGTCCAGTTTCCTTCACACACAGTTTATATGTTTGATTTAGTTTTCTAAATTCTTCAAGATAATAAATACATAAATACTCAATCAAGATAACAATACTCAATGTGACTTATTTAATTCAATATGTTGTCTAGCCATTATTATAACATCATAAAATGTTACCGAGTTAGGGCTAACTGTTTCTGATCTGAATAAGCGAATCATGGAAAAAAATCTTATTTGAACAAATAATTCACTTCTCTTCATTGAAAAGAGCCGTTTTGCTCATTTATAGTACTCTTGCACTTGAATCAAAAATGGTTCCGGTTCGAATCCATGTGTACGTACATACACTTTACTTATCGTTCTCACCACTTTCAGAACCGGTTGGTTGCCTTTAGGTTCAGTTTTTAAAAATTGACTTTGATTCATCTGAAAGAAGAAGAGCGTTAAACCTTATTAACATTAGTATAATATCGGGTCTGAAACCACAATTCTTGAATTTTTAAAGTATAGTTTGTAGTAGTTATCATAATTGTTTGATTATCAATCAATGACAGTTCCTGGATAATGGCAATGGAGATACATACAATTAGTCTTTAAAGTACCAACTCAAAAATACGACACAAAATACTGGTCATTAGAAGAGATGCCTTTAGTTTTTGTGATTTTACTACTCCGGCTAAGTCGGTGTAAAACAGGCAGTTTTTAAAAACATCAGAAGGCATTAAAGGACTAATAATATACATTAGTATCACGTATACAATCGTGACGATCTTTATTTGGGAAATAGAGAAAGAAATGCTTTATTTACAGCTATGCTGCCCAAATACTTTGGGTTGCTACATCTCAGCTACTCATCAATCTATTATCAGCTAATTATCAATCTACATAACATTTTTTTTTCCTTTCATTTTAGTTCTTAACAGATTATTATCATCCCTGCATTACAATATTATATCTATTATTATTTTTTTTTCCTTTTGTTTGCTGCAAATCTTCAATCACTCTCTAATCTATACCTTATTTCTCTTTTCCATTGGCCCTCAACGATTTCATATCTTAAATTAAAGATTTTTTTATAAATTAAAAAAAAATAATAATTAAAAATGAATCAAATGTTAACATTTTAGAAACGCACTCCTAAGCATCAAAATTAGTACAAGAAATAATAAATAAATAAAAAGATACGTATAAATAACAATGGCAACAAATATATTTAAAGAAAAATAAATAAATAAATAAACAATAATCATAATAAGTAAATAACAAATTAATGATTCAATTAACCATCATAAAAGTGATGGTGGAAAAAAAACAGTAGTAGTTTATTTATTTTTAACATGTTTATCGATACATTGAAAATAAATAAATTATACATGATTGCAAATGAAATTAACAATTGTTCGCTAAATTAGCTGATACAACAACTCCTAGCACCGGAGCGACGAGTGTGTTAAGAAGAGAAGTGCGCCTAAGTTGAAAAGATAGGTAGGCTGTACTCCCAACAATGCGCGCTAAGCCCCACTCTAATTTTTGGCACAGGTCAGAGGGTTCACTGATCAAACTGTGCGGGTTGCGTTTGGTACGTGAAGGCGTCCCGTTTCTGCTGATTTAATCAATCTCAAATAAATATCTAATTATTTTTACTGCTATAAATTATTATTCATTTATAAAGCAAGAGGGATCACGTGCTCATATGTACAAATATAATAACCACCACTGTTATCAATATAATTTATTTTAAGCATTGGAGCTCTCCTGCAGTTACCAGCTATATCGCCTTCATGCTGATTAATATTACGTGTTTTCTAACATCCAATCGATCCAAGTATCGGTGCTTTTAAATCACATTTGATGTTCACTCCGATATTCCTGACTTTTGATAAACATTAGCTCAGTCACCAGGACTTTATCCTGTATCCATAAGGTCTTCCCTGCTATAAGCAACCCCCGTAGAAGTTAGTTAATTTTCGGACCATATATACGATTAGGGAGATCGATCCCTGGGGTCGGATTCGGCCATTATCGTTTCCGCACTGGGGCCTCTCGGCTTTCAAAGGGTCTTTATCCCGGGCAAAAAGCTACAATTAGGAAGGGCAGTTGTTTGAAAAACATCCCCTAAGGGAGAGATGAATTAAGGGCTGCCTCGAATTTAATCCGATCAGCCGGAGGTTCCAGGATAACTCGATTTAGCCATCGCCAGGTTCTCTTCCATGAATATAGAGAGCGCTCGTTTTTGTTAAGTATACTTTAGGTGGGAATTTCTTGGTGCAAGGGTTGTTACGGAGGGTAAATTGAATTTATTGTAATCATTAATTAAGGTTACAATATTCATTAATTTAAAGAGATCAAAAATGAAATAAATTTTAATAAATATATTATCGAAAGATTCCAAAGACGTAAGGATCTTGGAAAATGACTCTTATGTTTTGGGGTCTTCGATTTGGTTCTATTTAGTATTCAAACTTTTCCCGAAATCAAAGTCGAGTGTTTCGATTTCTTAAATTTGAATTGCCTTTAGAAAATACTCCTTGACAACTTTTTTTTAGGCAGAAAGATACTTATTATCGAAGTTCTCATGATGTCGATTTGTGAACTACGTAATGAGGGTATAAAATATGGAGCATGAACATGGTTTGAAAAACATCGGCTATCAATATGGTTTAATGTGGATGGTCAATACATCTTTGGTTCTGTATAGGAATGCAAAATACCTGTACAAATATTTTTTTGAGAATGCTTTATTTTTTTTTTTCTTGCTTGGTGCTTTCCTGCCTTAGGTATTGAGTGAGAAAGCAAAAATAAATTGCTAGTGATTTTAATAGTGAATATTGTAAAAAAATTAACCATTCCCCTCTCTTGCTATCATGATCGCAAGAATCTCCTAAGAATTTGCATTGAGGCTAGGGAGTGACCGTCTCGGTAGTGACAAATCAACCATTTTTCATCTATACATGCCTGAGAAGCTTCGTAAAAAGACAAAAAAAAACTGAGATAAACGTATATGTAGAGAGGTTATGAACTACTTCAAAACTATGTAATAAACAAAACACTAATCTTACCTGTATTGGCTTACGCAGCCTGGAATCAACTCAAAAGATAAAAGAATGGAACGAAGGAGACCGCATGTTTTCTGCTTCCTACCTGTATTGCCTCATCATCGCTGAGCACAAAATTTCTCTTTTTGAGGATATATCGGTGGGCATTTCAAAAACTGGCTAGGTAGTGATCAAAAACTGTGTGACAGAGACATAAAATGTTATAATGATTGGTATGTTCAATCTAGAATTCAAATCATGTTTTATGCCAATACTCAAAAGAATGCTGAAAAAGGTTATGCCTTCAATTTAGGTTTACTGCGAAAGAAAAATGTCATAACCTCCGCCGCTTGACCGGGCTAGGTAGTGACAAAACTACTACCATACATATTTAAACTAATTACCCTTTAATTATTGAAACCTCAAATCGAGAAGAAAATGTTAGTCCCAAGAGGGGATAGTAACAGAAAAAAAAAAATCATCATTCAGAATAGCGTTCATTTTTCAAAAGCTCTTTGACTGATATAGCAAAATACAAAGAGTAATTGGCGAATGACCCATTATGCTCTGTCTCTGTTTGGTTAGTGTTCCTTATTATTGTTGATGTGAGTTGTGCTGTTTCGGGTCTGCATATGCGTGATGTCCCGTGATGCCTGAATTTGCGAACATTTGAGAGACATGACGGAGGCCTACTGCTTCAGAAACATCGGCACACATTAAAAATAAATTCCACTTACTATTTGTTTTGTTTTTTGATCGCGTTCTCCCTTCTTCAACCCTCCCTCCTCAACCAACTTCTTGAATTACTTCTACGATCAACGATATCTCCATCATTATAAATATGTTGTATCAGATTTGATTTTGCACCTATTTAGTAGGTTTATTTTCTTTATTGTTATATATTATTTTCATTATGTATACATTATTATGCATATATTTTCTTCACAATAGACATCTTCTGAGCAGAATAGATTTTTTTTTTTGTTATAGTTTAATGTTATTCTTAAGGGTTAACTTTAGAATAATTTTTTTTTTTTTTAATACTATTAATAATGTTTATGAAAAATATTATTTTTTTAGTGGAACATTAATTTATAGTAAAATTTTTTGTACATTATGCCTATTATAGGGATTACTCTAATAAAAATTACCGAGTTTGTTTTCAATCTTTAGAACGTGATTTGTAATTATTCGAAATTTTTTTTTGTATGACAATATTTGAAACATTGTTTTTTTTTTAATAAGAATATTATTGCTTTAAATAAATGATATAACTTTTTAATATCTATTGTGTTTTTATCTGTAGAATCGTGTAAGATAAATCGTGTGGAAAAAAATCTTCAACAAGGAAAGTACTCCATTACATTCTACACGAATTTGCGTTATTAAGGAAAATTGAGCCCTTGTTTTTAAAAGACCCCTAGAACTCTCTAATTCAATATTCCTTCATCAGAAGAGGGGATGGGAAATTTGATTACTTTTAATCCACTGGGAGATCAAAGGGCTTACCTGGTATCCCATCACTCTTAGCTCTGTTTCTATAGTTCTTGATATATCAATCACTGAAACTATTAAAAATTATTTTATAATCTGTTCTCCCTTATAATCAGTTCAGCCATTGTAAAAGGTGGACGCTTTTGTATGTTGTGAGATAAATCTGTGCTTAATTATAAGGTGATGAAAATAAAAATGACCAAAAAAACGTGAAACGTGAAATTAACGTGTTACTTTTAAATACCAGTTTATAAAAGGAGTATAATCATTAATTCATTTTGCTGTTAATTGCTGACGAGCAGTTTCATTTTTCCTATGATTGCCTGGTTTATGGTAGGCTGTCGGGTAAGCTTGAGATTATGGTGAGTAATGCATCGTTTCATTGATTCATCATCAGGATTCCTGGGCACTCCAAGTTGAGAAGCTTAAAACCCCAAAGCCTCCTTTAAGTATATTCCGTCTCATACATCTGTCTGCATGCAGAAAGCTCCTTACATCTGTGTGTGTACACATACAAAAAATTAAATTAATGTATTGCCAGTTTTGAGTTTCTTTCGGGTGTGGAAGGCACCCGACTACTATACCAAGTTTCAATATTCATCGGCGTTAACTTCACTAATAACCCACCAATGTGTATTAAATAGATATGTAAGTACATCCTGTTCCTCAGAACCGATAGATTAACTACTCTGCAGATGGACTAAAGTCCATGCATCCATGTGTGCGTTAAAGATTTTTTTAATTCACGGTTAGAAGTTTTTTTTTTAAATTAAATTATTTCTTACGAAACCAACAACGCTGTAGTTATATTTATTTTTTTTCTAATAAGAGTTGAAATTTGCTTCCGAGATAATCAGAACCATTTTTTCTGAGTCATTTCGTAGTTTAGATATTTTATTGCTTGAACCTTTAAGTAATGAATGATACTATGAATTAAAACTACTTTATTATCAGTATTGTTAATAAAATCAAAACAAGAACAAGAAAAATAAATGTCAGTAGTTCACACGTTCGGTACGGTTATCAATAAGAAACCTTGATTTGTAAATACGTAGTTAAGAAAAGTAAATTGATTTCGAGAATACTAATATAAACTAGTTTCATTTCCAGACCTTAGTTCTGTACGTCTGAGATAAACTGTCGTATGAATTAGTCTAATTTTGCATTTATTCTGGCCATATTTTACGAGTATCAGTATCGTAAATAAGCTGCAAGAGTAAGTAATAAAATATGCATGACTTCAATTATAAAAATTTATCGCTATCCAAAACAAGAAATACAGTGCGATCTGAAACTTATTTTTGTTATCCTGTAAACATTTTAAAATACTACTATTACAGAGTATCTCTGATGTACAGAGTTATTTCTCTATATTTTCCAACTTGTATATGATCTCTTTTGTAACCTTTCAACATCATTTCACTCAACTGTAACCATAGTTCAAAGTAAATTAAATTAAAAATTTGAGAACTTAGAATAGAATTAGAGAAATTAGATTAGAATTAGTTTAATTAGAATTTAAAACAATGTTTTAAACGATATATTGAATTATTGTTGAAGCATTGTATTAAAAATGTTAATTATATTTTAATGTAAAAGAAATGACTGAAGCAACATGGTAAACAAATTTTTTATTTTATTATTTCTACTCTAATAATGTGATAAAAATATCGAAAATTATGTGAATAAATAGATGTTAAAATCAGATCTAAGAGCTTTATAAATATTTTTTAACATTTATTTATCTGTTTTGCCTCCATATTAACAAAACATTATGCTAATTTATGTATATTAATTTGAAACGTCTATTTTTAGGTGCCTCACCTCTTCTGTGGTTCAGTTTTTGTTATACATGTATTTGAAATACTTTAAACTTATATTGGACTACAGCTCTGTAAATATAATTTTTTAAATGTTTCAGTTCGCAACGTTTCACTATATTTTTTACTCATCTTTATAATAATAATGTGTTTATTTCGTAATGAAGTAAATACATAAGCTCACAACATACTTTTGCACACATGGATGCATGGACTTTAGTCCATCTGCAGAGTAGTTAATCCTTTACAAAACTCAAGACAACAAATAAAAACTACAGAAAATCATACATTTTTTAAATTGTATTTGTATGTGCTAAATTATGTAATAAGAAAATAACTGTAATTCCAAACCCTAGCATGATAATCGTATGATAGTCATAGGGGAAACATGTGTAGCAAAACTTTAGATTTTGCCCACTGCTACACATTATGCACCTGGTCGATGACAGATTGGACTGGTTACAAATGCAAATACGAAAATGTAGCAGATGTAGCGTAGGGTGGGTTTACAGAGCCCAAACGGCTCGGCCATTACACCAGTAATCTCGTACGGTTGCTTTAATGGCACGTCACCATCAACCGGCCATATGGTTGATGGATCCTGCACTCTTCTGAATAAATACAATCGGGATTACTTCTATCTCTGACTTCTGCCAGGGTATTAGCATTATTTGTAAAGCTCTCTCTCGATAAATTTCGGCTGGTATGATAACAGTCTAAATATAACAGAGTTTGCTGTACACGTAACATACTTATCAATCTATACTTAGAGATTTTTTTCGGGGAGGAGGGTGATAAGAACTAATTACTGTAAAATTCAATCAGAAATCTTGTCCTTAAATACATTTTAACAGTACGCCTATCCCCAGATCTTAGGATCCCAAGACAGGAGACTGACTTGGAGAACTCAAATCAGACTGAAAGAAAAACATATAAAAAGAGGAGCTATTTTGCAGGCGCTTTAAATTATGTTTAATCGACAAACTTACTGTCTAAAAGGACTTCTAAGAGGATCTGCTGAAACCTCAAATATCCAAATTATTCGATCCTTCCAGTCAGGGGTACCGTGCAAAATAGAGGACGCACCATTCTACATCACAAATGAGTACACAGTTTCTGGTATATCCATCGAAATTAAAGTTGCCGTTGCAACGGAACTTTGATCAAATTAACTTATTGCAAAATAATTTTGCAGATAGCGAATTAAATTTTATGTGTTGTAACAATATTCGTAATGGTAATAAATACATACATATTTATAATTATTAATTTTCCTCTTCGCTGTCCGTTGATTATAATTTTTAGAATATAATACTGTTTTTATAAAGGAGTTATATTGGTGGAGAAGACAAATCCTCGTTTACCATCTCCATTGCCAGCATCGGCTGGAGCTCCCTTAGTCTCTTGGAGTCACTATCGATCTCTGACTCATCCCTCGCAATGTCATCTCACTACATTTGGTTCTTTAGCAGTTATGCTGGTTATGGCTATCTCTCTTTGTATTTATGGCTTCTTCTATAGAGCTCTTTCGGTTCTTAATTTAATGTCTTTATCGGGCTTATAACCCACTGTTAAGTATCTGGAAGGGCGGAGAACTTTGGCAGTGGTGTATTGTTCGGTTCGAATTTATAGGCTTTCTGCTATGTGAAGCACACATGTCTTTTTTTTTTCGACAAGATCAAGTTATTGATTTGTCTTATATTTAAAAGATTTTCTTATCAAGCTTTGGGATTTCTTTAAATGAAATGTTAAATGTTTGTGTTGGTATTGTTTATTGATTCTGTGTTTCATTCTTTACCGTGAACAAAATCCGAAACTCCAACATACTTATGCCAAAAATAATTTAGTGCCCAAACCTATCGAAAAATTCCATCTTAGGCCTTTATAAATTTACTGAGTTAGGATAATTATACATCCAACAAAAGTCATATACAAGACTTTTTGTCATTAAATATATTTTTTCCATATTCAACTGCATTAAATTCTTTTGAGATTTTCTGATAATGTTAGAGATGAAAATTTTATGCCAAGTTTGGTCTTGTCCAAGAGCGTTGTTTATTGGATTAATATCATCCTTGTCGAGATATTTCAGCTATATATTGGTGCCATGTTTATTTTCTGATCTTCACTACTTTAGGAATACCTAGCAGAAGAAGCTAGGTTAGGTTTTCATGTTGCGTTTTTTTTTAGATCTAACCGAACATTTGATGTTTTCCTCTTGTCATGATACCTGTCCAGGAAACCTAATGTCCGCTTTGGAGATAACGTCTCTCGAACAGTTCCTCTCATTACGGCTTTATCTGATTTCGTGGTGGAATTCACCAATCGCGAGGTGGTCCTATACAGGAGAGCTCTTTGGATAGATCTATCGAGACCCCTGAGTTGGAGTTTTGTACGTAGTTTTGAACCCATTGAGTCATGGGTAAGCCGCTCTATGCTATTTTAACCGCGGATCACAGCATTTAAAAAAAAGAAAGAAAAACGAAAATTTGTTGATGGTATGAATATATTGTCTGTTGAGCTACCATTTTTCTAGTATTATCAACCCTCCAATTACCCGCTGGTACGCGGAGGAGCTCCCTTTCATGTCACCCACTCTCGGACATTTCCTGGCACAGTCGGAGGACAGGAAGCGGCCGGGCAAAGGGTATCGGAGGAAGGAGAGCCGTTCAGTTAACATAACTGTCGGGGTGTCAACCTCTGAATCGGTGCCCTATTGATATTCAGGGTGCTGCACTCGCCAGCACTGTTCGTGTCCACAATTCAAACCAGTGACCATTTACCGTTCCAGTTGACTGTGGTTGTGTTCTATAATAATCCAATCTTGGATAGTCCTCGGGTGGCTTGGGATCCAACTGCATAGCCCAGGTGGAGCTATGCATAGATCGCATCTATTGGTTGCAAAATAGTGTAACTTATTTCGAGATGTGGAATAGATCTATATTAGAGCCTGTGGTTTCCGATAGACACAGATTGATCTGATATCCTCTCGTTTAAATCTATTACTATTCTTTTTTATATTGATCCTAATATATATTGTATATTTTTTTCTCATTATGGCTGTCAAAGACGGTATGAACCCTCGACCTTATGCCAAATAAGTTTTCCAATAAGTTTTGATTTTTTTAATCTCAAAATCGCATGATATTTTAGAAAAATCCATGTGGCTTGCAACTTCTCCAAGGCATTTGAACTAGGTTCTTTTGGCGGTACAGAATAAACACAAACGCCAATTAGGTAATTCAGATCAGAAGGAATGTTTTAAACATTTCAATTACCCACTCCTTGGGCCGGCAGAAGTTATGAATACGTGAATAAATGAAAAACTGATTATGGAAATTATTGGAAAAACCAATGCCACTCCGCCTCTAATTTTATTCTCTTACCATTTTGGCAGCGAAAGTGTCGGGGTTTGACTTCGCCCGGTTGTATATTTAATGTTTTTTTTTTTTTTTTTTTTAATATAATTCGAAGATCTCTTACTTTATTCTTATAAAGGAAGGGAATTCAGCTCTTTTTGTCACTGCTAGTGATATAAATCGTAATTCCATTTGTATGTCCCATTAGGATCATAGACCGAATTTAATATAGTAAAATAAAACATAAAGTATTCACAAAAAAAAATCTATATATATATATATACAGCAAGTTCTGAAATTTATTTTTATTCTAATAAAAATAATAACTTTTCGCAATAAAAAATATATTGATATATATCAGTAAATAAATTAAATAATAATCGGTTTAGTTGTATCTAATTCAAAGAGATATTGAACACTTTCTTCGAAAAATCGGGCTAACTTAATATGTTAATAGTTAATAGTTATTAATAGTTAACTTAATAGTTTAAAAATACGGTCTTAAATTATGATATGTTTTTTTTATGATGACATTGTTAAGTAATTTTATTCTTCAGGATGTTACCTTTCTTATTTTGTAATATTCTTAGATAGTATTAAAAATGAAATTTTAAATAAATATATAATATTACACCATGCACGGATTAAATCGTTAATGAAAGTTTAATGAAAATCAGGTAAATTAATAAATAAATATAAAATTGCACAATATCAGGTTCAGTAACCGTCATGATTTTCCGGATATTTAATATAAAAATTTAATGACGAACAAGAATATTACATTTGTTTATTAAATTTTGTCGGATCGATACATCATTTATTTGAAAACATGACCTCACCATCCTTAATGTTGAATCTCATAATGGAAATATATTATTAAAATTATTAATTCACTGTATGATTTCAATATAACTAATTAAAATTAATGAAATATTTAGATATATTTGTTATTATTTAATTTATTACGTAATTCTTATCTATGTTATGTTTAAGTTCATTTTTCATTATTTAATAGGAATATAAAACATCAGCGATGAAATATATATATATATATATATATATATATATATATATATATATATATATATATATATATATATATAGTCAGTAGAGTAGCCAGAATTTCGTTTCGGAGGGTGGGGTTCTATCCAAGGATCTAATTTAAAGAAACCCACTCCAACCGGGGATGTAATGGGATCTCTCTCTATATAATATTTTTTATATCTAGTTATATTATTTCGGACGTAGGAGTGAAGACCCTACCCGTTTACCTAAATTGTGAATCCCGTTTACCTAAATTGTGAATCGCGTTGAGGTTTTCCAGGTCGTAAAATAGCCGTCTGGAGGTTTGGTCCATGGACGCTCTGCTTTGGGGAAAGAAATATAGAGCCCAAGCAGCTATAATCCGTGGATCTTGACCGGTTTGCCACTGTACCCGAGTGAGTCGGTGGGGAATTTTGGATAGGCTGCCGCTGCACCGTGGAAACCATTGTTTGTAGCAGCGTGATGTTGGATAACCCCCTCCAGGCTGTCTGTGCTCTCGCAAGCAATAAATGTCTGTAAGAATACCAAATCGAAATGATCAATAATGCTAAAAAAAAAATTATTTTTTTTTTTATAAAATAACATTTAAATAGGTTTATACAATTTTGTTTACAGATAAGAATAAGAAAGTATTTTGTAATTCCGGTAAGGGAGGATAGTAGAGGAGGAGGTAGTATGGACCCATTGGACCTCCCCTCTGGCTATGCCACTGTATATTGTATGGACTATGTTTATTTTTCAATGCAGTTGGTATATATAATTCTCCATGCTTCATTAGCCTTTTTTAAAATGCACTTTTCCAATTTTTTTTAGAATATAAACTAGCCACAAATATATATTAATTCATTGTCAGAGGCATCCGACTCAGAACTTTAAAGTAATTACAAAAGTTTGTTTCTATTAGAAACGATCATCATGTTGCATAGAATAAATAGCCCAGGCAATGAAGGTTTTGTGTCGGGACAACTCAGAGACAAGCTGCTTTTTTTGTCAGTTGTTGGGATCTAATTAGAGGTATAGTTCCTCAAAAGCCCCCCTTGTGCTTCCACTCGCTAACTCCCCTTGAACATCCATTTCGAGAGTCTTTTGGTTATTTCTCATAACATAACACGTACTTTTACATACTTGTACAAAGTAAACCCGCCTTTTTGCATCCACAATAACTCCCACAAACAGATTTACAGCAGCATGATACTATATGTAACAAATCATTCGGTGAAAATGGCTTCAAAGAAGCTACATGTTGAAGTACTTTCTTCTCTCCTCTACCATCATTTACTCTCTGTAACTTTCATCCCCATTCTGTAGCTGGTAAACTATTGTATAACCATTTCTGTACTTACAAATATAATCTTAATGTCTATTGTTGACATGCTTCAGTTGTTGGTAGGAATTTTGCCATAACGAAGTTTGCTCTTGGGTTAGACTTTTTTGCCAGACTCATAAATTTGAAAAACTTCATTGAAGTTTATATACCTACTCAGTCCATGTAGCTCAAGTGAAAATCTTTCCCCATGGATTAGCAGTTGTTCTTTTGGTGTATTTTCAAGTAAAAATACAGAAGCTTGTTGATGAGCGTCAGCCAAAGATTTAACAATTTAACTGATTTTATTTTTCCTAAACCATGAAAGCAAGATTAAGCATTGCATCCCATCATTGCATGTGTAATCAAAAGAATTTTTCATACTACTCAAGCTTTACATAATGCCATTGTGCTGCTTTATTAATATGCCCTTGCTATAATATTCTTTAGTCGGAGTATTTTCTACTTTGTGTTTACATAAATAAATTCCTTTGTTATCTGAAGCAAGAGTCACTAATAAAGTTAGCAAACTTAAATTTAAATGTAGATGCGACGTTTAAGATAAAAAAAAAAAAAAAAATTAACTAATCTGTGTCTGATCCTATGGTAACTATCTTAGAGCTCTACTTAAGCATTTCTAAAGCAAAGTTCACTATAACGACATCAGCATCATCTTGAGCAGTAAAGGTTGATATTTTCCTTTTATTCCTTTCGAAAGCTACTGCTCCTAGCAAATTTTGTTTGTTCCTCATATTTTCTAAGAAGTTTTCCTTAGGTATAGTACATTCTGTATTTTATTAAAAATGAATGTCATACGAATTTTTCTTTGAGGCTCTTCAAAGTTACTCTTCATTTATAGTAGTTGGATGCTCAGAGTTTCCATCTAAGAGGTCAGTAGTATAATATTCATAATTTGATATAACATAATCACAATGTGCATTTACAATTCCTCCATAAGAAGAACCGTTAGGCCAGCTCACATATTGTATCAAAAATCTTCCGACCAGTAAAGATATCGCATCACACACGACATTGCTCTGTATCCCATTTTTAAATAGTTTGATCAACGAAGCTTTCGTTCCTTTGCGGAGTGACACATTATTAAATAAGTCTGGTGGTCCCGAATCCAACACGAATGATAAATATTCTTTTAATTTCTCTTAACACCCTCGTATATTTTTTTCGGCTCTCTTTCTGTACACAAATGGCTGTTTTTTCTTCAGTTCTTTTATGCGATCCAATCTTTTTGTTAAACTAGCTTCGACTATTGTTTTTATACCTTTTGTGATCTTTTTCCAAATTTTCGTTGCCTATTGTATATAGCAAATTAAGATTATTCATTTTAAGATAATATGCTAGGATAAAAAATATTTGAAAAAATAGAGAGATAATACAACAAATCAATAATAATAATATTTTCATCAAAATATAGTTCAATTTTTTGTTACCTTAAGACAATCTGAAAATGGCACCTTTTATAAAACAATCAGATTGGCTCTAAACTGGCACTTGACATTGCTGCCCATAAAACCCATTGTACTTAAAAATTTTTAATTCTATTTTATTTCCATTGTCGAAAAGCTGAAGGAATCTATAAAAGTTTCATTATATTTACTTTTTCAAGCAATGAATAACGAAAAAACAATTAAAAAAAATTAAAAATAAACATAAAACGTAAAAATGAATTAATTATTTTATATTTAATGATGTAGTAGATTAATGCCTCTTTACTTAACTAGTGAGAGCGAAGCTTGCTTGGCGCCCGCATATCAAATGATATTTATTCATGGAAATAGAATATATATATATATATATATATATATATATATATATATATATATATATATATATATATATATATATATATATATATATATATATATATATATATATACATATATACATGTATATATATATCGCTTTAAAGATTGAAAGTTTCACTGCAAATTTCATATGAAGTATTTTAAGCAAACATGCATTTTTCAAAGAAAAATAATTGTTTTTTTTTAGCATTTAGCAGCAAAAGTGTTGATCCTAGAAAAAACGCCTATATATATTTTTAATGACAATTACTTAAAGGAAAAAATGACATTTTGAAGTGACGTATTGGGCCAGTAATAACAGAGATATGAAACTATCTTGGAAAATGAACTTCAAATGGGGGTGAAATGGTTAGCAAAAGAGGGAGGGGCGAGGTCTTTTGGGATAATGTTACTTTTAGGGTGTTCTAACAACTGGCAAAAATTCAGCTTGCCTCTTATTACTCCCGACACAAGGTCATTTTTGGTGTCATAGCCTGGGCTAAAAACTGGATGAAATAGGATTACTTGCACAAACTTTTCCTAGGACAAAGAGCATCATTCATTTCAACGAACAATCTTCTAATCAGGGTCCAGTAGGAATTGGAATAAACATGAGAATTTATTTTAAACAATTATGTTTATAATTTAATGTAAATATATTGAACTAAATGCCACAATAAAATACCTATCTAACTTTTATAAAGAAAAACTTAAAATCCGTTCTTCTTAAAAACAATAACCGGATGTAAAATTAACCATTTTTGTATCTGGTTACTGTTTTAATCATGCACTTATTTATTTTCTTATTACTTAAATTAACTACTTAACAAGGACGGCTCGTACTTTTTACAGTGTCATATCCAACATCTCAGCATGTCTCAGCTGACTACTCAACTCCGCTCAACTCTACTCCACTCCACTCCATTCTGCAATCGGTGGTCACCTGGCCTTGGGGAGGAGGAAGGAAGAAGGGAGGGGGACGGCGCCTCTACTTCTATCTGGATATGCCAATGTCGAGTGTTAGTAATTAGATTGTTGTATATAAGATGTCACTAAAAAATCCTGAATTTTCTGTTATAAGAAAAACAACCATTACATTGAAAAGAACACTGCAGATCTTTATATTTTCTCGATCTGCTTTAATTAAAAATATAATTTTATTTTTAACTCCGTCATTTCCTGTCGAATAATTTAAAACCGGTATAAAAAATACTCTCTGTATCCTTTAGATACGACTTGGGATATGAGTTAGTTCTGAAAAAGTTAACCGTCAGTGGAATAGCGGAGTCGACAGGACTTAGTAGTAGACGCAGGCATACTTTATTTACTTGGTGAAGCATCCTTTGAAGAGCCTTCAACTCGCCTTTGAATCTCCTGCTCCCACTTTTTTTCTTATCCTTGTCCCGCTTGCTCCAATACCTCTTCTTTTAAAGGTGTTCTAACTCCATATATATCTTAAAATATTACATGCTACAGTTACGAGTTGTAATTGTGGGCGTTGTGAACAATTTATTTTTCAATCATAACAAATCATGTAATTGCAAACAGGGTCAAAACTAGAATTTTCAGGGAGGCAAGCTTAATTTTGCCGCCCCTTCTTTCACTCTCCCTCTTCAATAAAATTCAACAACAGTATTTTAGGTAATATATTTTTGAATAAATATCATCATCTCATAGAATGAGTTAATTCTATTGAATGAATTATGGTCAAAACAATCGAAAAGGGAAGAAAATATTTTATTTTTTACTTCTTCTTCTTTCCCTTCCTCCATATACCTTTCAGTGTGGAGGAGCCTCTACCCAACTGTGCCAGTCCTGTCGGTCCTGTGCCAACATTATCATCTGTTCCAAGGTTTTACCTTTTTCCTCTCCCAACTTGCGAACATTATCTCTATACGAAGTTCGTGGTCTTCCTCGCGGTCTTGTGTCTGTAGGTCTAGCTTCGAACACCTTCCTTGTGTCTCGATTGTGACTCATTCGGCAAATGTGTCCAAACTACCTCTGCTGCCGTTTCTGCAAGGAATCTTTTAATGCCGGGATTCCCAATTCTTCCGTTACTCTTACATTTCTGACCCGGTCTCTTCTTGTTTTGCCAGCGACTCTGCGGAGATATTTCATTTCTACTGAGGTAATTCGGCTTACATGCTTCTCCGTTGTGACCTAACTCTCACATCCGTACATCAAGGTAGGGAGAAATACCGCTTTATAGATATGGAATTTTACTTTTAGACTTACCTCTCGTTTGCCCACAATTGTGTTGCAAATCTGAAAATAGGCCTGGTTAGCTTTTATTATTCTGTTGGAAATTTCTTGGTCTATCCTTCCCGACTTACAAATAATTGTTCCCAGGTAAGTAAAGTCATTAGTGCTTTCTAATTCTTCTCCTTTGCAGTAGAAATGCACGTCTGTTTCTTCCTCTCTAGAGACTACGAGTACTTTACTCTTGGTAGAGCTAATTTTCATTCTTTTACGCAGCAGCTCCTCTTGCCGCTCAACTATTGCTTGTTGCAACTTTTCTTTAGAATCGGCAAGAAGGACAATGTCATCAGCGAATAGGTAACATTTTGCGAGGATTGTCCTTAGATTCCACTTTCCCAACGATGTCCATGCTGTCCTCCTTTTGCATATTTTATGGACTTTATCCAGTAGTGTAATGAAGAGCAGTGGGCCAAGGCTATCTCCTTGCTTCACTCCCTGTTCCATACCGAATGTCTTAGATGCTTGCCCATTTATACGTACTACCCCTTTTGGGTCTTGGTATATCGATTTTATAGCATCTATAAGGTTTTTTGGTACTTCCTTTGCTTGGAGGGCTTCCCATATATATTTCTAGGAACGGAATCAAAATTATTTTTACATAAAAGTAAAATTTCGTTTGAAATTTGCCGCCATATAAATTCTGCCGTCCGGGACAAATGCCCTCTTTTCCTCCCCCATAGATCCGACCCTGATTGCTAACATAAATTTCCAATGCAAATTCAAAAACCTTAGACCCTTTGTAGCACCAGTGTCCAGATTTTTTATAAAGCGTGCCACAACCAAAGTTTACCCATTTTGAGGCATACCACAACTGTATCCCCTCCTCCTATACCCTAACACCTTCGCAATAATTATTTTTATACAGCTTAGGCACTTGTTTTTAAAAATATTTGTTCCCCTAATAAACATAATCTAATCAGTTAATAACTATTATTTTTATACGATAAAACTTAATCCCACAACTTGATTTTTTTTTGTTAAATAGTGAACTTAGTGTGTGCAACATTGTGCCTGTATGGAGTTCCTTAGGTTCGGCACACCTACTTTATAGGGTGCAATTCACCGATGATTTTTTTCATTCAATTAATTAAAAATAAATTCAACTAATTCGTTTCAGGCATATGTGGTTAATGCTTAATTCTACAAAAAAAAAAAAAGTTCAAATAGGGTTTTCGGTTTTTTTTTAAATGTACTTTCTCAAATCTGTTTCTTTCTATTTGATTTTGAAACTGTTAGTTTATATTATTTTATATGAAAAAATATCAATTCAAATTCAAATTCAGAATGTAATTCCCTCACCGTGTCCGAAGCCGACTTTTTATTCCTTTAGTAATTTTTTCCCTCAAATTGTATCTTTCATTTAAGTGCCTTCTTACATTTTAAATCGTCATATTCTTTAGTTTTAAAAACTATAATTAGAAATTTTTGAACTCTTATAAATTTAAAATGACTAAAAAGTCCAGTGGTTTTATGTAATCTCCTCATATTCACAATGATCCATTTATTTTTTCGGTAATAAAGGTGGTGCAAAAAAGTAATAAAAAATAATTATCTTTTCCGCTCTTTTCAATAATCATATGAAGGATACTGATTGGCGGACCGTATTTTTATGAGATGTAATTCCCTTGTTCGTTTTTACCTACTAAGTTTTTGAGATTTTTTTTTTTTAATTTATAGTATCATAAATACTGTACTAATAACATTTAATACTGTAATAGCTTTTAAGCTATACTTTTATTCTTCTGAAATGGTCAGCCTAGTTGGAAACATGTTCGGATAAATATAAATTTGTAATTCTTTCACCTGTAATTCCCTTATTTCTATGATTGTGAGCGAATACAACCTGTACTTGTATGAGCGAATGTCACCAGACTTGACAGAACATAGTATATTTTATTTAAGACATATTCCTACTATTTTATCGAAGACTTATACCTACTTTAGCTGTTTGTATGAAGAATATGTACACGGGCAAACCAGCCGAACTTTCTGATGTTGAGAAATGTAACTAATTATGGAATGAGAGCGAGTTAAAATATACGACTTCATGGAAATTATGTATGATCATAATTCTGGATCGATTAAATGCTTTATCACTATGGTAGTCCCCTCACCCATAACCATATTAATGAAATAATTGTCTTAAAGACATAAAGTCATTTCCTTCAATGTAATTCCTCCATGTCAACAATTTCTTTACTTATGTTTAATTAAATAAATAATGATCTTGGGGGTTTATGGAGTTGTTGGGGGTTGTATTTAAGATTAACTAGAGATTATTGTAGATTTTTTAGGACTGTGTTATTTGAACATTAAATTTTAAAGACATTTTTTTTTCTGATTTGACCTTTTTTGTAGTATGGTCCACATATATATACGAGTATATATCGATTTTCTGCATTTTCTGAATTTCTGAAAAAATATTTTTTTTAGTTTTGTTTAATTCTCACATAAAAATAAAAAATCCCAGAAAAGATATTTTTGAAAAACTTGGACGTTAACGGGCTCTGGTAGGATAACTTATCACTAACGGTTTCACCTATCAGGACTACCGCTATAAGAAAACGATTTTGGGCATAACAAGTTTCGGTAGATCGCACTTGTATCTCATAAGAAACCGGTGGCTGCTATACTTATCAGTTTCCTATAAAGGCATAAGACACTTTTTATCATCTAGTTTCAATGAATGTTAAATATTTGTTTACAGTTAATTTCTACTGTATTGGTCTTTAATAATCATTGACTTAGAGGACTCAATATTTATGATTTGGATTTTTTCTTAAATTCTACTTTATTTTCGACAATCCGGTTTTGAAAAAATCTATGTGATGTTCGAAACTGCCCGAATATGCACTCACAAACCGTTTTTTTTTTTTTTTTTTACCTTACTCTACCTCTTGTTTTTTTTAACATTCTCTTTTCGCATTCTACCTAAGCCTTATATCGTTCGGGATGGCCATATTTCAGGGTAAGTTGGCCGAATACGGTGTTAGGGGTAGGCCATCGGCTGTGCTCCTACTTTGAAGTGGGCTATGGGAAGTGGTGAAGATAAAAATAAATGATATTTATGGAAGGCTGCTATATAGCGACCCTCCCTCCCTATGCCCCCCAAAGGCATGGGGTAAAGTAGTCAGGCCCCTTTCCTTCTTCTGAATCCCCTCTCCATCACAAAATATTGATATATTCCTTTCTTTTATCTGTATCATGTATGTTTTTTTTATCAACATTTATCTTTATTCGCTCCGTAGATCCGCATAATAAAATTGATTAGTCTTACCGAAACATTTTTCATCCTATTTTATGTAATGTAGCAGAGATTGGTTTTTAGCCTAGGTACGTCCTCACAACTTTAATAGTATAAACGTTGGTAGTTTGAGAATACAATTGAAGACGGTTCTTTTGATTTTAGTGATGGCCGAAGCCACTCCTATGTATCATGATTCAATGATCCAATAAATGGAACTAACTCCGGCTTGAACCTGGAATGATTCTCTTATCCAGTGGCGAACCTTGGAGAGAAGTCCGCCTCGAGCCCCATTTACTTAGGGGACTCCAAATCAGAGGCCTTTTTTTTTAATTGAATGATAATTTTATTGAAAAGACTGTGGAGACGTTCTGATTGAGGCAAAGAATGGCTAGCTGTCATTACAATTGACGGGTTTTTATTTATTATTTTTTGGATTGTATATTATTTGGATTTTCTACAGAAATGTATTCCCCCGGACCACGCTTAGACGCTCATAGGCCTAATATTTTTTTCCGTTCCCTCTTTGTACCCTCGGAGGAGAGGAGCTCGGTTTGTCGGGAAATTTTCCTCATGAAAATAATCGTTATGTTGACAATTTTAATCTTATCGCATAATAACATCACTTATCCAGATTAAGAAAATTAATTTTTTTTTCTATTCATCATAAACATTTTCTTTGTTATTTAAAAAGATATTTTGCATTTTGTGCCTAGCGGTAAATCCGGCTCTGCCGGTGGTTGGAGATCGTGAGTCACTGAAAAGAGCTATTCTTTTCCTCCGAACCATTGATCACACACTAAGTAATAAGAGCAATTTTGATCAGATCATAACCAGACCCTTGGCTCCCCAAAGATAACACGTTTCTAATTGATATTGATTAGCAATTATCGATTGCTTCTTCCTCTACCTGCTAGTGTCAAACTATTCTTCGATGGTTGTTTTGCGCAATCTGAGGTTTGAAGAAGCGCGTACGGTGTGATGATATATAACCGAAATTATATTGCTGTAATGAAATAGATGGTATTAATTCAATATATGTTTTTAAATGGGGCTGTAATCTAATACCAGTGCAGGTAATGGCATGCTGTCATCAGCAGTAAGCAGGAAGCCAGCTGGTCACATGATCTGTTCAGGGGGGCTGGATCCACACCTCGTGACTAATAGCAGTGTAACAGTTAGTATCCTGCTCCCTTACTCAACCGTAAAAACTGTTCTCAGTAGCATGCAGGTGTTACTTACGAATGATTGGTCATTGGCACGAAGCGGTAGCGTGTCCGAGCATGAAGAAATGATGATGTCATGTTTAGGGTCTTGTGCTAGAGATATTATCGCCATACTGAGATCTTATAACTATAAATTTCAGTTGATCATGTAGGTACATGAAAACAAACTCTGCATTTTTTTCTTTTTGTGTTAGTCTAATATTGCATTGACATTTCACAATAGAATGATTTTTTTTTCAAAGTATCGCTTTCACTTCTACAGACAATATCATAGTATAGAAGAAAAAAATTGAGATCTTATAAAATTTACCTTTCAATAAGATTTTGAATGAAAAAATGAAACTTTAAAATATTAATTTCGAGTCCTTTAGAATGTAAAGGATTTTGTAAACGATTAATAGAAGTGGTTATATGGATAATTATAGCACTTATTGTCTAACGGTATATTAAAAAAAAAAGTACATCTACAATTTATGATGGGTCATAAATTCGCTACTTGACAATTTTTAAATCATTATCTTTAATTATAAAAAATTTAAAAGCAACGTTTCCGCTCTTACAGCCCTTTTTAAGCTTCTTTGTAATCTTCAATAGTAATAAATATTTTTGACACTTTTAAAAAAATATAATATATTAATTTTTTTAAATATTTTCTAATATAGCAACCGAAGTTCACCTCTAAGTTTTCGTCAGAAATAACCGAAATTAAATCATTTTGAAAGTTTATCTGAAAGCTGTTTCAAGACGAACAGTTACAAATTAGGTGAATTATTCAGCATCCATTCACCTATCACTCATTGAAGAATCGGGTAACCCCTTTCTAGAGGTTGGGTTTGTTCCTGGAGTGTGTCCCGTCCAGTGAGTGGATGCACTGCTTATGATTTCTCTACCACAATTAGGGGCGGTTTGGGAAGGTTTGACCTCCTGGTATATAATGGATTATCTGTACATATAGCTTTTTGTGATCTGTAGTTTACTCCTGTTCGAGATATCATCAAAAATCGCAACCTTTAACTTACTTTTACCTTTTTAAATATTCATAATTTCTTTTAATACATAAGCTTTAATACCTAAGCAGAAAAGAAAATGTTTTTTCTTCGAATTCGACCAAACTTCGAGTTGTTATAACTTGTATCCTATTAAGTAATATTAATATTAAAAGTAATTTGAAATAACACAATTACATTATATCTGTGAATAGATTTGATCTGTGTATTTCGGTTTGTGATATGACAACGCCTACCTCCCCCACATGGCAGAAAAGAGTTCTCATTTGACGCAGTGAAAGGCGATTGGTTTTCGACTAAGGTTTGTTTTTTCAATAAAAGCTGCCGTGGGTGGAGGGAGGTTGACAGATGACAGAGCCCTACACGATTTCAATATCCCTCAAGACCGATATACGATTGAATATCTCTCACCTTACCTCGCCTGGTATCATGAACAAAAATATATTTCCAGCCTCCAAGTTTATTGAAATATATTTAATCAAATTTTCTGTTATTTATTATCACGAAGCATTCATGAATTGGGATATTGTCAATTCTAATCACAATTCTTCATTTGGTTTTACATTTGTTTTGGTGACCATCCGTAAACAGAAAGAAAACTTTTTTTGAGATACTTCCAAAAATCAATGGGTTGCTATAGAACACAGGAAACTGTACCTGTACGTGATTAAAAAAAAAATCTTTATTGTTAAAAATTTTTTATCTCTTAAATAATTTTACCTCAACACGCGGGCGTACTACGAGACAGCTTTTTAAGCCCCCTTCTCTATTCTCTTTACACCTCTAATATCCCTGAGCACCCTCGCACCACCATTTATAGCTTCGCTGAAGATACAACCATTTTTTCTTCCCACGAAAATTCTACCATAGCATCTATAGCACTCCAAAACCATTAATTTGATCTGGAAAAGTGGTCCCACAAATGGAAGATTTAAACCATCTCCACAAAATCGAGCCACGTTAGCTTCTCTCTACGGAATACTTCATGCTCATTAGTGAAAATAAACAATAACTCCGTACCTTCGAAAAATTGTGTACGGTATCTCGGACTATACTTAGACAAAAGACTCACATGGAACAGACGTACACAATTAAAAAAACATGAAGTTACAAGACTATACAAACAACTATCACATCTTTTGGACTACTGATCCTCACTAATCTTACGAACCAAACGACTAATCTGCACTACTCTAATATGACCTATTTTAATATAAGGAGCAGAACCTTTGGATTCATCAGAACACGTATATGCACACACACAAACACAAATACAAATAACACAATCTAAAATTGTAAATGCACTATTTTTTATATCGAATCACACTATACACAATGACCTGAACATTCCAACAGTAAAATCTTAGATTCACAACACATACATCATATTTCACTCTTCAACACAGAATCACGCCGATCCACTCGTTTTATGCCTTTCCTCCTGCCTATTTCTCGGTCTATCTAAACGGAGGCTAAAAAGTCCTAGTGATCTCCTGGTTCTCGAGTAATCGAAAATTCAAAATTATCAACTTATCGAGATCAAGGAAAAAAACAACAAAAAAAAACAATGACTTAGAATTTGCTTGATCTGGTGTAACGCAGTATCAAATGTATTATAAAATATTTAAGGGTAAAGAATCTCTTAGATTAAATCTTAAAATATATAAACAAAGTTGATAATAGATTAAATTAAATAAAAAAATAGCATGAGTAGATAAGGACCGTATTTTAAATTACCTTTAATAGTTGGTAAAAACAAAAAAATTGAAAATATCAAAATGGCGGGGTTGGAAGAAAAAAGTTGAGACCCCTAAAGCCAATTCTAACACCAACTCAATTAATATTCAAATTTTCAATCCTGAAACTTCATTTGGAGGTGTTTAAAGGCTCGCAAAACTTTCAAAACCGCGAAAAACATTTGGATATGTCGAAATGTTGATTGAAATTTAGCTACCACATCCCAGAAACACACAAACCCTTGTTCTAGTGTTGAGAAACAGATTAAAAAGGCGCTCCCCATCCGATGACCTTCGATATAGTGATGTACATAATAATAAATCTATACAAGTCCGGGTATTTTATAGAATTGGTACGCCAATTACTTTTCAGTGACTATAGTGACTGTTACTAAATATCATACATAAATAACCTAAACTTATATGTATTGGCCTAAATATTTGTAGACAAATTTATTTTATTTACAAATCATAAGGCAAGAAACATTTATAATAAACAATTTTAAAAGAATGTTACTGTAGAGGCCAAAATTCGAACATGTTCTGAAATATTCTTTCAAAATGATCAACGTGGTCGGGGGGTGCGGTCAAATGCTAACACACTAATAAGTATGACTTATATATTTTGTGCCAACGTTTCGGCCTAAGTTTTAGCCCATCATCAGGGCTAAAAGAAAAAAAACAAAATAACAACATTGGAAACGACAGAGGTAGTACCAGTAACAGTAAAAATTGATAAAAACAGAAATTACGAGTAAGATAAAAATATATGAAGTATAAAAAGAAAAATATGACTATATATATTCTAAAGAATGAAAAGTTAAAGTAAAGTGAAAACAGTGAAGGAATGATTATGAATTACATGAAACAATAAAGTACATTATACACAATATGATAAAATATATGAACACTATTAATTGAAATGACTGCTAGTATGATGATTTGGAAATATATAAATATATAAAGCATATTGACATAATTATGATATTGTAAGTTATGTAAAGGATTACAATGATGCTAAAATTGTTAGCAAGTGACTAATGAAAATAATAACAATGTAAAAATTAATTAAAATAAAAATAATGTGTTATCTACACATAGAAATATATGACAACTATGAATTAAAAAGACTTCTAGTATGAAGATTTGGCAATATGTAAAGCATATAGGGATATTCATGATGTGAAAAGTTATGTAAAAGATGACAATGATGTCAAAAAAGCTGACATTTTTATAATTAAAATAATTTTAAAATAAAGGAGTAAAATTTAAAGTAATGTAAGCCCAAAAATGGAGTAATACAATTATAGATCAATATCATATATATACTTATTAGTATCTTTGACCGCACCCTCCCGACATCTTCTTTAATATTTTTGGTAATTTTAACAATAGTTTTTGATATAATTTTAATGATTATCCTTAAAATTTATGCCAAATTTGACAATTATAGACGTTTAGATGGTTATTTTCCTTCTTCTTATAACATCCCACCGAAAAAAATGTAAATCCCTCTCCGAAAAAAAATTCTCCGTATGCCTCTTTATTTATACTATTGCATACTTCTTCATGTAGAATACCTTTCGATATTAATGACTATCGGACTCTTAATTTTTCATATAGCAACCACTTAATTTTTCTGACTTATGGTTATATTTAAGTTTAAACATATGATCACTGAATCTCATATTAATAGTTACTAATGATCACTGTAGTTACTGAAAAGTAACTGCATTATCTATTCTATTAAGACCCCCAACATCTATTAATTTCGGAGTAAATCGATTGAAAATAGTTAGAAAACTGAATGGAACGAGAATATAAATGTATATAATAGGCTCAACCAGGAACTGTAAACTGCGACACCTGAATAGGAAGATATTTTCCTAATTATTATATTATGGTTATTGATATCAGCCATAGCCAATCTTCACCTAACCTTAGCCTAAGCCATTGGTGCATTTTCTGAAGATCTGCTTAACATTTTGAACTATTTACATCACTACGTTGTAAATATAAATATATTATTATGATACATATCTTACCTGTGACATTTTATAATGGGCTTTCTTATGAGCATGTATTATGTCGAGGGGCTGTCCCACCTAGTTTTCATCTGAACTTTTCTTAAAGTAACATTTTCTTTTTTGAACTATTTCGGCTCTCTTCTTTGTCCCCGAGAAATGTCGTTGTCAGGACTTAATCGAAACATTTATTCATCCTTGATAATTTGTTAGTGGAAACAATAGGCAGGAAAACAGCTCGAGAAAAGGCCTTCCAAATTGAAATTACAGTTTTAATTACAGTGCTCCTTACTACAATCCTACACCGGTTGCTAACGAGGATGCCGCGGCACATTTGTTAGAGCTGATGAAGGAGGGAGATAAAGGAGGCCTAGGGCTGAAGGATTCATGGGCGAGCCTTTGTGACAACAGATCCACAATGGCTGTTACCTCTTGAGGAGCTCTTCCATTGTGACCTCTAACACATGAGGCCAACCGCGAACCTCTTTACCGTCGGCTCTTGTTCCTTTTACGGGGGTTCGATCCATGCTCCCTAAGTCAAGAATTAGTCCGGGTTTGATTGGAATTTTGCGTTGAATCGAGAACTTACAAAAGACTATTTATTCCACTACGGTTTGATTCCTTTGTTTTTTATAATTGTTTGACAATAATGTTTTAAACACAATAAATTCAATTTTTAATGCACTGCAGTGATTTTAAAAATACCACCCGACTTTAGTTTTCTCGGTGTATAAAACTAAAATTAAAATTTACTGGGTTCATCCTATAACAACTGAACATATGATTTTAAATAATCGGGCAGATATCTTAGTGATAGATTAGAGTTGATAATTGGCGCGGATTATATAGATAGTGTTGCATCGGATGATAGATTTTCAAAAGACAGTTTTTGAAAAGAAAAAGAAGTATCGTTATTTGGCTGGAAAAATAATGCAAGTTTATGGATTGGAGAACTGTGGGTTTTTTCCCATTTTTAGCTTCTTTCAATGGGTATAATACCCATATCCCGGATAATAAGCTAGATCAGGGGTTCCCACACCGTCGTACGCAAGGACATTCAGGTGGTGCGCGAACAAGCTAGCATAAGTCATTTATAAAATTATCTTTGTGTCACATTTAAAGAGGGATAAATATGTTTTTTTTAATTATTATTGAATGCATCAATTATAATATGAATTCAAACACGATTTACAATTAATAAAAATAATTCAGGATGATTACCGTAATGTTGAAGAGGACTTGGAAGAATCAAGCTGAGCTCAATCAAGATAACATTGATGCACTAATTGTAAATAAACTTCAAAATGCATCCAATTGATGAATATATATATATTTGTATAATTTTATTATTATTTGTAGAATTTTTGGTGTGGTGTGAACTTAACTGTTGCTGCTGTAATATGAAATTGATAAACTTTTTATTTTGGATTTTTGAACTTTATTTTTCAATTTATTATTTTCTCAAGCAAATTTATTGTGATAGGTTTTATATTGTTAAATTTTTGTAAATCAGTTTGTATTTTTTTATGAAGTCGAATCTTTAATACTAATACCATAAGACCAGAAATGGATTTTAAATGAATTAATAAATAAATTGTAATTTAATATGATTACTAATAGTTTTTAAATTTTAGTTATTTAATTCCACAATTAAATAATCTGTAAAAAAGAACAAAATAACTGTAGTAAGATGTTCGGAAACTTCAGGGACTAGTTTACTGGCCCATCATTTTTCACAAAAACAATTTCCTCATTATTAATTTTTTAAAACAATATCTATTAATTTTTTTTAAACATTTCTATAAGAGGTAATTAAAGAACAATAAAATTAGATAGCCCTTTCCGATTAGAGCAATTACCGTCAGATTATTATTTTTCGAGGGCGCGGTTGGTTTTTTGTCCTGTTATGGGCCGGACATTATCCATTTCCGACGAGCTACAGCCATCGCATATGTATGACCCTTCCATATCCAGTATTCTCTTCACGTTCTTGATCATTTGGAGGAGAATTGATACAGGCACACCCTTTTCTGGCCGAGTGAGATCTTCGTTTTTATTGTTTCGATGCAAGTTATCTTTCTTTCGGCTGTATATAGTCATCAACTTCTGGAGCGCGCTGTTTCTTCTAACCGCATCATCTCGACAAAGAAAAAGGTATCAAAAACGTTAATAAAAACATAACTTTTCTGCTGAATTGAAAATTTTATATTACTTCATATGCGGATAGTAATTAAATCACATTTTTTGATTCATCATGGAAGCTCATCTCTGACCTGTTGTAGGTTTTTTTCGGGTGTGATAACAATGTTTTGTTTTAGAATTTCCTTTTTTTATTGTCTACAACCTGTCGGTGGATGGGATTCGGCGCTTGCAAACGCACTTAACAAATTTATGTTTATTTTAAATTTTCTTTTACCTTTTTTATTTTTAAGCCGTTAAAAAAAAGTATTACAATCGGCCACATTGAAGTTCAATAAGTAATAGGGATAAATGTATCAATTCTTACCATTTAATATGTTTCATATTATTGTTGGGTTCATGTCTGATATTTTCATCCTTCAATATCGAACCTAATTAAAAAACGTGACTCAAAGCACCATAATTTTAATGGGGGAACTGAAAAAATATTTTTCTTTTAAGATATAAACTTCCATATAATTGTTGTTTTCCATTTATTATGAAAAAAAAATCCCACATAAGTAGAAGTTTCGATGTTTTAAACGTCTCCGAAGTCCTATGTTTAGGCTAATGATACCTTTCATCATCTTGAGCCGTTTTAAAATTCCGATTTGTTATCATTTATCCGGTATATTCTCATTTCCTTCCTCAGCTGAAAGAGATCTGTTCAAATCCCTAATAACCTCTCACGAATTATTTACTTTTTTTTTTTTTTTTTCCGGCTTAAGACTTCCATTGAAGTCCTATACTGCACGAATTATTTAATAAATGACACTATTCACGCCGTAGATAATAATAATGTGTTTAAAATAATTATATATTCACATCTATTTGTTTATTTTACAATAGTATAAAAATAATAATAATACACACAACCATATTCATTCAAATCGACCCAAGAATGTGAAAGAGGGTGTCAATACTCAATATAACACTGGCAGAAATTCTTTATTTTTATTTATTGATGGCTATTCCTCCTACAATGGAATAGGGTAGAATAGTTGAATAAATGGCTTTTAACCCCACATCTCTCCCCCTATCCTCTACCTATCCTACGTGCTTGCATGAATCCCTTTACAGTGAGAGACTTTTCCGAGTCATGACCATATTCGTAGCCCTTTATAGCGTTATGAAAAAGATAAGACTCCCTTTCATCTTCTGAATAAGCTATAACGAACCGAATATCTTAATTTTTTTCCCCAGGGGTGGAAGGATTCCTAGCCGCCATTGATAAAAAGACATGTAATGTTAATTGAATTCGGCGCGCGTGTGTTTGCCAAGACCTTTTATTAAACAAGAAAAAGAAAAGAAAAAAAAAGATTAAAACGTCACCTCCCCTCTTCCCTGCGATTACAATCAGAGGTTTCGATCGGCTTAGCCCCGCCCAGGCCGACACGTGGCCTTCACGTGGCAGGAATTCATAATCTCTGTACCTACCTCCCATTCATCATCATTCCCAATTTCGCTGCTACACTTTTCTTTTTTATTTTCTGTAATATCCTCATCCATCGAATATTTAAATTTCAAGTTCCCGTTCTGAATCGCAATGGGACAATTTTTTTTTTAATGTATTAAACTGTATCTGAAATGTCTCTTAGATTAGTAAATATTGCCATTGTGAAATAACAGTTTGAATGATTCCTTCATGTAATTTTATTAATTTAATTGTCATAACTATAATTATATAGGCCTTTTCTCGGAAAGTCCTATTATTTTAACGTAGAACTACGTAGTAAGGAAAGAAAAAAAATTAAAACGCTTTTAGTGTCATTTTCCGCTTCTATAAATGCTAGCAAGCAAGAATTGTTATCATTTAACAGATGTGTGTGCCATTAGAAATAGCGAAAATAATCCTTCAATTTGGACCTGGAAGTACAGAAAGCGGGTTAAGTAAACCAATTTCGAGCGTTCAGTTGATGATATCACCACTCATAATAATGTAATTTGCTATAAATCACTGGATCTTCATTCACTAGATTGCTTTATAAATATATATCCGTTTTACAATTCTCATTACTTGCACTCTATGTTATTCTACGCCTTTAAGACCCCGCGAGTCTGTGGTAGACAAATCTCTCTGATTTTTTACAGTAAGACAAAAAAAAAAAAAAGAAATGAAATGTTGTCTGATTAATATTCTAAATATAAATGTATATAAAGTATCCCTGTATACGGTAGCGATGCAAATATAAAAACTTTTCCGTGAAAAAATATTAAGATTTACAAAAACCATCACTCATGTACATTAGTTTCAATATTTTACTAACTGACTTACATATTCCTAATGTTAATATTACATTAGGACTTCATACGACGACCATTTTATGACAAAACCCAGGGACATTACAATAAAGCAATACAGAATACTGCCACACCCCCCATCCCAGAAAACAACAGAAATCAGTAAGAGCTTATAATCTGCCGATATGTACTGATCTCTATCATCCCTGACATGCCGATCATCCCCACAACCACTTCAGCTCATTGTGGAAGATTGAGCGACAGGTTTGAATATATTATGAAAAAGAGAAAAAAATAAAAATAAAAATAATCAATCCCTCACTCCTTTACTAGATATAGCTGATTTAAAATAAATGTATTTTTTCATACTAAAAAATTATTTTTCACTATCAAACACATTCAATTTTTCTTAATTTCTTTCCAGCTGAATTCGGACACAGTTTGAATGTAGGCTGGTAGATGAGATGTGCTGGCTCAGTAAAGAAAGGGCAGTTGTGGAGTGAGCTAGTAGGGTTGCCATTTCGCTCCAGGTAGCTACTATACTCCAGTTTTATGGAGATGGTCTGGAGGAACCTTTCTTCCGTCAGGGGTTTCGCCCTCGTTTCCTGGACCGTTCATTCTTGCTGCGCATCAAGGAAAATATATGCTGACCCCATGGAATTATATCTGTATTTTATTATAATTCACTACTTATGGGCTTTACATTTATGGACTTGCTTAGTGATGAATCTTTATATTTGAGGATATATTTCATTATTACAGTAATTAGACTAGAGTTTAAAAAAAAAAAATTGAACCTTTTTATTTATTGAGAAAATGAAAATGAAGTAAATCACAGAATTATAAAATTTAACGTAAAAATTAAAAGACGCGCTGTTTTGATAATTAAAAAAAAAAGAGCCACTTACTCAATTAGTTAATACCAATGACGTGGCTGGAAGAGAAGAGCTGTGATCTCGTTGATTACTGCTTTACCTTCCATTCGTCGGGAAAGGGGAAGGAGGCAAAGCTTGATTCGGAGCACGCTAATGTTGCAAATGTTGTCCATTGATATGAATGTGTTTAAGATGAATTATTTTCTTTTAACTCTTACTAGATTTTATTAGTGATATCAAATCTTAATAATTTAAACTTGTATCCAGTATTTAATTTAATTTTTCTTATTTTAGTTTACTTTTTTGTCTGTAAATATGGTATGAATGGTAACATATAGCTCTTGTAACTGTTCCTCTAAAGTGTGGCATATTGAACTATTTAACAATAAAAAACAAATTATCTAAAAAAAAAAATTGGTCAGGGTGAAAGTCTGTATTTTCATTAACAATATATTATAATTCTAATAATATTAACAATTTACTTTTTACAATTCTTTAATATTATAAGGCTTTGATTAATTAAGTTTGCACTGGTAAATGTGGGCTATGATTTTGAGAGCTTGTTCCAAAAATTATTGGAGTTGGATCCTGCATTTCCTGCCGTTCGACATCCGATTTATCGGATCGTGTTGAAACGCCTTAACTCCTCTTTCCATTATTTCTACCGAGTTCTAAAGATATAGATATTTCGATACCAACCCAAAATCTCCCTCCCTCCCCCATTTATTATTAATATATTAAATTTTTGATGTCGAAAAGAGATTTTCTTTAAATAATAATATAAATATTTAACCAAATAAAAAAGTTAGTTTGTTAGTTTTATGTTTCGGATTATGCGGTATGGTATACCTAAATAATATGACCTATAATATTGTTTCTAACTTGAGTTTTCAGATTTGATATGCCTGAAAGTTGACGATTATAATGCGTAAGGCAGGCTTCTAAATATAGTAAAGCGAAAATTGAGGCGCAGTTTTATTTTAGTCACGCCTCGAATTGCTTATTATATTAACAAATATATAAACCGTATTCAGATCATGCTTTTGGAGAAATGATGATTTACAAAGTTGCCGAACTTCAAAGGAAAGTTCCTAAAAGTGATTATTTTAAAAAAGAAAGAGAATTCTGAGAATTCGCTCTGAAATAAGAATTTCGGAATGAATATAAAATTCGTTAAATAAAATTAACTAACGAGAACGTTGAATTCATTAACTTATATTTTCATTTTGAATCATTATTGATCATGGAAAGTCTCTAAAATTTCGATTAGTGTCATTGAGATGATGTATTTTATTAATTGCATGTACCCCTTCATGTCTTCACTACTTTACTAATTGTATTTTAATTTTTTCGTTTCAGGTAAATGGATTGTTATTCACAGAACTTTTATCATGTCTTACGCTGTAGACAGATAAGTAAACTTTCTTCGTTAAAACTATTCATTAAGGTTTCATAAATGCATTGATTTTTTGAATTTCAAAGATAATTTTATAACGAAAAATTATTTAGGTGGTCGTAGGTTAGTTATTGTTTTATTTTTATTATATATTATTTTACATATATTTCAGGAAAATAAAATTATATATATATATATATATATATATATATATATATATATATATATATATATATATTATATATATATATTGCTCATTTTAAGGAATTATGATTACGATCTTTAGAATACTCTACAATACTATGTAAATAAGGATATTGATACAGATATCAACAATGTTTGATATAATCCATTTAAACCTTGGTGAATACCAACATGTATTTGATTTCTGGTCTTATATTCATAATTCATAAATGTTTTATAATACTGATTTATATTAATCTAATTTAATATGTATAACAATACCAAAATATATTTTGAATTGCTTATTTTTGAATTTTTAGAACTGAGGATGAATGTAAAACATTCGAAACTAGTTTTCAATAAAACAAATTTATAGAAGTGGCAAATAATTTATCAATCCCTAATATATAATTGTATATATTAAGGACAACAAAATTCTCTGTGCGATGGAAATATTCACACAACAAAATATAAAAGAGTAAAAGACATATAAAATCCCTCTTCCTACTGACCAGTCAGTCTCCTTCCGATTTGCTCTGAACTTTTCGAAAAATTAATAGGTGTACCAAAAACTGTTTGACGTACTGAATAACCAAAGAATAATCCTGGTAAACAAACCTGATCATCTATTCAGTTTTCGCCCGTTACATTCAGCGATACGCCAATTAACAAAAACAATACACGACAGGTGTATTTCTGAATGTCGCCCAGGCATTCCATAAAGTCTGACATCACGGGCTTCTGTTTAAACTCAAGACCATACTACCTCACACGACCTATCTCATTCTTAAATTTTATATATATTAAATATTTATATTGATAAGAACAGTATTTTCTATCAATCACTGGTTGAGTATAATATAAATACTCGGTTAATCTAGTTTTTTCTTCGAACTAATCTGCAATGACACTTATGAAATTCATTTTTCTTACTTATAATTCTACTCCAATGCGGTTGTGGGATCCCTCTTTTAAATAATAAAATTACAAGGGATTTAAAAGTAGAAATTAATTGAATCACAATAGAAGTTTTAACTAGCACAACAAGATGGTCTTAAATTGCCTTTCTCTAGTCAATTAGGCCGTTTTGTCACTGGCAATGATTTATCACGTTTTATATTAGCGTTGATTTCTCTAGTAGTTATAGATTTATTAGCACTTTATTCAATTCCTTTTGATATTCATTCATTCTGGTGAAATGCCGACAAATAGGGCGCAGTATCTAGTATACTGTCTCCTTTAAAATATCTTTATAGTTAATTTTATCAAAGAAACAATGTGAATTGATGAATTGTGGAAAAATGCAATATCGGATCTAGACTTTGTGGGTCCCTGGACGACATGATATTGTGGGGCCCTTTGGTTAGGGCGGTAAGCTGGAATACATCCCCGCCCCAGAGGCAGGGTGAGTCCGCGAGCCCTCTAAAAATATAAATTCATAAGTTAATCATTTATTTAATTTTTCTACGGCGCGGGGGCTCTTCAAACTACGGAGCCGTAGGCGGTCACCCCCTTGGCTCCCTCCTGGATCCTCCCCTTGAAAAATTACTATGTGAAACGAATGATCAAAAAATGTTTCACTTGTTATTACCGATAATAGTATATGCACATCAAATTTCCGGATTCCTTAAAAACTATAACGAACCACCACGAAGTCAACTTGAGAGTTTTTCGCTCTCGAGAACTGTACTCACTTGCTGGTAGATACTTCCTTGAGAGTCGGTCAGAAACAGGTGGCTCACTCTCTGTGAGTCGGTCAGAAACAGGGGACTCACTCTCTGTGAGTCGGTCAGAAACAGGTGGCTTACTCTCTGTGAATCGGTCAGACATAGATGGCTGATAAAGATAACTCTCTGAGAGTTACTCTCGACATTTTTCGCACGATCTACTTTCAAGTGGACAAGTACCTTTAATAACACTCCCACAAGCAACGACCCCATTTCGCATACCAAATACATTCCAGATTCTAACCTTTATACAAGTTGGATTAAGAAGAAACAATCCCTATATAAGCTCTATCATTTCAAGTGACTACCTTCCACTCATGTTCAATTCCTGTAAATACCATTCATATTAATAAACTTTGCCTTAAAATGTAAAATATTTTACAGCACAAGGACTTAAATCAAACAAATTGAGTGTGTGAACTGCAAAACTCCTCACTGCCATTATTTCACATTGTGATGTTAGAACGAGTAGTTTTTCAGTTCATCGATTCCTGGAAGAAGAATTTTTTCCTACAACTATTGATTTTTAAATATGCGTTAAATAAATAAACGAAAGGATCAGTCAAGACAGATTTAGACTGTTCATTCTGACAGTAAACACAAGCGAGTGATAATAACCGTCGCTATCTCGATTTTAATAAAAAGTAGAAGTAAAGAGGTTTGTGAATGAAAATAGGACGGAATATATGAGGACGTCAAGGACACAACCAGTTAGGGAAGAAGTGCAAATCAATGGACAGGCAGAACTTCAGGCGCTGCAGGAGCTTCAAATATCTAAGATCTCTAGTAACAGAAGAAAACTATATAAGTACAGAGATCAAAGCCAGAATAGCGGCTGGTAGCAGAGGCCTTTTTGCGCTAAATAAAGTGTTCAAATTCCGAGAATTGTCTAGATCTGCAAACACCACCATTTGTGAGAGTAAAATAAGACCGGTAGTAACATATGGGAGCGAGAGCTGGGTTTTGACTAGGGAGAGCGAGATGATCCTCAAGGTTTGGGAAAGAAAGGTCCTCAGAAAGATATTCTGCCCGGTAAACGAGCATAGTCATTGGAGAATTAGAAAATATAACTAGCTCGAACAACTCTTTGGCTATCCTAATATTGTGGCCAAACGAAGGAAGACTGCGGTGGCTGGGAGTGGGGGGGTGGCGAAGGAAGCCGGAAGAAAGGCAGGATTGGCTATCAATTCTGCATGAGGCCAAGCCCCAACTAGAGCTGTAGTGCCATTTAGTTAGTTAGTTATAGAGGTTTGTAGTTCGCACCTTCAATTCAATTAAATTAAATTAAAAATATTAAAGCAAGAAATTTTTCTATAATAAGATTGAAAAAAAAAAATCACCGATATTCAGACACAGGTAACTGAAATGAACAAAAGAGATTTTTTCTCCTGTTTCGAACAAATTCATTTATTAATTTTTAATAATATTTCACCAATGTTATATATTGCATTGATATTTTACTATCGTGGGGATTCAGTTATTGGTCTTGGCAAGGAGTTTCG
The DNA here is from genome assembly GCA_948150685.1 of Rhaphigaster nebulosa. Taxonomy (NCBI): domain Eukaryota; kingdom Metazoa; phylum Arthropoda; class Insecta; order Hemiptera; family Pentatomidae; genus Rhaphigaster; species Rhaphigaster nebulosa. The sequence continues at coordinate 125,101,911 of OX411309.1, read as the reverse complement.
ATGATTTTTACAATGTACATCTCGGCATTCACTTCTGTTGCTATTGATTCATCTACCGATATATTTTTTTTCTTAAGTAGGCTATTCAAAAGAGATCATTAGATAAAAATGTTCTACCGCCACTTGGGTAAGTTTCGATATTGAGGATAAACTCATAGCGAGATACCTGATCGAGCAGTTCTCTTTATAGACTATTTGGCGATAATTTAAAGTTGGGTTCTAAAATGTAACGATGGACGTGAGGTAATCTTGCGGAATAGGCCGAAATCCATGAAGCCTCAGAGTTGGCCAACTTGTCTCATAACCCGCCGCCAGCTGACGTCGAAATTTCTTCAATTAACACTCCTTCCAACTTCGTCCTTCGGATCTTCTGCTTCTTCTTTCCATTCCTGTCCCTTAACAAAAACCCTTATTCTTTCCGCTTTCTTATAGTTTTAGGTTATGATAAATAAAAAAAAAAAGGACAAATAAAATATTATCCAGTAAATATATTCAGTATGCTCTAATTTAAAACTACTAAGTCTGACCAGGTAAAGTCTATTATTAATAGGCTTAGGTTTTCCTAAATATCAAATTAATAACTTGATTTTGGACAGAAACTTATTAGTAACTCAGATTGGTGAATAAAAATATTAAGACATTGATTGGTCGGTTGCTGCACTACCTGAATTTAAAATTTATTAATTTGATCATCTAATTAGGGATTGATAAATTATTTTTCACTTCTATAATTTTGTTTTTATTGAAAACTAGTTTCAAATGCTATACATTCATCTTCAGTTCTAAAACACACACATAAATAAGCAATTTAAAATACATATTAAATTAAAATAATATAAATTAGTATTATAAAACATTTATGAATTATGAAAAAAAAAAATATTTTTTTAACTATGCTTTGATTTTAATGAGGTTAGATTGATTCAGAAAGAGAGAGCTGGCTCTAAAATAAATAACATATGAGGATACACGCATTACACAGAGTTAGGATATTGTTGTTAATTATAAAACTGATAATAGAAATTTGAATTTTATTTTTATTCCAAAACGTTAAGAATTTTTTACAAGTCTACTAAATCTAATTAATTGCTCTTTTGTATTTAATTTGTGATCTTAACTGATCAGCTGTTTGTGATCTTAACTGATCAGCTGTTTGTGATCTTAGCTGATCAGCTGTTTGTGATCTTAGCTGATCAGCTGTTTGTGATCTTAGCTGATCAGCTGTTTTCGATTATAACCTTCCTCTACTGAGCAGTTTACTTCTTATTTCTTTTGTATTTATTATTTCACTTTTCTTTTCATAATTTGTTTTCTTTTTATTGTTTTTAGTTCATTTTTGGTTGTTTACTATATGCAATATCTGTCGATCAGTTGTTATTAATATAATCATTCCCAGTCTTTGTTATGTTACCTCACTTTTCTTTCTATATCCGTTTAGATGTCTTGGAATAACTTACATTCTCTTGTTGATGTATCTTTTTAGAATGTTGATGTTAGATGTTCGCATTTTGTCTCCAAGTATGTGATCTTATTTTTCTGTCCTGATGATGCCTGAATAGGCGAAACGTCTACTGTCTAGTTGACATCCGCATGATGGTATAGAAGGATCAATCTAATTAGGGATTGATAAATTATTTGCCACTTCTATAAATTTGTTTTATTGAAAACTAGTTTCGAATGTTATACACTCATCCTCAGTTCTAAAAACACACAAAAAATTCAAAAATAAGCAATTCAAAATATAGTTTGTATTATTATACATATTAAATTATATACATATTTATATAATATTTTATATATTTATTTATATAATTTAATATGTATAATAATACCAACTATATTTTGAATTGCTTATTTTTGAATTTTTTGTGTGTTTTTAGAACTGAGGATGAATGCATAACATTCGAAACTAGTTTTCAATAAAACAAATTTATAGAAGTGGCAAATAATTTATCAATCCCTAAGTCGACTGTCTAGTTGATTACCGGTATATTAGAAACACAAGCCTTCATGTGTGGGATGTTCTATTTACATATATCCTAAAAATAATAATAATATAATTTCTTCATTTTTTTATACCTCAAAGTTACCTATAAGCAGATTTAGTGCTTGTTTTTATTTTTTATTTACTGGCTACATGTTACAGTTCCTGTAATACATCAGATATTTATATTTGTTAAATAATAAAAATAAATAATTAATATTTCTACTATTTTCTTATTTTGTTTTCGATAATTTTATCTATAAATTATACTGGATATCAGATTCTTGGAAATTATCAAACACAACCATCCAATCTTAAAATTATTCCCACCCATAACAGAAAAAACAATTACTCACCGGAATTACTGGAAAAAACCCCGATCTTTCTCCCTAAATCGTTTCATTTACCTACAAACACCTCACCTTTCTTACTACAGTCATTACCATTACAAGTTCACCAATGTAACCTTTTCTGTTTCATATAATCTACTTACCACTTGTATTTGATCTCTTGTCTTAGTTAAATTCATAATTCATAATGTTTTATGATACTAATTTATATTACATTTAATTTAATATGTATAACGAACCAAATTGTATTTTGAATTGCTTATTTTTTAATTTTTGTGTGGCTTTTAGAACTGAATATGAATGTATGACATTTGAAACTAGTTTTCAATTAATAACAAATTATAGAAGTGGCAAATAATTTATCAATCCCTAATTAGATTATTTTTGCGTTGATAACTATTTTCAATGCATAAAAACCTAATTGTTTTATTTTTAAATTTCTTAAACTATAAAAACATTTACATCTTCATAATCTTGAAAAAATATGTATTATTATTATTATTATATTATATTTGGTTATTTTATAATCATTTGAATTTTTTTAATGGTTATATTTACCAAATTCAATACTTATCCATTCCCAGATAGCTATGTCTACAGCCTCTTATCTTACTTAATCTTATTAAAACCTCTATGTAACTGTAGATTATCTCCCACTAGTTCCCTCTATGTTTTTATTTTTAACAATGAACTCCATTTTTTCATTTATTAAAGTGTTAATATTATTAATTATTTCTGTATAATAAATACCTGTACCTTCTGTGTTGACTTTTTTATTTTCCTTATCTTACTATTTTCTTCACTATGTATTATTATTACTTTATAAAATTCAAAAATGTGGCTGTTTATTAAAAATAGATGAATTGCAAATAAGTGGAAGTGTTTTTGGCTAATTTTCTAAAGCAAGTAAATACTAGCAAGCAAATAAGGTAGAGAGGTGGAGAGGATAGTGGTTCATAGAGTTTGAATGTAAATGTATAAAATAATATTCTATAAAAAATTTTAATATTGAATTAAGCCTGAAGATGAACAAATAGAGCTTGAAACGTTGTAAAAATATGAAAATATGAAGCATGAAAAAGTTGGACGGTTTTGATTAATTTCCAGAAATCTGATATTCAGTATAATTAATAATTCTGTTTTATTTACTTAAGTATGTTTTGCTCGAGTTAGTATCATTACTTACTTATTCACTCCGTGGCTTTACAGCCCTTGTAGGGCCTCGCCTCCTCAACGATGCCTCTCCAATCCTTCCTATCAGCAGCTCTATTTCTCCATTTTCCAATTCCCATCCTTTGCAGATCGTCCTCTACATCATTTATCCATCGCAGCCTGGGCCTTCCTCTCCTTCTTTTGTCTCCTGGTTTGCCAGTTGTAGTGTTTTCGGATATCTATCTTCTCCTATTCTTATACTTATACTGTCTCCAAGCAAAGCCATCTTATACGACATCTTATTGACATCTTAAGACATCTTATTGATTTGAGATAAGTGAGTATGTCCGGTTCATTTTAAAGTTCCCGAAGATCTCTATTTTTTCGTATCTTCCATTGGCCAGATGGCCAGATCTTTGGGCCGGTGTGTATAGGTATACACACCGGCCCAAAGATCTGTCGAAGTACCCTCCTTTCCCAGATCCACAAGATATCGCATTCTCGGATCAGAACCCATGTTTCACCTGCGTATGCGACAATTGGCCTCAAGATCGTTTTGTAAATAATCAGCTTTGCTTTCCGTGACAGGTTCCGAAACTCTAATGTTTTTCGCACTGCAAAAAAAAAAGTCTGTAGCCTGCTTTTATTTCCGCTCAGATGCCATTTTTTCCTGTTACTAAATCCTTAGCTAGTTGAAGCTGTCCACTTTTTAAAGGTGTGGTGGAGCAGTTGCATGTGTTTCTGTCCTTTCTACCCCTCATTTCTTGAAGAAATCATCTATTGAGTTTTTCCTTATTTATCTCAAGACCCAATTTTTTCCCAGTTTCTTCAAATTACTGTAAAGTTTCTGCAAGTGCCGCTTTTGTTCCTGCTGTTATTTTCACGTCATCAGCATACGCCAAGTGTTGGGTAAGTCTGTTATATACTGTTCCTCCTGGGTTCGTCCTGATTGATCTGGCCGATTGTTTTAGCGCAATATTGAATAATGCAGGGGAGAGAGGTCTCCCTGACCTAAGCCATTTTCCACCTCGAACTCTGCTGATAGGGTGTTTAGGATCTCTCTCAACATCTTGTGTTTTCTAGGGTCATCACATTTAATCCGACTAGCTTTTCTGCGACTCCAACTATTTTCATATCACAGTTCATTCCTATTTAGACTGTCGTATGCTTGTCACAAATCTACGAAGAGTTGAAATCTGGAAGATCAATATTGTTTTCATGTGTCTTCTCCATCATTTGTCGAATGGAGAAGATATGATCAACTGTACTTCTTCCAGGCCGGAAGCCACTTCTTATATTCTTTCTGCCCATGTCATGATTCTCCTGTTTATTTCGACTGAAAGTATCTTGTAGATGGTTAGTAGTAAATAGAATTATCATCAACAGTTGTTAACTGACAATTTTAATAGTAACTTTGCTGCACGGTGGTTGTAAAAAAAAAAAAAAGAAAAAGAGAAGGGTAGTGCTTCCTTTTGTTGATTATTATTTATTTAAGATTAAAATTTATTACTTTTTTTATTATTAATAATATCGGTTTTACAGGCCAGTGCTTGTGTCGAGGTGATAAAATTCCACTTTAAAACCAAATTAGGTTTCGATCCAATATACCTACAAGCCTGGTGATACAAGAATTAGGTCATTTGTTTTCTTATATTACTTTCAATGTTTAACCTTTTTTATATTTGATCTATTATTTATAATTTAATCTAAGTGTTCAATTCTTACGAAAAATTTATCGTGAATGATAATTTTGATTAAAATCAATTTTCAATTGCTTTATAATAATAACCTTTTACTGTTATATCTTTTTTTTTTAATTTATATTTACTAATCGTGGTTTCTAAATAGATTTTTACAAATGCCATTCACCGATGAATATGGTAGACCTCATGAAATAGATAAATAGTCGTTTTCGAATTCAATTTTTTTTTTTTAATGTTCGTATTAATGCGATCTACAAGTAACTCCAAATAGCTATGAGCTTTATAGATACAACATTTTATTGGGTCTTTAGACCAAACACAAACTGCAACCAAGGATTGAAATTATTTACTGTTTCCTATAACAGTTTTCCTTCTGAAAACTTCAATCTATAGAAATGAAAAATGCTTTTAATAGGAAAAAAATCGCATTTGGAAATTAATAATATGTTTGAAGTTCTGGGATCTTTAGAGGAAATTATGATAAAGACAAGATGGGGGTAGGGTATAGGGATCATATCACAGAGAGTGGTAAATAATCCCCAATAAAATGTTGAAGAAAAAAAGGACAAACCGCTTGTTGAAGTATGTCTGGCAAATATTGTTAGCATGAAGAATGTGAACTCTGTGAGACAGATGGAAACTGACTGATTATAAGCTCTAAATAATCTTAGAGTATCAGGAACTATGTAGTGATCCCTTACTTCCGAAACTTATGCTTTTTTAATTACTTAAAAATGAAAAAAAATAAGAAAAATATTATCTTAAGAACAAGATCAGAGAAAGTTAATTGAACATCGAAATTAATGGATCACATGAATGTATTGAATACACAATGGCAGGAATTAAGGATGATATCAGAGTCTGATTTACGACTAAAAATGCTGAAGGCTAACGGGTTAAGTCTTAAGAATTTTATGTTTGTTAAATTAAAAAAAGTAATGTTTTTATTTTAACATGTCCTAGTATAGTGTTTGATTAATTTCAATTAAAAAGATTGTAAGGGTTTTCGCGTCAAATTTATAAATTAAAAGTATCGTCTTTAAGGATCGATTGTATTAATATGCAGAAATTTTCTATCTTCCATATATTGAGGTCGCTTTTTAAAAAAGGCGGAAACGCCATTTAGTAAATTTTACAGGAAACACTTGAAATATCTTTCCCCAAATAATTATTTATTTATTTTTTAAATTTTATTGTTTATTATAACAATTAACTATAGGAGTTTCTGGAGATGGTACCATTTTTAGAATTACTATATGAATCGCTTCATGCTGAAAACAATGATGACAAAACCCTTTTTAGCATGAAGCGATTCATATATTTTTAAGGCTTCTACCACTGGTTAGGGCTAGAATGGCGATTTAGAATCTGTCGTTAGTATTCGATGCTTATGTCATCAATGATGGATTTTTTGACCAATATTTTTTTAGTTACATCGTGAGCGGGAATCGATAGAGGTGGTGTTTACGTCCCATAATAAATTGAAACCTCAATTTCGAATTTTCGACGCCTAAGCTTTTTCAAAAATAAACATCGATATGAAGTTTTTACTATTTCTTCTCCATACCTTTGAGAGGTAGAATTTATATATATATTAGTATAATTGTTCTAGAGTAATGATTTTCGACTTTTTTTTTGTTTCGACAAAGCTTTATCAACAACATACTAAAATTTAGATAAATTACATTTTATTTGACTACTACATAAAAAAAACACAAAAAAAGCAATGTAGGTTCTTTAAGAAGAAACTATTTTCCATTAAATGCTCTTATATTATGCGTTTATCAACAATTACACATGAATTTCTACATTTATGGTTTGTTTTTTTCTAAGCCACTTGGAATGTGGGGCTGATATTGAGGAATAAAGTGTTTGGGTGTGATGGGATCTCTTCTACTGTTTGAGATGCATTTTAATTGGCCAGCCAATGAGAGGACGGAAATGACGGGACGGAATGAATTAGCTTCAGGACGTTGTTTGGATTAGTGAACAAACTAAATATCATACGTTTTACGATTATATCTCGACAACGGTTGGTCGTAGTTTAAAACAATTGTCAAAAATTGAACAGCATAAATAAAATAAAATTTCCTACAAAAATGTTCGTATTTTATTAGCTTAAGAAACATACGCTCTTCAAAGTGATAAATTGAAAAAGAATCGTTTTTGACTCAACTTTTTTTATTTTCCTACTATCTTGTTTACGGTTTGATTAAGGCTATAGGTTTCTTATCAGTATATAATTAAATTTCCTTTAAAATAGTATAAAATGTTCGACCTTTTTCTTCAGATATTGTGCATACGGCAATTAATGGCTTTTCTAGTAAGGAATAGCCATTAAATAAAAAAATAATTCACGGCTTTGGGTCATATATCTGATAATTTTCACATTTTCACATTGCTCTAACATTTGAAGATACAAAATTGAAGTTATAATTATTTCAAAGGGAAATCAATCATCTAAAACTTCTTATGGGAAACCTTTCATCTCAGATTAACGGTTAAGAAGACAAATGAAAAGTCGATGAAAAAACGTGTGTGAAAATATGTTTTATTTTATTTTTTCATGGTGGAAAATTACTTCTTTGATTAGCGTAAGTCTCTATACAGCAGATACGAAAAAAAATAAGAACATTTTATTTGGTTTTAAAGGTAATTTAATTATTTTAATCTTCTTGGCAACCTTTCGTCTTGAACAAACAGTGAGACGATAGTGGGCATATAAAAAAGTTGAATAAAAAATTTTTTTTTTTTTCATATTTGTTACGTTGAAGAGCGTATATTTCTTAAAGTATATATTACATATATGAAAAAAAATAGTAAAAAACATTCATGTAAGGACTTTAATTCTCTTCAATTTTTACATGAAATGTTTTTTTAATATACGACCAAACGTTGTCGAGATATGAACGAAAAATCTAAAACCATATTTTCCCCTCTTATTTTGCCTCTACTCCAAGATCCGAGGACATTTATGTTTACCATTTAACTAGTCCAAACAAAGCCGTGAATCCACTTCTGGAAGTCCCGTTATTTCCGTCTAAATACCCATTTTGAACATTCATTGACTGGACTATAAGTTATAAGGAGTGGGAAATTATTGGGAATTTAGGTATTAGGGGATCTTCTTCTAGTGATAGGACTCACTAGTTGTTTTTTTTTAAGTCGAATTAATTAGTTGTTCTGTCTATTCTGCGGTTTTTCATGTTTTTGGCACTTCTGTGTCCGCCCTGTTGGGGCCAGATTCGTCGTGTATCGGAGACTATCAAAGAATTTGACATGCCTTCATGTGGTCTGTCACTAATGCACAGTGGCGGGATAGTGTCAAGCTCCTGTCGAAGCCAACAACCAAGTATACTACTGTCTGCCAGACTATTTTTTTTTTTTGCTTGCTATTCTATCGACCTGCTATTTAAGGAGTGCTTGTTCTTCTGGAAGCAGAAAATAATGCAGTCGGTCTTCTTGAGATTAACTGTAAAATTTAGTCCTTCCAGTTCCTTTTTAATCTCCTCTCAAGACTCGAACGTCTGTCGTGGAGTTCTGATACAGTGTTGCCAAAATAGGGATAGACATTTTTCGTAAATATCCTTTACCTATTCTGTTATTTTTTTTTGGTTATTATTTTTGTCATATACATTTCTGTAATTTAGAATAAGAATTCAGTTCATTATTGTCTCTTTCAGAGCTAATTTCTAAGTTGTTTCTCTCTTTTTTCGTGTATAAATCAATAAAGTGTGCTTACTGTTGGTTTTGCGCGATATATAAGATGGAAAGTAACGATATGTCTGGTAAAAGGAAGCGGGTAATAATCCATATCGAACAAACGATTTATTTGCTCATCAGTTTAATAAATATCATTAATATCATGATTTTTGTATTTACTCCGTATCACTTATCCGGATTTCCCCGTTATTCGGATTAGCTATTATTATTTCGGATGAACTATTGTATTTTTTTTTTATACAGTATTTATTCCCGCCATGGTTTGAGAATATATTCTGTCCTTACTTTATAGACCGCTATACCAGAAGAGGCAACACAGGACATAAATCAGTTGAGGTTGACTCCGGTTGGCATTGCTAATTTCACGCCCCCACTGATACATCCATCGCACGAACTCGCTCTGTAAAAAACTTATCCTTCGGCCTACTGCGTACTCTTTTTTCATTGGTTAGCTGCCTATATATATATATATATATATATATATATATATATATATATATATATATATATATATATATATATATATATATAAAGTAGGAAGTTGTTTTATATATATATATATAAAGTATATATATTTTTTGTGAAAACAACTTCCCTTTAACATTTTTTTATTGTTATTACATTTATATTTTTATTATTCCCTCCACCGAAAATTCGAAATCTTCATCCTTCTTAGGGTTTCATTTTTTCTAAAAATACATATTATTGCCTATATTTAATCGTTGCAAGTCCATGATCTTTATAAAATATTATTTCGTCTAATTATAAAAATTGTTGATACTAAATTCATAAAAGTTCATAAGGAATGTTCATAATGAACGAAACTATTATATTTCCAAAACGACGACCTATGCCTTCCCATTCACAAACATATTTTATATTATTTTTTATTATTTTATTCCATAAAATACTTACTAATAAATAACGTTTGGCAATAAGGTCCTGTTGAACAAAAATATTAATTTTAAGTAATTAGAAAGCGGTGATATTTAAAATATTTCTTCCATATTTCAATTAGAAAATTAAAATAAATAATTTAACTAACTGAAGTTAAAGGTATACGCAAACAAATGCACAGGTATCCGCCGAATAATAATTATCCTTATTATACAAAAATATCTGAGATGCATATATACTTTAATATTATCGAACCTACAAATTAACCTATTCAGTTTTGAAATTATACTCCATATTCATAATTCATTACCGAAAAAGGCAATTATTCTAGAATAACTATGCAATAGTATAATTACTCTGAGATATAAGAAAAAGAAAACTTAACACTAATTCTTCTTTAAGCACGATCTTACAATAGTGGTGGATCCATAGGGGAAGGAGCGCGGAGGGAGGAGGGATGGAGAGGGAGTGCCCTCCCCTAAAGAAATAGAAAATTTTAATTTTTGGAATAATTTTATATTATATCCTCCACATTTTTATCAATAACAAAATCAGATTTGTTTGATAGTGTAATAAGTAGTTATTTTTATTTTCAAACATTCCTAAATGGAAATACGAATGAATCCCGCATGACTCGGAGAAGCAGTTTAATTATATCACTAATTGTATAATTTTAATAGGTTTTCATATTTAAAAGAAAATCTTGACCTTAATCATTTCGCAATATTTTCTTGGCAGACATAGCTGACAGAGGTTTATGTCTGACACCCTATGTTGGGCTACTGCTTTCTAGTTTGTTGCATGCAGCTCTCCTGCATCTTTGTTGGTTCTATTATTATTGGTTCTCCTGCATCTTTGTTATCCATCTGGTTTTTGGTCCCCCAAGTGGTCTCTTGCCAACTATTGTGGCATTCATTGTTGTGTAGAGGTTTAGTGATAGATTGTTTCTAGCTACATGTCTCGTCCATCTTAGCCTTCTTGCCTTCATATCATGAGATATTGACCTCACCAGTTTCTGCAAACGATTATTTATTAGTCTTTCTCCTCTACGAGTTTAGATTCTGATCCCATATCACTCCGGTTATCATGCGGGGGGAATTTCTTTTCACATCTCTCGTATCTGCTTTCAAGGGTGCCGATTATAGCCCAGGTCTCATAGCCGCATATCAGAACTGGCATTGTACGCATTTAATTTGAGATTTTTAGAGAGTTTTTGGGATCTCATTATCCTTGAAATAGAGGAGAACTCTCTGTTTGCGCTTGTTTTACGCTGGGTTATATTATTTAATGAGATTATTGTGGAGCCGAGGCATTTGAAACTGTCGGGGATAATCAGCCATCCACGCAGATACTGTTGTTAGGATGGATTTTTCGGCTATCATATATTTTTTTTTTTTCAATTTACTTATAAGTCGATTCGCTCTACTTTCCATATCAGAGTCTTAGCGAGTCTCTCAATATCCTCTTCATTGCTTCCAAGGACAGCCATGTCATCCGCGTACGCTATAATTTTAAGTTTCATTCCGACGTACACTCCTCCATTTTCGCGTGATGTTGTTCTATTCGCCTTCTCAAGGGCTAAGTTAATTAACATCGGGGAGAGTTCATCTCCTTGTCTCAGACCTTTTTTAACTTCAAAGACTTCAGACACACCTCCTTGTATCAGGACTTTTGGAGGTCGCCTATTAAATATTCATAGTAGGGATAATCCGGTTAGTAGGATACTTGTCATTATCTCATTGGCAACCAGGAGTGTTATGCCTCTGCAATTAACTCACTCATTCATGGAACCCTTCTTTAGGATAGAGCAAATTAGGCCTGTGTTCCAAGCCTCCGGTATCCTTTCCTCCTGTCCTGTTTTCTGGATTAGTTCTAATAGCTCTTAGTGATTCTCCTTTATCTTTAAAAAGCTCTTATTATATCCTGTCCAACCCTGGGGCCTTTCTTCTTTTAAGTAGTTATTTCCAACTCCTGAATATGGTTTTCCAACATCTAGTGGGCAGAGGGTCTCTTCGTTGGTGCGATCCCTTTGGCTGAAAAACTGGTAGAAATGTACTTTCTCGATTCTTAGTACGTTTTCTTTTGATACCGTCAGTTTGCCATATTTTCCTCGCATTTGCGTGTGTCTCTTTTTATATCCTACGCCTTCTTTGATGTCTGCGTTCGCATTTATCTCCGGCGTGTCAGTTTTCCTTAATAGTTTGCAATATTTTGTTGATGAATACTCTTTTTGCTATTGTTATTATCTTAGCTCTGGCGGGGGCGTATTTTTCCAATATTTCTTGATCAGCTTTGGCTAGGCGAAGGAATAACATTTTTCTTCTTTCCTCCAATGCCATTCACACGCTTCTGTGAATAACTTTTTGGCTTTTCGTTTCTTCAGAACACTTATTACTTCCTAAACTATTTCTGTTTGTCCGATCTCTAATGCCTTCCTGTGCTGATTGATCGTGAGGCCCTCTGAGTCCAAGTTTTTTCTTTTTTAATTTTTTATAGCATCCTCCTAAAGACAATTTATGGATCATCCCTGCCTTACAAGTGCCATAACGTGTCATTCATTTTATGTCTTTATAAAATAGGATTGTTTTCACCAATAATTATAATTCCGTATATCCCGAATCAGTAGATCAATAATCAAATAGAAATCTTTTATGCTATATATATATATATATATATATATATATATATATATATATATATAATACAAAATTGTATTAATTGCTTTTAGGATATTCCGTATTTTCTTTTTATTATATATAAAAATGGGTTCCCATCACTCTCCTCAATTCTTGCCACTAAGCCAGATAAAATCCTTGCTATTATCCACTAGCCAATACTCAATAAAGAAGAATAGAGAGGCTAGATAGTATATTTCCTTTGCCGTGGGCTGCCCATTCCTCTCCTTGTTTGCAATCTCTACTGTTTGGTATTTCCTGTTCCTTTGTCACTATCGTTCGTTCTGCACAGCGCTATCCTCGCTGTTGACAGTTCGCTGTTTGCTTTAGTCGTCTGCATGTTCTGGACCTTTCATCCCCAGTTCTTTTTCCAGTTGATAATTGGACTACCGATACTACCAAAGTGATCGACGGGGGCTTTGAAGATGAAATTTTAGTTTATTTATCAAACTTTTTTGGTGTCGTATCGTTCTTTATAATTTTAGTTTACAATATTATTACTTCAAATATTGTTTACCTTGGTGTCCTTGTTTATATAATGTGGGAATTACATTGTATGTGGAGAGAGAAAGGTTAAACTGAATTTTCCGTTTAATTAATTACCTTTAAAATTCAAATTGCTACAAATTATAATAAAATTACTCGCACCAGTCATTGTGGTCAGCCGTACTGTTGAGCTATCCTCGCGGGGCTCTGTGGATGGATCCGGACCCTTGGGAAAAATCCTCAGGGGTACTAGGGTCTGTGCTCCCATGGTTCGTACCCGAGTATGCTAACCAATATGCAGTGTAGTGACTACTATGTAAAGCCATATTTTTTTAGTAAATATGAAATTAGTATTAATATTCAGTGCATTCCCAGTACATACAGATCAGTTCTTTAGATTATTTAAAATCTACAAAAATCGGATTGAGAAAAACCACTTTAGTTCAATGTTCCAAATGAAAAATAAATATGAAATCACTCATAAATACTAAATACTTAATTCTTAATATGTATGGGATGGACTTAACAATTTTCTACTTCCAATTTGGGGCTCCTTAGTTTAACTTCCTATATTATTCTGTCCATGTTTATTGCTAACAATAAAGTTAAATCTAAACATTATTTTGTTTAAGGAATTTTAATAAACCAAACATTTTATAGGTTTTCAAGTTTAACAGCCTTCTTTAATGAAATGATTTATTTAATTTTCGTTTTGCATTGTTTTTCTCAAAAACTAAAAGATTAGACTTGGGATAAAGTGTGATGTCAGGAATGCCATCCATAGTCGTTTCGAGAGTCTAATAACCGATAGGCATTGCATAGTCACGACTATCGAAAATATCGGTAGTGGTATCGAACTATCGCCAGTCCTACTACGAACTCATGACGACTTCTACTAACTTGTCCTCGTAGACAATAGGTGATACTCCTGTGATGGCTGTGATGACTCCCTTATTCTTATTTTATTTTTAAAGTTTGACGCTGTATATTTGGACTTGGTCCGGATTGGACTTATATGCGGAATTATATGGAATTTTATGCATTTTAAATACTTTTTAAGATGCCTGAGGATGGCTTGTAGGCCGAAAATTTGCATCGAAATAAATAAAATTGGTGAAATAGCCTGCATTTATTTTTATATATAATATAAAAACATTCACCTTAAATCAACAAACTTATATTTTTTTTAGAAATTCTTTTATGAAGAAATTTAAAAGTTCTATTTAACATGGAAACAGGAATATTTATCAGCATAGAAGGATTTTATCAGTATAGAAGGATCAATCTAATTAGGGATTGATAAATTATTTGCCACTTCTATAAATTTGTTTTATTGAAAACTAGTTTCGAATGTTATACATTCATCCTCAGTTCTAAAAATACACAAAAAATTCAAATATATATATATATATTTTTTTTGAATTGCTTATTTTTGAATTTTTTGTGTGTTTTTAGAACTGAGGATGAATGTATAACATTCGACACTAGTTTTCAATAAAACAAATTTATAGAAGTGGCAAATAATTTATCAATCCCTAATTAGGAATATTTATAATACGGTATATTACTTTTAAATCTTTTTTGAAACTGCATGGTGGATATGAGTCAAAGTGAGGTCTACCTGTGACCTATCCGCAAACACATCGACTCTAAATTTCTAAATTATTTAAAACATTACATTATTTGACGAAATTACGGACGCTATTCGATCAGTAATTGTTGATTTCAATGGCGAGTACTTCAACAACTTGCCGACTAGCAATCCGATTTTCTCATCCCACCCGGGCCCCTGCTTTGCTTTCTAACGCCCTAACTGCTTGACCGCGGTTGACTATCTCTGCCCTCTGTTAGAACTTCAACCCGAATTCCGTCGGCCTATTTGCTTAACTGCTTAAAGATGTGGCCTTTCCGGATTCGTTGAATATTTATGTTAGCTAGGAATAATTCCCTAAGTAGCTGAGCCTGCCGATGTTTGGTTAGTCCCATTTAAAGGGATTCCGTTCCAAGAGCGCAAAGCTGTGGAAAAACAAGACACGGGAATAAATTGTCGGTTGTCCTTGGACTCCATTTATTAAGCAGCGCCGCTCCTGAATTTTTAAGCAGCTGTTTACTCATTTCTATTCATACATTCAATGAAATTTAGCTCTATTGGTTTCGGAGAATAGTTATTAATTTCTACTCCGACGAAATATTTGAATTGTTAACTTGCTCTGGCTAAATCAGCAACAAATGATATTGGTGGCTTCACATTCACATTAAAGTTGATGAACGTTAGTTTTTACTTTCTCAACTATTTAACCAAATCTGTCGAAAACGTTTTTTCGAAAAATTACTTAATTCTCACTTTCTCTGGATTTCCTGGCTCCAAAAAATGTTTTATATAAGATATCATGCTTTGTCTTCGCTCCTCATTAGTTAGGATTTCTCGTTCTGCGAAACTATTTGACAATTTTTTGTGAAAATGCTGGAATATGTAAAAAATCATCCATAACTAGGGGTGTCCAACAGGCATCGCTTTTTCAGGACCGATGTATCGATAATAATCACGTCCGACTTTCGATATTATAAAAAATTAATGTATTTTTAATAGAGAATTTCTTGAGATATTACGAAAAAAAAAATCATAAAAAAAAGGGTCTTCTATAAAATTGCTACAGTAGTTACTTTCACATGCATCATATAATATTTGATCACTGTAGTTACTGAAAAGTAACTGGTGACCTGTTCTATAAATTACGTCCAAAAAATTGAAGACATTAGGAGATGAATGGGCTATGTTACAGATTTGATGTTTTGATAAAATGACTTATAAAGTTTTTTTAACGTAATTATTTAAGACATAATCGATACAATGAACTGAGAAATCAGGAGATTAACCAAATCTTGGGTTGTTAAAGTTACAAGGCGGATATAAATCTATAACACCTCCATTCATAGGAAAAATTCAGTTTATGAAAATTTGAAGTGTCCGCGGAAGAAAGGAGGGACATTTTTTCCGAAATAGAGCTATACCTATCAATGTGTTCATATTATTTAATAGGATGAGACTGCAAACAGAAATGACAACCGAAAATGTGGATGGTTGGTTTGTTAGGAATGTTTAAAGAATTCCCATGGATTGGTGAAAGTAGGAGCTCCAAACTTTAAAACTAAATAATCTCGAAATGTATGGCGGGTGACGTTCTCCCTTTCTTCTGTGGATTCTGAATTCTCGGTTGTCCTTGGACTTTGTTTATTAAGCAACGCCCCCATTTGTTACTATCACTTTCATCCACTCATGTCTTCAGTTGTTACATTTTTTTTCTTACCCTACCATACCAACAATATGGTTGTAGAGTTTATGTAATTATTTACATTTCATATGCCCTAAGGCATTATAAGTGCATAAACACATCAGAAATTTATTACATTGGTAAACGTATTGCGATTAAGCACATATTACAATTGTTCATGAATTTAATAATAGTGAAATGTATTCAAAATTAATATAAAATGAAAGATATTGTTATAGTGAATTGTATGGAGTTGATAATATATGAAATAGAAACATGTGAATTAAAGGCATGCAAAAACCTATCCTATCGTACTGCTGGAGTAGCTATGCATGAAGTTTAGGCTATTCCAGTATAGTTGATGAACTATATGAATTTTTCGTGACTTTTAGTTGAATCCGCAAGACACAACGTAGGCTAAGGTGATTGTAAATAATTCCCTTTTCTACATATTAAAGAACGTTGGATATTTAAACAATAATTCCACTTTATAGTTATTCTGCTTCTCAGTCGGTAATCGGTATTCGTTAGTATGCCTGTATTATATACATAACAAAAATAAAGTAAGAAAAATAAAACTTAAGCATCACCTCAATGGGTTATGACCTATAATAGTAAATAATATTAATGACAGTATACATTCTCAATCAACGGTAACTTGGAGACACTGAAACCTTTTTTAGTTTATTTTTTTCAATAATAAATCTTTGTAATCGACCAAGAATTTTTTTTTTAACTCCCTCTCAAAATTTGAGGTTTTACCTTTCCAAGATACGTAGAATCCAAATGAGTAAATCATTTTGTTTGACTTATTAAAGCTAAACTAACAATATATGTTTCTCGTTCAAAGAAATGTAAATCAATGAAAGCGTTCCAAGAAGAAAGAAAAGAAAAAAAACTTGTTTCGTATTGTGGCGCTGTTCTTCCAAATGTACAATATAGATCATTAGCGTGTGTGGATTCCATATGACACACCTGCCATGATGATATCCTAAAATCTTGTTTCTAACAAAATAAAAAAGCATATAATTTATTTTTGGTCACTTAGGAAGTTTCACAGTGACAACGACGGTATGTTCATGAAGATCTTATTGATACTACATCGATAATAACATAATTGACATATTGATAAATAAATAAATATTTTCGATGCATTATTATTGATTGCAGTTGTTTATTATTTTTGAAGTTAATTTTAAATTAACATTTTTCATAAAATAACACAAAATAATAAATGAATTAAAAAAAATAAATGAAAAAAAATTAATAAAAAATATTATAATAAATAACTAAACTAAGTACGTAAACAAAATAAAAATAAATAAATTTAAAAAAATATCTGTAAGAGCATATCGAAGTCGTTTTTTTTAAATAGTTTAATTTGCGTGGAACTGAAAAAAGGTTTTTTCCCCAAATAATTTTTTTTTTGTATTTATTGTGTAAAGTATGTTTTTATTTAGGTGAAAACACTTCTATAATTGCAATATATATATCATGAGCGGGAATCGATAGAGGTGGTGTTTACGTCCCATAATGAATGAAAACCTAAATTTTGATTGTTTGGCGCTTAAGCCTTTTTCAAAAACCGACGTTGATATCAATGTTAATATATTGATTATAGTATAGTGATATTGACATATTGATATTATATAGGAATATTTATAAACTAGTATACCCGAGCGAGAACTATCGCATTAGATATCAATGCTTATTCTAATCCCTAATACATTCGAGGTGTAAGCGATATTAGGGAAACAATATAATATAACCGAAAAAGCTTATTTAACATACAGATTTGGTGAAGCTACATAGTTTGTAATGATTATGTTGAAGTTACTGTTCAGACTTAATAAGTAATTAGCTTAACCCACTGGAAAACATCTCTTCAATTTAGCAGTTAGGCAATTAGATTCAGCTATAACATTTTCTATATGTATTCATATTTAACAGTGCCCTTTAGAGTTGGACATGGGAAACAATATATAATATCCCACTCATTAAAAGTTTTTGTTAACAGACTCAAATCGTTATAAAGTTGCCATGACAATGGCACGTATGCAAGATGGCATGAGGCCCGTGCAGACCTATATCGTGCGTTATCTCAAAAACGGTAGGTTTTAAGGCTTTAAAACGCTGGACCAATATGATCCAGAGGATTATGTGTGATCTTGAAGCCCGCGTCAAAATCTTTAAAACCCAACTTATCCCGTCTCGATCCGCCGACTCTCAGTCGTCAAAGTTTTGAAACCTTCCAGTTTTTTCTTTTTATTTAAGCCCTTGTAAGATTTTAAGAAACAAAATCAGAATTCGTCACATCTCCGTGAAATTCTCGTTCTTTTGATACCTCACTCGTCAAAATCCATCGCCCCTGAGAGACGGAAAAGGGATCTATACTACCGTAATAATATATAGTAGTGATGTATTGCTAGTTGCAGTATTGTTAAACATTTATAAACATGGTGGCAAAATTAATATTTTTTAAAATAACAAAACAAATTCAATAAAGTGCACAAGCAGATTAAAAAAAATAAATAATAAATGCTGAAAAAAAGAGACAAAAACTAGTATCAGGTTATAGAGATAATGTATGTATCTATATTAGAGAGATTTTCTTATGAATTCATATTTATACTCCGCATCTAATTTTTGTTTCAATAACATTTCATGAAGGCAGGCAATCAACCTAAGATATCCTTTTCGAAGAAAATTATAAGTTGAAGAGGCACAATTTATAACTGATGAGATTAAACAGCCTCGAACTTCACTCTCCCCAGAACGTAAGATAAGAAGCAGCCGTGTGAGTGAAGTTGGTCCAAGTTTCATTCCAACTCTAAGAGGTGGGAGGGGTGTGCGGTGTGGGTTTTTATCCCGCCCTCGAGATGAATTAAGAGTTTTTGTGGCTGTGAGCCGGGTTTAGTGTCCCCTTAGCAGGATGTAGTTATTCTTCCTTCAATTCATCCGCCATTGCATATCATGTTGGGTTTATCGTCTTAGGAAGTTTCTGTTACTGCTGATGTATGATTCGATTTATGTTCTTTATTTTATTGGAGTATAACATATTTCAGGAATCTATTTCATTTTATGTTGAAAATAAAATCTTGCATTGCTTAATGAAATTTTCTCATTTTCCTTTTTATATTTCATATTTTTATTTACTTTCAATCCCATTGAAACAATTGAGATGTTTTTGAAGCTCGATTTTATATTGCTCCCCTATCATGAGAACACCGGCAACCGATATAATAAAATTCATAATATTGAAACAATAATTACATCTTGTTATTTCAGGACCTATTAAAAACAATTTAAAAAGGCATTGATAACTCAATAAAATGTTTTGTTAATTTCATTCTGCGCGGAATATGTAAGGATGATAAATTATTTGGAAAATCATAGCACTGTGCGAGTTAAATTCCAAATATTTTTTAATTCACTCGTTTTAATTTTTATGAAATAAAAATAGCATTTGAAAGAATAAACGTCCTTATACTAATGAGCATATTTAATAACTGAAAATTACAAAATGTCAATTCAGAATGTAATGCTTAATGTTCACTTTAATACCCCTTCTACAGAATGGATAAAAAACAAAAAATAATTTTATGATAAAAACATCCCTAGAATCATTAATTTAAAAAAATTTATCGAAACTTCCAATGGAATTAATTTCAAGTATTTATTTTTTTAGGGATTGTATTTAAGGAACTGTATTTGGAAGGTAAACTCGGCAGAGTGCTTTTCTATATTCATTCATATACAAATTTTTTTAATATAAAAAATGTTATAACAGGAAAGTTTTTTTGATAGGGAACAGTAATAACAAAAAAAATAATACTTATAAAACACTTAATTAATTGCAACATGATAAATTAGGGTATTAATTTAAGTCATTACGTTAACCCATTTAGTACCAGCGATTTGGAAGAAGATAAAATCAAAATTATTATTACATTGAAGAATGACATTCATGATTTTAAAATACACCTTCCTATCTCAACCAGTTTTCGAGTTATGATTTTTTATTTTTTTTCTAGGATAACCACGTTTTTTTCCAATAAAAGTCCAAATTTCTCATTCTCAACTTCTCATTCTGCCACCATTTTTGGAATCTCCTTTAAGCTAGTAACCATTTTGTAGCAAAATATTGCTTCGTAAAGCGATAATAAAAGGATAATAAACAATTAAAAACGCATATTTTTTAGAAATACTCGGTAGAATTTCACGAAATGAGTTTTGTAGTTACGGGTTTGGCGGATTAAAAAAAGTTGCTTCATTTAATCAGCTTTCCAACTGTATACCCACTTTTGGGAAGCTGGTACAATTTTGAGGAGAAATTGAGGTTGGAAGGTCAAAAAATAACGTTAAATAGCTACTAAAATGGATTAATGAACCTCAATCAGGGAAATAATTTAATTTACATACAATGTTCCATAAAAATGTCGGTAATAAGACATCTGACATAAAAACAATTTAGTTAATGCGCTATATAAGAAAAATGAAAAAAAGAAGCATGATTCGACAAAAATCAGTAATGGTAGGCAACATAAAAAAAGAGTTATTGTAGAGAGACGATGACTTGTAAATAGACATCAAGTCTGAAACTTCGATCTAAATGAATTATGTAAATAAAGGTTTAATGACTTTTGATGGGTTATATATATCGAAGTCGTTTTTTGAAAAAGTAGCAAGTGCCATTTAGCAAACTTCACAGGAAACACATGAAACGTTTTTTCCCCAAATTATATATATATATATATATATTTTTTTAATTTATCTTCATTGTGTATAATAGGAATTAGGTAGGTACGAATTAAGGTCGCAAAACGTTTGCAATCAGAATATATTTTTAAGGTTTCTAATACTGGTCAAGGCCTGAGTGACGACTGAGGGTCGCCAGTCTATGGTGCTTACGTCTTCAATAGTCGGTTTTTTAGACCATTTCCAATTTTTTTTTATATATCGCGAATGGGAATCGAGATAGGTGGTGTTAACGTCCCATAATAAATCGGAAGCTAAATTTCGAATTTTTGGCGCTTAAGTGTTTTTTTTTTTTTTTTAAAAGGACGTGGATATACTTTCAGAATTTAAATCAGAAATAGAAAATAAATCAAGATGGACCATTCCATGAAATCGTTGGCAGAAATTTTGCGTTTGTTTCTTTTTTGCAGTAGATCCATTTGCCGATAGATTGATGTAATTTTCACCATTTCGCCATCCCAGATATATTCGTAGAGTGCAGTCGATTAGTGAAGCGATAACACTGGGAGCAGGAACGGATGGATCTCTATAGTGAGTGAATTCCTGTGTCAGGGTGCTCTGTAATCCACTTAGCCGGGGTGTGAGCTAGGGGTGGAGGTGTCACCTCTTTGAGACCTAGCGGCATAAACAGGTGTCCTCTCTTCATTAAAATACCCTTCCTATCAATAGTTTTTGTAATTATTATATTAATTAGCAATGCATATATTGACTATTCAGGAAAAAATAAAAATAAATAATTATATATATATGACTTAAAAAACCTTTTTGTTCTAAGGAAGTATTTGTTTGTTAGTGTTTATGGTTAATTTAACTCATACTTTTTCTAATTAAAAAAACAAAAACAAAAATCCGACAGCCTGATCGAAAGAGGAGTCCCATTTTCACTGAATACCTTGCTTTACTAGTTGTAGAAATAACTGCTCAATAAAATTATGCCAATTTTCGATTAATGAGTAATGGTCCTTTTTTCATTTATATATATACTTTTTTTTGTGGGAGAGGGAGAGAAGTGGAAATTTAATAAAATAACGATATTAAACTGGATTAGCTGTCACTAATTTTCGAAGTAATTAATTATTTACTATTAAATATTCAATAAATTTTGTTTAAGACAAGTAATTTTCGATCAGTGGGTCAAAGATCAAGAACATTTTATTTTTGTCCGAATAATTAATTTACTAGTACTTATAATTAATTTTTTTACCATTTTTAATTCAGTTTAATAAAGACAAATCTTTTTAAAATTAAAAACAATGTTGAAAACTTTAAAAATGTTGAAAGCATTACAGCAGGAATTTATGCAGGCCTAAAGATCTATGGCTGGCTCTCGTTTTAGAAATAATTAGCTCTGCCATCAAACCATGATTGTGTCAGTTTTCGATTTGTCGGTCATGGCTCAAGATCAGATTTTTTTAATAATTGAACTGTGAGTTTGTTAATACTGATTGCTGATTTGAATTCCTTTCTAAAAAAAATTATAAACAATGCCACATTTTTTGTTAACAAGAAAAATTTATGTATGTTCCTATCCATTTTGGCTACAATAGGCTGATGACTGATTAATGAATTGTGATTCAAGAACACTTTTTTTATTGAATTATGATGGTAGTACATTTGGTTGATTTTTCTTCCTTTTTTGCATTTTTAATAAATTAAAAATTTATTATTAATACCATTTTTAATTTTGCTTATTACTTTTAAAATAAGCAAAATTAAAAACAAAAAAAAATAATAATGATATAAGTTCCAACAGCTTAAGAGGAAAGAGTCCAGATAAAGATATCTCCGCTGAAACAAATTTTAACTAATGGAGATCTTTGGCCGCGCTATGTGGTATTGTTACTGACATTTATTGCTTGCGGGAACACAGACTGCCTGGAGGGAGTTACCCAACATCACTTTGCTAAGATCCAGGGTTTCCATGGTGCTGCTGCAGGCTATGCATAGCTCCATAACCGGTTCCTTTGGGGCCAATTTGGTAGTGCCCTTCCCACAGACTCACTCGAGTTCAAGGTCAGTGACAAATCGGTCTAGATTCATGGATTATGGCTGTTTGGAGTCAGCAGGCGCACGAGGACCTATATTTCTTTTCCCGAAGCAGACCGGCCGTTCATGGACCAAACCTCCGGGCGGCTATTTTACGTCCTGGAAAACCACAACGCGATTCACAACTTTAGGTACACGGGGTAGAGTCATCACTCCTACGCCCGGTCTGTGTGAGTAGCCTCCAGTAGACTTTCAGGTCTCACCTACCCGTGAGGTGGGGTGATTAATTGCTTGAGGAATTAAATTAATTAAGAGTTAAATTAAATTAATGTCGGCACCGGGATTCGCACTCACAACCTTTGGGTTTGTAAATCGGTGCACTTTTGCAAGCGTCTTAACCCGCTCGGCCACCTCGTCCCTATCAACCATTAAATAAAATAATTATTATGTAAAAGATGGTAATTTTCAATTATTTGCGCAATAAGTGATTATTTTTCTAAGCTGGATTATGAATTTGGTATTTTATGTTGGATTCGCCATTTTCGAAAACAAAAATAAAATAGCATTTTGAGCAAGATTTTCGTTTAATAAAAAATATGTGATAATCCTTGATGATTGTGGACGAACAATATCACGGCCCAGTGGTTCTCCGACTGAGGAAGGGTTGTGTGACTATAGGCAGATAGCTGTGGTTGGTATATTTATCCAAGACCCCTTCTCCCTCCCCAGACTGTAGGCAGCCGAGGAGACGGCCCAATGAAGCATGTAACGTTCCCTGTCTGCTCTAGTCCTACCGATTCCCTTGCCTCCTTGGTTAACTCCAGCTTCGCTCTAGGACAAACACGATCCGGTTCATTCTGGCGAAAAAACTGATTTATTTTTTTATAAGGTTTGGCCTTTTCGTAAAATAAAAATATGTAAGAGCTAGTCTCCCATCACACGAACTTAGCATTTACCAGTCTGTGTAAAAACGTGTCAAGACAAGCTAAACACTTTTACATTTTATTAAATAACCGTAAAATTGGGTTACTTCGGACTTACCCAGATTTTGGATTTCTTTTGATATTCGACGATTTAACCAACATTAACGATTTAACCGTTAATCAACGTTTTTTCTGTTTTTTATCAATAGCTGTATTGTGATTGTTCATTGTCTAATGGGATTCTAATTTATTTGATAAAATTGATGAAGTTAGATTAAGAGATAATAGGGCATATTAATTCCACTAACATTTATTAAGTATATATTTATTTACTTATTTACATTGCCATACTGTTATATTTTTTGGCCATACTTGACTATGGTTGCCAATAGGTGATAGTTTTGTGTTTTGAATAATTTATTAAGAAATGAAAATAACTAAACCAATGTGCCAAAAAAAGAATATATGAAAGTTCAGCACAGTTACAATATAAAAACAAATACTGCTTTTAGTGGTAGGTAAAAATATTTTAATATCGAAGGGAGAAGACGCAATAGTGTAGAGTTTGAATATGGCAAAAAGTGTATTAAATAAGACCGAAACGTTTCAAAAAATATAGTTGTATGAGTATGTAAATAAGTTTTTATTAGTGAGATTAATATAATCTGTTATCTTTTAATCTAAAATATCTGAAAAATACCACTGTTTCTTTTTTCAAATTTAATACACATTTTCTCTTGAAATTAGAATAGAGTAAAATAATTAAAAATAACGAAACGAAAATTTGTATTCAATACAAATCTAGAAAAAAATAAATCCAAACCATGTATACATTTTTAATTTATAATAAATATTTATTACAGTTTACATGGCTCACAAATCCAGCCCAGGGACTGTAACCAATTTTTCCGTGGTTGATATCATATATGGTTCTCATATCCCACCCAATATATCTTCGCGTTTAGTGGAGCAAAGTATCCCCAATTTCTGCTGCAAAGTACTGTCAAATTTTGCGGATGTTACAACTTAAGAAGAGATTAATAACTAAAACTGATATCTGCTTAATCACAGATCCATTTTGAACGAATTAGAGACCACACTTATCTTTATATTACAAAAAGAAGCAATCCAGCACTAAAACTTTGAGACAAGTTGTTTAACGGAGAATAACAGGAGGAGGAATACAAATATCGGACAACCTATGCTTATCATTCCTCATTGAACTTTGCACCCATCAATTGGGAGGTATACTTTTCCTCTTTCTCTCCTCGTCCTTTCGCGTCTTTTACTACGACGTGGCCCACACTCAGCACCGCAAAACTTCTGATGCCATTAGAGCTATGCTATTCCTGAAGGAACAAATTAACCAGCTTTTACGATAGCAAGTTAGAGACACAGTACATTAACATTTAGTATCAAGATCATGAAGAAATTAACTTGCATTTTAAAAAGTTGAATTTCAGTAAAGAAGTAAAATATTTCTACGTTGCAGAATGGTGAAATTTGTAGTTTTCTCCCCGAACTCTTAATATCACCATGTTTCATATAGTTGTACAACTTAGAACCAAGTATGAAAAACGATGCATCAGAATTAGTAGCCCTCTCACTGGTGACTGGATCAGAAAACTTTAAATAAGTGGTTTCCCCTAGGACAGAGGGCGGTAGCAGGAGGCACTGCTGCATAAATCACCGCTCCGTTCCACTCAGCTTCCGGTCCGTGTCCCTTCCGGGTTTGCAGGAAACACGAGGACAGCTTTCTGATGAATGTTGTTCGGGATGATCTCTGCTCATTTAGTTCAGCCACGTGCATGCTATATGTAGCGTAATGGCAATGTGCCCATCGTGCTGTATGACTTTTGTCCCGTATTGGTACTCAAAAAGAATGTTTTTGGACCTTAAAGGATAGCTATTATAACTGATATGAACCGCACCCCTATAGTTCTCTCATAATTTTGATGTGCATTTTGATACATAAGTATTTATAATTGTTCAGTAAACATCTTTATTATACCTAATTCAAATTTAGTTTACAGTATTATACTAGCTTTTGTTTTTGTAGACTAGAATACTTCTTAAAGAGATAGGTTGGAATGCACCAATCTGGTATTTTGTAACCGAAGACGATAAGTAGCAGTTACACCGTAATACGACAAACATAAAGTATGATGTACCTCCAGTCACAACTTGGGACTGCTGTCATAACTAATGTTACTTTACCTTAGTTACTTTTTCTATTCTTTTACCCCTCTTTGTTGGAAGAATAATCATAAAAAGTCTCTAATATTAGTATTTAATATGTGCAATACTTTTCCTTTAATAAAATTCTTAATTGAATCTTAAAAATACTAATTTTAATACTTCATCAGGAGAGAACCTTAATCAATGTTCTGGTAATTTTTAAATATAATTATTTTACTTTAAATATTTTATGATTGGATTACATTAATTAACTGTGTAATTAGTATGGTATAGAAATATACTCATTTTCTATTTACATTGGTTATAAATGTAATTGTGTTTCTCATATCTACATATTTTATTAATGTCATTACGAAAACTGACATTTTAATACATAAACAAAAAAATTGAAATTTTGTGCCAATATGGTAAGACCTTAAAATGTTGAATATCTCGGAATTTTCGTATGGAAGGGAATAAGTCGGGAATTCACAGTAAAATTTGTGAAAGTCAGGAAATCCTTCATTCATTCTAAACATGAATATTGTGCTTCAAGTTTAATCAACTGTGGGACAGATATATAATATTGGCAGTTAAAAGAATATATGGAAGGAGGCTTCTTTTAAGGCAGTTTAGTGGGAGAAACAGAAACATATGCTCTGATCAACCTTTTCATTTATCTTCGTCTCAGCTGGAATTTTTTTTTTTCATATTTCGTTTTTATCCATTATAAGTTTCATTACTGATGCATTGACTTTGGTTTATTATTTTCAATGATGAACCTCTATAATCGACCAAAAAAAAAATTCAATCCGCTCTCTCAGAATTTGAGATGTTACGTTTCAAGATCGTAGAATCCATAAATAGAAAGAAAAAAAAATCCGTCCGTCCGTCCGTCATCCTTGGCTTTTCTCCGAGAATACTGAATCAATTTTTTTGAGAATTGGCATCTAAGTCACAAGTCACCTCAGGAAGATCTTCGGAACTTCTCATTACCATCAAAATAATACAACAGATATTAATAGGTCGCATCAATAGACTTCTTATGATTGTTGTAAAAAGCCGAGATATTAGGGACCAAATTAACCACTTGGATTTCTGTCAGTCTTAGTTAATAATGCCATAACTTTTACTGATGAATATAAAAATATTTAATTACCGGGACGCTCGATTGAATAATCCTTAGAATCAACTGAAACTAGTATGCATTTGGCTCAACTATCAATAAATCAGTAAACTTCCTAATGGTATGGCAGTTATTGATTTTCGAAAATAGACTCATTGTACTTGAACCGCCGCTTTTAATACACGATGGTGATAAAGTTGACAGATGTGGCTGGAAAATGGAATAGTAAACCTACGTTCTTATTACGATGAGTGAGATTGTTTCTGGGATAGAAATATATGTGATGGCCAGTTATGGGATGTAATGCGACCATAAATGAACTTTATGACCTGCAGTTCCCTCACATTGCATTATTCCTTACTTCCTTCCCCACTTGTTTTATCGCTCGGATCAGTAAAATGTTTTCATGGTGCTGTTCTTTATTAAAACGCCATTATCAATATGTGCATTTAGGTGTGGTCCATCAGCTATTATGTTAATTAATAATAATATTTTGGGAAATTAGTAAGATAATATTGCGGTTAGAGAAGAAAATACTGTATGTTTTATCGACAGAGTTATTTATACGTTGAGAATTCGTAATACAACAACATTCGTAGTTTTTTTTTTTTAATAAGCCTATTTATATTTTATATACCATTATTTGAATATATTGGTTAAAACTATTTATAAATATAAATTTTAAATAAAATAGTAAATATTAATGTTAAGTTAGGAGCAAATGCCTTAAGAGAAAAAAAGCTTTTGAGCAGAATTTAAATCGTTAGTGTAACATATAATAACAATAACCTATTATATACAGTTGTTATGTAAAATAATTGTGAAAGTAAATCATACATCTAGGTATTTTTTTCCAATTATTTTTCGGAATGACAGCCATTTTTCATCATTTAATATTTATTCACCAATAACGTAAGTCATTTTTGAAAGTATTTTTACTAACGCAGAACATACTCCTTGCCTGATTTATCTTAATGACTTTAATTGAATAATGCAATATTTTCAGGTCTCAATTTATAAGCACCATATATTGGCAATGCTTAACGCCCGTGACCTTTCATAGGAATGAGTAACCCGTAGTTCTTTAATTTTAAGAACAAAAAACTGCTTTGTGGTTACTATATTATTATTATCTCGTAACTATACAAAGTGATTTATTTATTAATGGCTATTACAAAGTAAAGTTAGTTATTAACATCTATTTTGTTTTTTATTAGGAATGAAAAAATTTGTTTTAATAATGAAAACGTAAGTTTATCTCGGCTTTAATTATGTCTTTTTCGTTCGTATTAATAATATATAATTTGTTAACTAAATAATTTATTTATATGTTCCCACTGGAAGAACATTCTTATGAGCACCGAGAGTCAAAACAATTTGTGTTCTGCTACAATTTACATCCAAATAATTTTTTTTTGAATCCATATTTCGTATTAATTTTCAGATCTTTCACAGAATTGAAGAATATTTCTACTGCTAAATTATGCTATGCCCTTATGATTCCTTAGTTATTGTATAATAGTCAAGATTATTTATTTTTTTAATCCTATACCTTGACTTTCGACATCCACCTTGAGTCTTCTAGCTACCCAGGATATGTCTGATTTTGATGAAGTTTGTGATCCTATGCCCGTTAAAGCAGGACATGATTCAAGATGAGCCGTCTTGTTTTTGATTTTGTTTATTGCTGAGATCACAGTTAGGGAATTCTGCGACACCTGTCCTATGTAAATGCTTTTTTATTTGCTCCCTCCTTTGCCAAAGCGTCCGCCATCTCATTACCGTGCTGTCTACAATTTTTCTATTACTCAACAGTTCCAGTTTGTTCACCTGACAGCGCAGTGGGCCAACCGATGTCCTGCTGTCAGGTCTGGAAGTTGCCAGCATTGCTGCTTGGGAGTCAACTGGGATAAATATATTTTGCATTTCTGTTTCTGTAAGCTTATTTAGTGCCAGAAAAATAGCATAAATTTCACCTGAATGATTTGTGCTCCATTTTCCAACAAGCTCTGATATTTAGAAAACGGAAAAGAAGACACCTGATTCATTTTTAATTACTATTTTTTGTGTCCATCGACAGCTATCAAATTAGAGATGTGAATTAAGTATGTACGATTTATATAATTTTTATTAAATGTTATTAATAATATCTTATTGCTATCTAGTCACACGATTCTATTGTATTTTACTTTTTACTTTTACTATGCTTTTCCTTATTATTCTTGTAAAGAATTTTGCCCCACCCCTTGGGTAGTTTTGCGACCCTGGGAAATAAGTCATTCACAGTTTATGGTCTACTCGACTCGACCATTCTTGGAAAAGTTTTCAACAAGGCCGGCTTGGATATATGTGTTTTCATGTTGGATATAATGTTAGAAGTTCATCTATTTGCCACTTTAGCACTCGTTTACCAGAGTTATGATCTTATCTCGTTTAATGATTGTCATAATAGTACTCTATATTTAAATAATAAGCAAAAATATAACGCTTTTTATTGCTCCGGGGCATAAAGATATTTGTTAATGACTTCTGGCTATAAAGTAGAATTAATAAATATTATTCGTGCCACACCAGAGGAAAAGAAATGGCGATGATTTAGGTTACATTGATATGTGAGGAAATAACTTAAGGATAGATAAGTCGAAGTTTCTGGGGAATAAAATATCTAAATAATTCTAAATTCAAAAGATTATAGAAACAAAAAGAGTGAAAATGTTTATTGGTTCTTTCTCTGTCATGCCTCTCAGCGTGGAGTGCCTCAGTCCATGCCTGCCAGAGATCACGATCTCTAGCCAGCATAGTCATGGGGTTCAGATTCTTTCCCTTTTCTGTCCAATCCTGGAGATGTGATATGTCCGTAACAATCTGGACCTTCCTCGAGAGCAACGCGTCGTCCAGTAGGCCTGGCAAAAACTTCCGTGGATCTCGGTCTTCATTCATTCGGCACAGATGACTGAACCACTTCAGAGGCTTCTTCAATACTCCATAGTCCCAACGTACACGCTCAATCTCTCCTTGTTCGGCTGCCCACTCTTCGGAGGTACCTCATTTCTGCTGTAGCTCTACTCCAGTTCCTCTACAGCAAGACCCAGCTTTCACTTCAACGAAGAAGAGTAAGCAATTAGACGGTCTAGAATATGTGTAGTTTACCACTGTATTCCTCCTCACTTTTTCACTTGGCTGCAAAGCTGATAATATATATTATTTGGCTTTTTAATCCTGTTGGAAAGCTTTTGGTCAATTTTTCCGTTTCTGCTGAGCAGTATTCCAAACAGGTGTGATCCTCTACTGTGTCTAATATCTCGTCCTAGCAGCGAACTATCACTTCTTCCTCACAACCACTGAGCATTATGTTGCTTTCCTTGGATTTAGTGCCATGCACTTTCCACTCAATGACTGCTTGCTGGAGATTTTCATTTGAAGCGGCTATGAGGAAAATACCCTCTGCGAAAATCAAAACATAAGCTACTGTTGTCCTCATTTTCCACTTTCCCATTATTGCCCGTGTCCTCCGCTTTCATATTTTTTAAATTTCAACCATGAATATATTGAAAAGAATCTTCTCTGCTCTTTACTCATGTTAAAAGTCCCGAATTCTGTTCCGTCTATTCTCACTATGGCTTTAGAGTCATACTCTATTAGTACTTAGATTTTATCGCACTAGTTATTTCAGCGGGAACATTTTTAGCGGCTAAAACTGCCCATATTTCTTGTCTAGGAACCGAGTCAAAGACTGCCTTTATATCGAGACGTTCAGGGAAGACGTTAATTAATAAGAGGCGCTGAAATTTCTTCAGGCCATCTTCTGCTGATTGGAGATACCCAGATACTTCGGACCTAGAAAGGAATGACCCAAAATATACAAAAAGATTTATATCGTAAAGCCACAGATTCCAGAAAAGGAGTATTAGCATGTAAAACTTATAGGTGGGAAAAAGAATTATCGATATGGAAGATAATGTTGGTAATGTACGGGCGAAACAGAAACATTCAAGAAGGTGAAGAATACGATGGCGTGATCTGGGAAGAGGATGTCATATGGACCATAGAGAAGATGAGAGTTGGAAAAAAAGCAGGCAGAGATGGTATTTATTATACTAGAACTTACTAGTAAAATACTATTCCCTCTGTCCTATGACTTCTCAGTAATTTACTTGAGGGAGATGTGGTATTGTTTCTGGCGATGGGACCTAACTGTAGCGTGCTTCTCTCCAACTCGCATTCAACAATCACCGTGAGTTTAATTTCTCAATAATTGATTAATAGATGAGTAAAGCAAATAGACTACCTGGGAGAGACATATAGGACTATGTATTCCTCAGTTACCTGAACTTCCTTTCTATGGTGATATTGGACTCCCATTCCATCGGTGTATCTTTAGCAGCCAAAAAATTCTGGAAAAAGAGCTTGTAGAGGTTTTTAAAGATCTGGACCTCCAAATTTTATAAGTTCTAGTATAATAATTACCATCTCTGCCTACTTTTTTTCCAACTCTCATCTTCTCTATGGTCCATATGACATCCTCTTCCCAGATCACGCCATCGTATTCTTCACCTTCTTGAATGTTTCTGTTTCGCCCGTACATTACCAACATTATCTTCCATATCGATAATTCTTTTTCCCACCTATAAGTTTTACATGCTAATACTCCTTTTCTGGAATCTGTGGCTTTACGATATAAATCTTTTTGTATATTTTGGGTCATTCCTTTCTAGGTCCGAAGTATCTGGGTATCTCCAATCAGCAGAAGATGGCCTGAAGAAATTTCAGCGCCTCTTATTAATTTACGTCTTCCCTGAACGTCTCCATCTCCTCCACTAGTTAAACTTCGTTGCCAGTTAATGTCTTCATATTCCATATTACATGTCTGGTCTAATGTCCTTTCGAGTGCCGCGACGTAACCTTTGAGATTGGCCAAATCTGAGGTAACTTATATTGTTTGAATCAATTATTCCCTTTTACGGGTGATTGGACCTGTAGGAGGGGTCCGAATTCTATGAACAGCTGGCCTCCTGAATATTTATGAACCCACAAGAGGAAGGGTGACTGGGTTATATCCCTCGGCACTGGGTCTTCCCCAACCTGGAGGACCAGTGGCTGATAGCAGTCAGAAGACTGGGAGATGGGACCGCCACTTCCCTACGCCGAAGTTTATTAGTTCTCGGTTGTTGAATTAATCAGATCGTATGTATTGTTTACAAAACCTGAAAGTAAGTATTGACAAAATATTATACTCGTATGTTGTTGTTTTTTTCGAATACGAAACGTTGATAATCATGCTTCGGGAAGAATTCACTTTATTGTCCATTCGGAATCTAATGTTTCACAATACAATAAAGTGGAATTTTACAGAAGAAACGTTTAAAGTTTAGGTTTTTGCTGTCTCTCAACTCAATGATAAAATAAACAACTCGCCTTCTTTTTGATGAAGAATAAAATGAAGATTAAAAAAAAGTTAATCTTCATTTATTATTATTATTATTATTTATTATATTCATTTATTATTAAAAATGATTTGAATTTAAAAAAAAAATTACTAAAATAATGATTTTTTTAATTATTTATAAAGAAGGACAACATAACTGACAAGTATAATGTTATTAAAACATTGAAAATAATTTATTATTATCTTTATCAAGACATTCTTTATAAAATTACTCACTAATCTAATTGCATTTCGAATAATGACAAATATACTTATAAGCTAAACTAATAATATTTTTTTAATACGGCAAATATAGAAACTAACAATTTATTCTCAAAGAAATAAATGCCAATGGAGGTTTCTTAGGAAAACAAAAAACAAAACAAAAAAACAACAGAGATTTTCGTATTTTTGCTTCTTCCAAGTGAAACTATATATTTTCCTTATACCAAATATCAAGGGAACTTAGAATATGAAGTTCTTTACGTCGATTACAAAAGGCCTCATGATAATCTTGACACTGACAGCCAAGAAATGGATTTTTACCTGTTCGTCTACATCATGATACTATGGTATCATCGTATACTACGGTACTAGACTATGGTGCCGCTGGGAAGGCAGTTGTTGTTGGGCCGAGTGATATAGTGGAGGCGGTGACCGAACGCTCCAGTTGCTCCAGGGGCTGGAAGTAATCTCGGGTAACTGGAAGTAGGCAGGGCTCTACATCAGCTAAGTAATTGCTCCTCATGTCCTATCTGTTTCTAATCCTATCACACTTCCCCTATTATTCTTTTTTTCTGTCGAATGGTTTCCATCGGTCCTTCTTTTATCCAGGAGACTGCTTCTGGATAGTGTTAAATTCAACCCAAAACGTTAAATTCTTTTTGGCTTCTGGGTGCCTATATCTTACTGTTATAAAGATATATACAGACAAATTACAGCCAGCACCAATTACCAACACCTTCAATACATCTGTGGTTTTTGCGTTTCGATTTGCTTTGGAATAATCATATGAATGGATATTCTATTTTATTTCCCTCTCCCCCCCAAATAATAGAATTTTGCACTGCATCGAAGGCCATCGAAGAGAGGTGGGGTGGTGAAAACGGTTTTGGAGGTTTCGGAGATATATTTCTAGATATATATATATATATATATATATATATATATATATATATATATATATATATATATATATATATATATATATATATATATATATATATTCGGAGATATATATATATATATATATATATATATATATATATATATATATATATATATATATAAGTTAAAATACTTGAGAAATTAAAACGTAAAAAAAAGAAAGGATAAGGCACGAAGTGAACAACACGGATGCTTGGATAATACTGACTTTATTTATCTTTTGCAAGGGTTTATATAGTCTTACATTGTTTATTTACACTAATTATTTACATACACTACTTATCACCTCCGCCCCAGTTCACAAAGTGAACTCTGGGTAAAACTAAAGACAAAATAAAATAACTTTTTGACAACAAAACTAACACATGCTAAACAACTAAACTATTCTCTAACTTTACAACTAAACAATAAGACCTTGTATGTACATCATATATATAAATACACCAGAATTTCCACAATGGTTTGACAATTAATGTAATTCTCTACTTAGTGATAGAACTACTTATACTAAAAGGACAACGGCATCAAGAAAAGATAATTTTGTTATTTACACTTCCGAATTGCCTGGATTAAGAGGGATGCGAAGGTGCCGGATGTGGGTGTGTCTTATCCTCTGTGCACCTGTCATCTCCTGGATAGAAACTATGTTATGCTCTCGTAGCGCTACCACTCTGAAAGGTCCTTCAAAGCGCTGATCCCCTTTTCGACGGCTGGACGGTGGTCGGCAATATACCGTCATACCTAATGAGATTCTGTGAGATTCATCCGGTACCGCTACGCACTCCCGATTTGCCCTCGAAATTTTTTCTTTTGTGAGCCTAGTATACACCCTTTGTGAGATCTCAGCTAACTGTCTCCGTTTGTGGGTTACTGCATCTCGCAGATGTGTGTACGCGGTAGTAAGGATATCTCCCCTATTCCGTAACGGATGGCCGAATACCACTTCCACCGGTGTAAAACCTGTAGCGGAATGTATTGTGTTGTTGTAAGCCACTACTGCTCTAGGCATTGCTGCGGTGGCTCCTAATCCCTTATGTAACTGAAATAACCGAAGGTGTTCCCCTAATGTATTATGGAGACGTTCGATAGCACCTCGTCCTTGTGGGTTACCGGGGGAGTTAAAATGCCATTTTATATTTAAGTCTGAACATTCCGTAGTTGTACGAGCGTTCTTGAATTCCCTCCCACCATCCGACGTAATGTTGTGCGGTACTCCGTAGCATGATATCCAACTGAGCATACCCTCCCAAACGGCGTCAGCTGTTTTGTTCGATAACGGGTAAGCCATGGCTAGCTTGCTAAAGTTGTCAAGAATAGTAAGCCATTGCGAGCCTTCCCAAGTAAAAATGTCTACCTGTACCTCTAACAGTGGCGAATTCGGGGTATGTGACACTTCGGGATGGACATTGATGGGGTGTCTATCGTACTTCGCCCGGTGGCATATTGTACAATTTTGCAGCACCTCCCGGATCGTTCGGCGCATGTGGTGCCAGTAATACCTGCGGCTCAACGCGGCGAGAGTTTCTGGTACCCCTCGATGATTGGTTTTCCCTTCGTGATAAGCCTTAACTAAGTCTTTTTGCCGGTCTGGTTCCTTAACGGTTTCTACCATTTTTGAGCATAATATTAAGTTCCTATCAGCTCCTACGCGCTCTGTTTCTAATAGATGCTTGATTCGGTCTAGAACCGTTTTATTTCCTACATAAAGGTAATATGTCTTGCCCGGTTTAGTACTCATGTTAAGAATGCGGGCGATATCCGCCGGTGGCACTGAGGGAACTGTCCAAACGGTTACAATACTGTGGCGACCATACTTCGTGTATTCCGTTCGCGACATTCCTTCCGTACGGGTTTTCCAGATGACCTGGCGCGTGTGTCGGTTCACTATGGTGTCCATCTCGTTGAGGGGGGTATGTCGAATTTCCTCGGGAATCTCATCCGCATCTACTGTATCCTCCTCATCACGCAACGTCTCTTCCCCGGCAGTGTCTCCGGAGGGACCCGCTTGCTGAAGCGGATTCGTATACAGGAGCCGAGACAACCAGTCCGCAACGACATTTTGTGATCCTTTTTGATGTACGATATCGAAGCTGTACGCGCGTAGTTTTTCTTTCCACCGTCCGATTCTGGCTGACGATTCCTTTAGTCCGTCCGTCCATAATAGCGGTTTGTGATCTGTACGTAGCGTAAACCGCCTCCCATATACATAAGGCCGAAAGTGGTCAATTGCCCAGACGATAGCTAAAAGTTCCCGTTCGAGCGCACTATACCTTGACTCTGCGTCGGATAGTTGTCTGCTCGCAAAAGCTACCGGCCTATCCCCGATATCGGATTCCTGCGATAATACCGCCCCGAGCGCCCTTTCGCTAGCATCGGTCGTCACTACGAATTTCGTTTGAAAATTTGGGAATGCAAGCACTGGTTCCGCAGTAAGGGCTTCCTTGCACCTATGGAAGCTCATCATATGCTCATCGGTAAAAAGGAATGACCGACCCTTCTTCAACAGTTGCGTAAGTGGTGCGATTATATCAGCTGCGTTCGGTAGGAATTTTCGATAATAATTCACCATTCCGAGGAAACTCTTAAGCTCTTTTTGATTAGCGGGTGGTAAAACGCGGGAGATGGCTTCGACTCTGGCTGGGTCTGGTTTGACTCCCCGTTCCGAGATAAGGTGACCCAAAAATTTTATCTCTGTACGAAAGAACTGGGACTTCTCTTCCGATAATTTAAGCCCGAATTCGCGGATGCGCTCAAAGACATCCTTGAGATGAGCTACATGGCGCGATGGAGATGAGCTAAAGACGATAAGATCGTCCATGTATATCTGACAATACTCTTCCCCTAGCCCACGGAGGAACTCATCCATCAGGCGCTGGAACGTAAGAGGCGCGTTTCTTAGCCCAAACGGCATTCGGGTGAATTCGTAATGTCCTCTGCCGAAGGTGAATGCCGTTTTTTCGATATCCTCCTCTCGCATCCGCACTTGATGGTACCCGGATTTTAGGTCGAGTGTAGAAAAAATACGAGCTCCCGCCAGACGATCTAACATATCTTCGAGTCTAGGGAGAGGATACCTCTCCTCTACGGTATTCTCGTTTAGTTTCCTGTAGTCAATTACCAGTCGGTAAGAGGGGTCTGCTTGTGGGTTCAACCTCTTTTTTTCCACGACCCACAAAGGACTGCTAAATGGTGATGTGCTATGACGTATGATCCCTTGACGAAGGAGGTCACCAATTTGATCATTAATAATCGACGTCATTGACTGGGGATATCTCCGGCCTTTCGTATAGGAAATTTTATTTTCTTTAAGTGTTATTTCATGTCTAGTCATCCCGGTGGCCGGTAGTGGGCAGCCCTCCTTATAAAATATATCTGTGTATTCGGATAATAATGCTTCCGCCCTTGGTAACTCTGTACGCACCATCTCTACACGAAGTTCCTTTCCCGTCATTTTAAATTCCCGGTGATATGATTTCGACCCCAAGGTCATTAACCAACTTCCCTGACTGCCCTGCATCTGGAACCCGACCTTATCCAAAACATCGCACCCAATTAAAATGTCGTATTGATTAGTCAACTTTTCTAATACGTGTACGACCGCGCTCATTTTCACCCCAGTGAGATTTTCCAGATCCCATATATACTCTCCCAACACTTTACAAGGACCGCTCAGAGTGATAACAGAACATTTACATACCTTAAGTGCGAAGCCTTTGTCCAGCTCCTTCAACACCCCTCTACTGACCAAGGTACTGGTGCTCCCAGTATCAATTAGCGCCCTAAATCCGTCGCTGCACCCCTGCACTATGGGCAACCTCTCCCACACTCCACAAACACTATTTACTGACTCTACTCTGCCTGGGTTGCCCTCGCCTCCTCAGATAGCAGTTTCCTTTTCTGCGCCTGACTTTTTGGGTTTGTTTTTCCGATTTGACTGCAAGCTTGATCTTCCCGCTATCCTCGCCCAGCTGGGCCTCTGTTCGTCTTCTTCATCTGAAGAACTCTTCTCGGAGTGGTCTTCAGAACTTGACGTTGACGAGTCCCTATGTCGTCTTGTTCTATGTGTGTTTACCTCCATCGGTTCTGGGGCTGGGTTCCGCCTGAACATCCAGGGACACGCTCTAGCAACGTGACCTTTGTCGCCACATTCGAAGCATTTAACTGCGGGACAATTAGCTGCGATGTGCCCTGAGCGGTTGCATTCGTAGCATCTACGGCCTTCTTCTCTTCGAGGCCCTCGAGGTTTAGAGCCTCTCTGCACATCTTTACTATCTCTAGGACTCCTTCGGTGTTCAACCCTTGACGGGTATGACGGATGAGGCCTGGGGTCGAACCGTTCTCTATTTCGGTCTCTATTACTGCTCCTCCTGTTCCTGAACGGCACTTGTCGCCACTGTAGTTCGTCAGCTTCTTCTTCCTCTCTGGCACCCTTGTCCATTACGTCACGGACACACTCGACAAAAGACTTTTCGGAAGCTAGTTTTTCTCTGGCCTTTAGGTTTCTTCCTAGTTGTACTTTTAGTACCTTCTCATAGATCGACAGCTGTTGGGCCGCCTCGGCCTGTCCTACGGTTTCAATCAGCTTTTCCGAGATTGCCGTGAACTGATTCAACATAATTTCTGCGAAGCTATAATCCGACTGCCCGGATCGTCTGCTTTCAGTGAAGAGACGATAAACGTCTTCTTCTGGTGTCCAACGCCCTCCTCCGTACGCCTTTTTTAGTCTTCTGGTAACCTCTTCCCATGAAGTCAACTCATCCGCTTGTATAGCGTTGAGTACATTCCTTCTGACTCTTCCTACCAAAGATGCTCTCAGTTCGGTGGCGTCCAAAAGATCTACCCACCCAGCCGTGATCCTTGCCTCGATCAGGTTGTGGATCTGGTTGCCTCTCTTCAGGAAGTGATTAAGGTGCCCTAGTTCTCCGCCGAATCTCTCCAGCTCTGAGACGGTGTTTTTCAGATATGTGGCAGTAGCCGTTTTCACTCTCGCCCATTCTAATTGCATTAATTGAGGATCATTGTTAACTACCTGCACAATCCCTGGATTAGCGCCTGAGCCACTATTCTGGTCCATAGGTTGACCTGAAGGATCCATTGTTTGACCTTGACTGTTTGCGGGCGTACCGTGAAGTTGACTGACTACGTTGTCTAACTGACTTGGTCGCAAAACCATGAGATTTTTAAAAATTCTTTTCTCTCTTTTTTTTTTTTCGCGACCGTTAATAACGTGCACTTACTTTTTCCCGGCTTTCGGCACCAGTTAAAATACTTGAGAAATTAAAACGTAAAAAAAAGAAAGGATAAGGCACGAAGTGAACAACACGGATGCTTGGATAATACTGACTTTATTTATCTTTTGCAAGGGTTTATATAGTCTTACATTGTTTATTTACACTAATTATTTACATACACTACTTATCATATATATATATATATAGATATATTTCGGGGATATATATGTTCCCCTCTCCCCCGCTATGATTGGGCACTTTCAGTGGCCCCCCAGTGGAACTGAAATTTGGTATTTATAGTTTGTTTTTTTTGGACAGAAGTGGTCAAAATATCAGTCAAAACTCCGTTATGCTTAAATGTTTTATCGCGTTTTTTTAGGTTTACGCACTTCTACAGCCTATTCAAATTGAGTTAGAAGGTTGAAAATTTGTATGTGAATTGAGCTGATACTAGAGGTGTCTTTTGGGGGTCTCAACTTTTCTCCTATTCACGTCATTTTTTATTTTAGTTACTATTAAAGGTGATTTAAAATACACCTTAGTGACTCACGCGTTGTTTTTGTTTTTTTTTGATCTTACAAAGAGAAGTTATATAATATAAATTATTGTAAAATATTTATTAATTAAAAAACAATTTATTTTAGTTTTTATGAAAATCTGCCACAATTTAATACACGTTTCATATTTAAATGATCAAAAAAACGAAGATTAACTCTTTAAAATAAAGAATGTAAATAGTCTTGTCTAAGAAAATATCCGACTTGATGTTTTAAAGTGATTAAGGGGCAGCGATAAATCTAAATAGGCAAAAAATTATGAAAAAAAAACAGGTCATTTTTAAAACTTTTATATATTTTTTCTCGTCGCCTAAGGCCCGTTGGAACGAACGCCGGGTAACTGGTCCAATATTTTTGAATGTAAAATTGCCAACAATAATTTGGTTTAAATCGGTGATCTATTGACTGTGCTCTGCGCATGTTAATCAAAAATTTTTCAATGGATCGATCCAACGTGGAATATAATATCGATGCAAAATATGAAACTTTAATGGTTTTGGTAAGTTTTTGGGAATTACAAATGACTTTTTTTTTTTAAGCGAGTTGTTAAAAAGGCACATAGATAACAAATATCAAAGGTTTTAACTCCTTTTAAAAAATTATTCTTCGCTAATCCTATTCTGTTCTTCTTGTATGTCGTATACTTTAGTAAAACTTTTAGTAGGCATGCATATATTCACACGATCACTTAATACACCATTCTCCTACTTAAAGCATTTTTCAATTCCACTCCTTTCCCGACTTCTTAAATATTGAATCAGTTAGGTTCACAAAAGGAGGAGAATTATAAAAAAATTCGGGGGGAGGGAGGCCAAGGCAAAAAAACGAATGCTTATTTGTCTCTAACCTAATATTACAGTTATATCTTATATTATTTTTGATGCAATAACTTTATATTCTCTTATTATTATTAATTTCTTTTCCTTTAATTTAAATTTTATGTCTCGTATTATCACTTTTAGTTTTTAAAATTGTATTATTATTTTTATTAGTTATTCC
This sequence comes from Rhaphigaster nebulosa, assembly GCA_948150685.1. Taxonomy (NCBI): domain Eukaryota; kingdom Metazoa; phylum Arthropoda; class Insecta; order Hemiptera; family Pentatomidae; genus Rhaphigaster; species Rhaphigaster nebulosa. The sequence goes on along the minus strand of OX411309.1, from coordinate 125,061,319 downwards.
CATTTGTATTGGTTATTTTTAGATTATATTTTTTAACACATTACGTTTTCAGTTAATTTATTTTTTATAACAATATTGCTTTTTAATTGCTGCAGCTAGACCACTGCTTCGTTGGTTCATTATAATTATTCTAAAGAGCCAATAGCCCCAGAATAAACATTAATATAAAAATTACATATTTACTTTAATCATTAAATATGTATGAAATGAATAAATAATAAAATAATTTTTATGGGTGCGTAAAACATTTTGGCATTTATTAACAAACAAAAATTATTAAAATGATCGGCTGATAATATAAAAATATTTAAAGTAAATTTCAGGATCCGTTATTGTTAATAAAATTGAAAAAAAAAAAAATGTTTGCGCTACGATTTCAGAGGGAGATAAAAGGAACAAAACAAAACAACGTACACGTAAATTGAGCTTGTTATTCAAAAGAAAAATATCCTTAGTTGAAGAGATACTTCTTAAAAAATCATAAAACAAACCCGATTAACAGTCCCTCTGAAAAACGTGTTGTTTTTGTTTTTGCTGAAAAAGTTTAATAGATTAATGTCTAGAGGAAAAGTTAAAAAAAAAAAAAAAAAATGACAACGATAGAGTCAATACTTATGAAGACATATGAACTTGAAGGTCCAGTTTGATCCTGGAAAACGGTCGCAAGTACCCTGGGTACCTTGTGACTGGTTAAGAATACATGTTCCATAAAGTATACATCTGCATTTGCTTTTCTTGAGATTATTTTTCTTTGGACGAGTTGGGTTAATTTCTGATTGAAATTGAATTGTTTATAAACCTGGTTTGAAGTTTGACCTAGAACATTTGATTTAATCAGCTGTTTACTGATTTTTTATTTTTATTTTACTCCAGTATATGAGAATACCAATATTTAATGTAGTTCCGCGTTTCTTGCCCCTTTGGTCCAGCATTGATCTCCTGATCCTGTATTATCATTAAAAAATAAATAAATATATAAATAATTTATTTTTATTTCTGATTCTCAATCGCGTTTCATGGACGCTGTTGCAATTTATATGTTGGTTACTATGTTTGATGTTGAATAAGGTTGACTTCTATTTATTTATTTCATTGTTTTTATATTGAATATTTTCAAATAATACTTAGACCACTCATTTGAAACAAATAAATAAATTTTTATTCAAATTTAGACTTCATGAAGATTTATGTAACATAACGTGATTAAAAAAAATGGTTTGTATTAAATGTGAAAATACGGATCAATTGAGGCCTGATTTAATTAATTGAATCTCCTTTCCGTTAAGAACGATTTCGTTTATTGAAGAATATATTAATTATTCAACTATATTTTTTATATGTTTACCTCTTGCTTAAGTAAAAGTCCTATATGCTGGATTTTCGAATTTCTGTGAATGGCCACTTTCTTGTTATCTGGTAGTCTTTTGCTAAAGCCGTCTTAACTCTTGTTAATTTGTTCTCCTTTTTAGTCGCTTTTAGAAATAATCTTCTTAAAAGCGATATGCATATTATTCTTCGCCTACAGCTTTTCGACATCAAATGATTCATGATGACATCTTTGGGTCTTAGTCGGCTAAGTTCCAGTGAGTTTATAATATATAAAGTAGATTTTGCCTTAATGATTTTACACCAAAGAATATATTCCGTTATATCCTTAGTTTCTTTTTAAATTAGTAATGATATTTATATTGTATTATTTAATTATTAATAATAAATATTTAATAACGGCTATAAAGTCTCACGTTTTCTTTTTCCTCTAACCTCCCTTTTTATTTACAAAATAAAACTCAATAATTTTATACTTATTATAAAGTATAAAAAAAAAAAAATGGGGATGGACAGGAATATTTTAGGAAATTGTTATAATAATTATTCTTACTTTTGATTTTTTTAAATATATTTTCTTTTATTAGGTGAAAAGAGCCGTTAATTATATATATTTTTAAAATTTTAACTCTTTTTTTTCTTTAGGTATTGAGAGAAATAAAAGAGTAAATTTGGTGGGAGGAAAGGATCTGTTTAATGTAGCAAATAGAGAGGGGATGGGTATCAGCTATTAGAGGAGCGGGGCATTAGACCCAGTGGCCGGCCTTTTAGCTGCCCAACGGTGAGGTCATTGCACCCTCTGTCTTGCGGCACTGTAGGCTCTTAGCGCCGTCGCGTAGTTATAGTTATCTTGTATAATGTAGATATACATTGGGATGTATCACAATATTTTTTTCTTTTAAATTCAAAGTTTCAAGTTAATAAAAAGTTGTCACAATAATCACATATTTACCACAAAAAAATTTATTGAAATTGAATAATGAAAGCTCTAAAGGCCTAAAATATAGATATAATAAGTATACCATAACCTTGGTTCCTGGTTAAAAAAGCTGCCTACAATCCTGATGTGCTGCTTCCAGAGTCATCAAGAAAAATTGACAATGAAATCAAGATTTATTTTGAATAACCTTTTTGAAAATCAACGAGTAACTATTTAATTTGTAATATTTTTCCTTTAAATATTACACTATTTAGTTTTTTCTTTACTCCAAATATGTTTCTAATGTCATAAAAGTTGTTGGCACTAATAAACAAATTTAAAATTATGATGAATTTTATTTGCATAGCTACTGGAAGTTTAACGACGTAAAATGTAGCCTGGGAAAATCTGAAAATATAGAATTTTTTTTGGATATTTGGTAAAAAAATAAAATAAAGCTTTTATACATCGATTTCTTTTAACATTAATATTGCCATATTAAACTACGTTTTTGTATTTGCTAGAAACAATTACTTTATATTCATATATATATATATATATATATATATATATATATATATATATATATATATATATATATATATATATTCTGCCGCTCTCGTGGCATCCCTGTATCTTAGCTAATAATGGCCCGATTTCGACGATTTTTTATTTGTTTTGTAGTTAAATTAGCTTTCAAATGGTTGTACATATAATCCTCCAAGAGATGTATACTTTTCGAGTGATGAGCAAATAAAGTATTCTTTTCGTCATAACTTTTTTTCACGAAGATAACTTACGTTTACTATGGCTACTTAAAGAGCTTTTAGGAGAAGAAGTTATGCTAGTTTTATCAAAATCGTATTAGAGCCGTCTTGGTTCTACAGTCTATCGAAAAACAGGTTTTTCGGTTATGGCGCAGCCGCCATTGCGCACCGAATTGTTTAATTATTTATCATCATTAGTGGTAAAGGTAATCTTTAAAATGATGCCTCAATTATTGGTTTTAATGAAATATTAAGGGATTACGGACGAAAAACCAACTTTAAGAAATAATATATAAGGATAACTAATTAGATAATTAATAATGTTTTATTGTTTATGTACATTAGTACGTATTTTTAATAAGAGCATTTTTATCCTGAGGATATCTCCTTGAATAAAATTGTATTGCTTTTTTTTAGAGTTTTACGATACAGCCTACATAAATTACTTCATCATCTGTTTTATCGTTAGACGTTCGCTTATTTCCTATGTGAAATGGAAAAAAGCTCAACTTTTTTCTTTAGGAGCCTAAAAATACCGTTGACAGGCCTATCCTCGATAATGGATAGCCTCCTCTGATCCACCAGATTCCACCATCCGCAATTTAATGGTTTTTATCTCGTTTTCGTTGATATCTTTAAACTTTAAATAAATAGGAATCTGATACGATAGTGGCCGATATTACCAAATCAAATCATAACTTATAATTATTTCTTCACTGAATTTATAATTATTCCTTCGAAGTAGATTGTGATATATTTGTTTGCTATCTCTCTCTTAAAGAATATTTCACTAAAACTCGAGAGAAAAAAAAGGAAAAGCTTTAATTCCCAATCGTATTCTGATTCAGAAAAGTAATCGGAAGATGTCTGCTGGAATAATGATCAGAGATGTAAAGAAGTTCTTTCTTCAGATGGACGTTTCGTGGATTCCAGTCACGTCCTTAAAGACTATTAGGGTCCTCTAAATTATTCTTTTTTTTAATAATCGAACGACGTTCTGAAAAGGAAAGCATCTTTTTATCTTAAAAAGTTCATATCGGATTTTTTATGTTGATTTTCGTGTTTTTATAAAAAAAAAAAAAAAAAAATGTTATTTAAAAAATAAATCCCTTGAATAAAATACTCATAATTTAAGCTTTGAAAGCAAATTTCAATATAAAATTAAAGGGTCCGAGGGTAAAACCACTTTACAGCAGCTTTCGTGGACAATGGAGTAGTATTGCCATTTTGTACCTTTCTAGGAGTGCTACTAGTGATACGTTGCATTCGTATCTGGTTTAGAAGAACCACTTTAAAGCCGTTAAACATTGCCATAAAGTTACGGAAACGCATGAGGAACATATCGTCGAAACCACGTTAAAGTTACGAATGCAAAAAAAATCGCATTTTTCCAATTCTTTGGTCTTAGTTCAATTTACCAGGAGCGTATTTGCAAAATAAAATCTTATAAACTCAAATAAAATAATATCCACTATGGGGGAGTTAAAAGTAAAATTTAAAGTTCTCTTTTGGCCTTCTGGAGAGAGCTACATTCAAATGTGTTAGTTTAATGTGATGGCAACGTTATGTTGGACAGCAGTCAAATTCCTTTTTCTGAAAACACAGTATTGTGCTATAAAGTTGTTTTTTACTTCTGAAATCTTCAATTATGTTGTTTAGTACCATCTATGTGCTTATGTTTATTTTATTTATTTAGGGAGTTAAATGATTGTTTACTCCATAAGTCATATATAAATTACATGCATAACGTTTTCGTTCATTTAAATAATATTACATGCTAAAATTCTCCCTCACTTCCTATTTTTCCCTCTCTGCATCCCTTTGTCATATACATATACTACTGCTGCTTGTACCGGTATTGGTGGAGGGATCAAATCCGGAAAATAAGACTTTTGTTCTTTTTCGCCAAACCTTGACGGTTACCTCTCACCAACCAGGTGAGGGTGTTAAGTTTTATTTTGAGGGATTAACACAAAGTATATATTAACGAGCCAGATGGGAATCGAACTCAAATCGCTCCAAATTGTTAACGTCTGAACCTTCTCCTTAAGGAGCTCGGCAATAACGACTTTAATATATATCCCTAATTTCTGAAAAAATATTTGTTTTTCGTGATCCACGGGATTTTAAGAGGATTCATATTCAAATACTAGAAACGTTTTTGATAAAAACCTTCAGAACAAACATCTTGTTGTTGCGTTCAGCAGCATATACCCACGCTAACTATCAGTGAATATTTAATTTTAATTATTTCAAGCCTATTACAAGGACAGCCTAATGAATATGCAAAACATAATCTCTAGAAATAAACATAATGGCCCGACAATGCTCATTGAAGACTCGAAAGGATCTGGTCGATGCTACCTCTTTTAAATTCCAGAGTTGAAGTTGTTCCACTGGGCTACTTTTTTTCTTATGCCATTTTTAAGTTTTCAATAATTAAATTAAGGTGTTTTGTTCATTTGTTGTTTTTTACTATATGTTTATAAGGGTAAATGGTGAAGTAGTGTTGACAGAAGTGGCAAAAAGTAAAGTGTACTTTATCTCCTGAGAATGGAACATGGACTGCCACTTAGTCGATTACCAAGTCCTACCGGACGGATCCATTGCTCATTCTGTAGACTTCGCCGACGGTCGTTTTGTTGATCAATTGGATTGGTTTTGGGGTCATTTCCGATATTTGTTTCTTTTCACATAACTACTTCTCTTCCGAAATGTCTTTTTTTTTTTAATCTTTATCATCTGTATAATAAAAGTTTACCTAGTTATTATTGAAACAAATGCGGTATGATTTTCCTTTATTTTAGTGTCATATGATCATGATCTCTAATTAAGTAATATTATGTTTGATTCTTTCCTGAAGTGGATGTAAACCAATGGTTCGATTGAAAACAACATGAAAATAAATTTTTTGGTGGTTATCATTTCCAAACACACTCATATGAACATTAGAATTTGGAACGATCGAAGGTTAGAATGTCTTCTTTGATATTTGGAACCATAATCTCTCAAAGTTATGCATATATCGGTCGGTAGCATTCTATTTATAATTTAGAAGATGATTGTTGGGGTGGAGTAAAAAAAAATAACGCTGCAAATTATTTTACCAAGTTTTATTATTTCCAAATAGTTATATACACAAGAAAAAAAAAAGAATTTTTTTATGTTTAATTTTTTTTTTTTTTTTTTTTTTTTGCAAATTCGGTCAATAATTCTACGTATCTTGAAATGTAAAACTCTTAGGTTTTGAGGGTGAAGTGAATTTTTTTTTCTTGGTCGATTACAAAAGTCCAATGTCTACTGTTCGATGTATTCCGACGTTTCGATCTACTTATATTCTTCAGAGCAAAAATAGTTGAGCGATGCTGCATCATGGACATGGAATCTTGTTCCGATTTGTTACATTAATGTATTATTTTTTTTAGAAAATTTATTTCACGATTTATAGAATAGATATAGAAGTAATTTTATAGAACAATTTCTGTATAATTACTTCTAATTTACATTGACGGAATTTGAAAAAGAAAAATGTGTAGGTATATATTGTGTATGCTTGTATTTATACAGAGAGATATGCGAAGAGGTCTAGATATGATGAGAGAGTGAGAGAGTTCCGTAGAAGGATAGACAGGGATGCGAAGCGAGGAGATCGATGATATGAAGTGCTAGAGCAGCTGGTCTCCTTAGCCACTCATCTCTTAGCTAGTAGATCCATATAATCCTCTTCTTCTGATTGTCCATTGTCACCTATCTTCGTATCTTCGTAACTTCTTTCAAAGTTCAAACAATTTTAATTCTTGTTTAGGATGGTATCATAGCTTTTGAGATAGCCCTCGTATTGAAAATGCATACTGAAATGATGTCAGTCTTTATTCATCTCTCATTGTTGCTAGTCTTATTACCCCTCCAGCCCTTATATAGGTTTACCAAGTTTATTAAATGTTTGCAAACTATTTTTATTTAAGGAGAAGATGGTCAGAGCGGCGGTCAAGAGTAAAACAAAAAATAATAAAACAACTGTTGGATGCCGACATATCGGCCCACATTGTATACCGCCGTCTTCTTCTGGGATACAAAGAACAAGATACTGTGAAGATGAAAATTGTGAAAATTATATAAAATGAAAGTATATAACTGATAGAATAAAAAGTAACCATGATATATAAATAGTAAAAAAAAAAAAGTAACACTTAAGACAAAGAAATGAAAAACTGTTGATCAGAACTGTAAACATAATCGTCGGTATTCATTAAATAGTTTTTTACTCTTCTGTTTATTTCCTATATGTACTTGTTTATACTGCATTTATTTCCAATATTCAGTTCTGACCAGTTAGATGCAAGTTCTTCGTTTATTTTATATCATTGTTACTTTTTATTTTTATTCTTCCGTTTATATACTTTCATTTTATATACATTTACGATTTTCATCTATTTTATATCTTGTTCTTTGTAGCCCTGAAGAAAACCTGCAATGTAAGCCGAAACGTTGGCTTTCATCAGATAGTTCGTACTATTGTATGTTTAATTTTTGACCGCGTATCTGCCGTGATATGTTAAAGGCCTTAACTCCAAATCTTTTTTTAAATACATCTTTGTATTGTACCCGAATTTTTCTAAATACTACACCTTTTTCTGATATTTGAAAACCCTAAATCCAATTGTTAGATCTTAATGATTAGTTTTGTTAATGATTTTAGCCTATTCTCATGATATGGCTATTTAATAAAATTCTCAGAAAAAATTAGGGATTTATATTTTTTAATATAAAATATTAAACTTATGTGTTGTAAAAAATCTTTTTTATAATATGAGAAAAAATTCACGAAAATGTTCTAATAAATAAATAATTTTAATAAATAAAGTCTAATTTGCCCTCATTACTTATAAATATTATATTATGACAACAATAAAACAAGTGCAATTTGAATACTTATTTTATATATATTACTTATTTTCAATATAAAATAAGTAACAGCTTTCTTCAACTAAATCACCTAATTTCGTCTGGGCTCTTGGACAAGAACAATCTACGTTATATCCTTACGTTGCAGTCTTGCGTTATTTTGTAGATTTTCTTGAAAAAGTGCCAACTGCATGTCAAATGTATGAGAATGTTTATGTGTACTGATTAAAACGATAGTATTTTAATTAGGATTTTATAAAATAAAACTACAATTTTATGAATTCCCCGCTCTCATTTTTTTTCGGAAATAATTGAGGAAATGACTGGCTGGAAGTAGTCAATTGAAAGAACGGAAGTGCTCCTTATCTGTTCCTTAGTTAGCCCTTCGGGTGCAAAAGTTCGTACCTGTAGAAAAGTTTAGTTGAAAAGTTTTCTTGTTCTTAGCAAATACCGCCTCAAGTATTTTTGCAAACGCAGATTAAAACTTTGTTTACTTCAGTTAGGCGATGGTCTTTTCTTACAACATTTCCTCTGTATTCGTTATTTAAGAAATTAAAATGAAAAGGAAAGAAAAAATGCCTTTGGAGATCAAAGAAGAAATAAATTTTTTAAGATTGTGTAATCCGTCTGCCTATTTCTGTTTACCATTCATCTTGCTACATTGGCTGGTGAAAATATTGAGTTGTCCGCTTTTTTCTATATCTAAGGTCTCATTTTACATATGAGCCGAATAAATGTGATGATAAAGCATTCAACATTTGTTACGTGTAATATAATACATAAAGACATATAGATATAAAGAAATTAAATCAAATCATCCCTAATTAGTGATTGATAAATTATTTGCCACTTCTATAATTTTGTTTTTATTGAAAACTAGTTTCGAATGTTATACATTCATCTTCAGTTCTGAAAACACACAAAAATTCAAAAATAAGCAATTCAAAACACAGTTTAGTATTATTAAAAATATTAAATTAAATGTAACATAAATTTCATATTATATATTATGATTTATGAATTTAATTAAGACAAGAAATAAAATACATGTTGGTACTCATCAAGATTTAAATGGATTATATCAAACAGGAAGTTTGTACTGTTTTCTTCTCGCACTGAACTAACAATGAAAGAAAGGTGGGATGTTTATAGGTAAATGGTTTAAGGGTAGGAGTAGATTATATCAAACAGACAAAGTTGCATAAGTTTGTTTTCGCATTGATCTAGTAATGGAAATGACTGTAATGAAACAAAAGTGTGGTGTTTGTAGTTAAATGGTACGCTTTTAGGGTCGGGGTTTTTCCAGTAATTCCGGTGAGTAATTATTTTTTTTTGTTATGGATGGGAATAAATTTAAGACATATTCTAATAGATTTAAGATAATCCATCCCTGCTGATTATTAGAATTTTGATAAAATTTACTGTTGATCAAATATATTTACTGAAAAAATGGGTGCTGAAGTATTTTGATTTGTTATTTGCATTTCTCGTGTTTCTGTTAATGTTTAAGTCTTGTTTATGCTAGGCTCGTAAACATAAAACATGTTAAGATAAATCTGTTCGTTAGATATAAACCATCGTTAGGTCCTAGTTTGCTGATTTTGACTTTATATTAGAATTGAAATTATTCTGACCACATTTTTGGAGTATAATTATCGTAAATAAGCTGAAAGAGTAGTAAAAAGAGTAATACTTCTAATATATACATTGACCACTTTCCACAACAAGCAATAAAGTGAGATCTAAAAGTTCTCTAAGACTATAAAACTTTAAAAATGTTACTTATGACAGTAACATCTCTGACGCACAGAAATATTTTTTTATAAAAAATATTGTATTTAATGTTAAAAAGCGTATTTTGAAAACGAGTCATCTTCAGGCAAGAACACGCATGTTTTTAAACAACTATTACACCAACATTTTTAATTCGTTTTAGTTTCAATTAAGTTTTATCTCTTCTTATAAGAAATTTATATATATATATATATATATATATATATATATATATATATATATATATATATATATATATATATATATATAGGTCCTATTAACAAGGACCTATTCATTTATACATGACCTATTCATTTAAACATCAGATAGGTAAAAAAGGTTTACCAAGAAATTAGTGAAAGCAGTGTGGTGCTAGAATAATAAAATAAGATATATTATTTATTATTCTAATTAATTGTATGTTATTTTGTAACATTACCATTAATAATTGCTGATAATCCTTTCATTATTAATCTTTTGAAGCCCGCCTGTTCTTGTCCAATTTAGTATAATACACTGTTGCGCGCTAAAAAAAATATCATATTACACCGTTTGATTATGATTGAGAAATAAATTAAAATGGATTATTTGAAAAGGTTAAAGCCGAATATATTCATAAGACGGGTCTAACAGTCGAATTAAGGCTGCTGATTACTCAGAGAAATTACCGAGCCGATCCTTTCAGAGGCCGAAGTAGGCGAAAGTAGCCGAGAAGAGGTGCAAGGCTTTACGAGGTCCTCCAATTTACAGTGGTAACTGCTAGTAACTGCTGGAAACTGCTAGGTCGATTCATCCTCCCTTCCCAATCTTCTCTTCAATCCTCCTCGGCTCCTTCTATGAAACTTTATGTTCTTCTTCTTTAGTGTTCGCCTTCTAAAACATCGTTTTTTTTTGTTGTTGTTTTTTTGCTCTTTTATTCCTCTTCCCACGTTCAATTTGGGATGAAACCACTTTCATCAAGTAATTTTTTTTTTTTTTTTAGATCCGCCGGTTGAACTTTTTTCCGAATTATTATTGCGTTTGCCCGGGTGTTACCAGGATTACGATTATGGATCGTGACTATAGTCTTTTCGTGTTGATTTTCCGACCATGTACTGAATCTGTTTCGTCCTAAAATATTTCTAATCGTTCTAATGATTATTTGATGATATGTTGTTATACGGAACTATCTAAGAAGTGGAAGAAAAATAATGATAACGAAAAAAAAATCATTCAATCGGTTCCTACCAACGATTTTGATTGTACCTCTAAAAAAAAAAAAAAATCAATATAATTTTAATGAGTAGGGTATTTTAATGGATTCATTTTATTTTTAATTTCATTTACTTTATTATTGTGTGTTTTGTAATTCTATAATATTTTTTTCTCTTCTAATCTTGAGGTTTTACTCATTGTTCGTGTCTCGTATCCAACCAGCCCTAAAAAACGCCTGGTATGTGAAATGAAAATGTTTTTATTACTTTTATTAAATATATATTTATTTGAAATAGAGGATGGCTAAGCTAATCAATCCTTGCCTACGATTTTGATTGTCGCATTAAAAAAAACAACAATAAATATAAAAATACAACAAATTATTGGAGTATTTTAATGAGTGGAATGTTTCAGTGACTTTCGTATGTTTATATATTTTTTACGTTTACGTGTTTTCGTGTGACACATTTAAGTCTTTTAAATTTATCTCCTTAATATAATATATTGGGTTTAATTTTAATTTCAATTTTTCTTGATCATATAGAGATTTTATTCATTATTTGTATCTTGTTTAAAGCCGCGATGAAATCCTGAAAACGAAACTGAAATATCTACATTTATTAAATACATTTAAAAAAAAAAGTATGATAGTTGTATAATTAGTAATAGTAATTAAAGAGTTCATTCACATCATATTTACAGAAAATTAAATAATGAAATAATATCAGAATAATAAATAGGAAAATTTAATAAATTAAGCTTTAATAAAATAAAAACAAACATAAGCATCTTAAGCGCAGGCATACTTATATTCACTATTTACAGTCGATCTGAGGAACTCCCAGCCAGGCTTGTTCCCTCACTTATGGATGGAAAAGCAGGACTCCTGGAATCCCAGAGCTTCTCAATCAATTGCGTCACTGGCATTGAAAGCTAATGGCCACTGAGAGAGGACGCTATAACCGCAGACGCGCAGAGCTTGAGTAGAGAATCTGGTTATTGCCAGAACTCCAATATACGTATTTACTAAAGGTCTCGGGGCCACTGCCGTTTCAACCTTCGAGGAGGATTGTAGGGATGGGTGAAGCTAGATAGGGATTTAGCTGATGGATTAGGATGATTAGGTATCTATTTAGCAGCATATATAATTGGCCAAATCGTCAGTTTAGCTCTTGTCTTTTAAATCTAGTATGTGGGTTCCACGTTAGTCTTCTACCTAGTTGGAAGCCAAGATACCGGAATGACTGAGAAAGGCACGCTGCAAAATTTATCGGGACGCTGCGTCCTTTTCAATCGGATAGGAAGAAATACAGAGGAACTGCTGTTGGGATTCACACGTGACGGGATTTCCCTATCCCGATACCGGCAGTATTCGACTTGCATCGGGCAGTGCACATTCTCATCCAAGGGAAGCGCTAGGTATGGAGTTAAAATGAACTGGCGGAAAGATCTGCATCGGAGGGTGAAATATTTTCATTTAGACTCATTTACTTTGAAATGCCAATCATTACATCAGTGTTCGATCATTGAAAGATGCCTTTACAGGTTTAAGGATCCTGTCTCAGGATCTGAATTGGATGATTGGATCGCGGTGTCATCAGCAAATGTTGCCAAAAATCAATATAAATAAATAATCGCAGTATTTTAATCAGCAAAGTATTTTACTGATTGAATACATTTTTATATTGGTGTGTTTTTGTTTGCCTTATTTATTAATTTTCTAAACTTATTTTCTTACTTCATTTATTTACTCTTCATCCCATATAGATTTTATTCATTGTTCGTATCTTGTTCAAAGTCCTAATGAAAGACTGCAGAGTGGTTTAAAATGTTCACATTCATTAAATAAGAGAAAGGAGGAAAAAAAAAAGTTAGGGATGACTAGCTAACTTTTCCAATGCGTTTTTCCTATAGGGAAAAGTTGTGGAAAATACTATAGCACTAGGGAAGTTCATAGTCTATAAAGCCTTATTCACCAGTAAATATGTTAAAAACTCAAACTAATCAATAGAAAGCTATGAAAAATTTTACAGTTCGATGAAAACTTCAGCGAGCAAGATCTGAACAATTTGAAGTTCTCCCCCTTCCCCTAAAGAAATTACATTGAAAATATAGGAAAGGACGGTATTAAACATTGTGTTTTCGTTATATAAGAACTAGTAAACAGGGATACTTAGAAGTAATTATACAGTTTATTTACTTATCCAAACAAAAAACCCTGTAAAAGTGGAACAAGATTTGTTTTAATTTACTCATGTAATTGCTATGCGTTGTGTTCTTGTTTAATATGTGAAAAATAGCATTACAAAATAAATAAATAAAGCTTATTAATAATATTTTATATGCAATTCATATGTTATACATTTTAAGAAAAATTAAGAAAGGACAAAAGGTTCTTCCTGGATTATTTTAGTCTAATATTTTTCTGAAGCTTAATATGACGATCGACAAAACAGCATAGTTATATACCTTTTCCTTATCACTGTATTTACTAAATTTTATAAACAAAAGGCTAACTTCTTTAGTTATATTTAAATTGGCCTTCAACAAGAACGGTTAGGACAGATTTAAAGAAAGTTCGCGTGCTTGATATAAATGCGCTGAAGGACTAGAATAATTTCCTGTCCATTTAAGTTTAAATTATGGTCTGGGCTTTACGAATTACACTTTCTCCTGCCCAGGGACACGAACACGCGACAACTAGGGTCGATGGAGTTGTCCTCAAAGATCGTTTGGCGAAGTATTCGGAGGCCTCATAGAATTTATTTGAAAGACAATAAAGGATCAGTTCAATGAAACTCAAAAAATTATTGTGTACAAAAAAATAAGATAAAATTATAAGTGGAATTATAAGATGATTGTTAATTACCTTGAACTGTATAAATTTAATTTAAGTTTAACCCTACACATCTACCATCCTTCGTCAAACCACTGTATAACTGGGGAATTAAAGAATATGCGACTGACCATTGGAGAGCTATTAAGACCGAAAGTAAAACAAAAGCTTCATCATATTCCAAAGAGCAACCGAGAGAGATAGCGGTGCAAAAGCGCGGATTGTAGAGGGCGTTGTAATAGACACAATTGAGATATAGAAGGTTTCATATGCAAAAAGCGGGAAAACTTAGCGACAGCTTGAGATTTAAATTATGATATCAGCTATAAGTTAAAAATTATAGAAAAACACAGAATTATTGCATGTTATGTTCTGTGGCGCAAACTCACGTTATTGGCAGGACATCTTATGAAAGTAAAAATTACTATGTAGAGAGAAAGACTTTATTTTCAAAAGGCATACACAGCATAATCTTATTTAGACAATACGTTGGAACATATAATATATATATATATATATATATATATATATATATATATATATATATATATATATTGTACATTTTCAACCACAAAATAGGAAGATATACATTTTTTTATTTATTTTTTTATTTTTTTTTTTGTTTCCTTTAATGAATACATTTTTTTTCTAATAATATAAGGCTGAATATATTCGGACAAATCTACGACTGTAAATACTTTATTTGGATGGTAGTCTTCGACGCAAACTCGCCCTTTTATAGCTCAACCAGATATTGTTATGTTAACAACAAATTGATTGAATTCCGGCTGATTCAGTTAATTGGTTTATACTATAGGTTTTATAGATACTATTTTCAAGGATAGACCAATACTCTTTCGACACCTTATTTAATGATTATTTATAAAATATGTACAAAAGTTATTGAATCGATCACAAAATGTTAATGAACATTGGTGAAGAATTTAACCTCCCAATGAAAATTATTTAAATAAAAATTAAACCCTAGGCTGAGTGTAAATAAGTATCGTTTGTTTTTATTTTATCATAATTGCAATGTTCTTGTTTATTTAACTATTAGATTTATTTATTTTTTAATTGTGCGCTAATATTCCAATTACTGGTTATCCTCAATCTGCATATTGTAATTTTTTTTAAATAAATAATAATAAAAATATCTGATGTGGACACCACATAACTTCCTTGTACGCCTATTAAACTAAAAATTGGTGGCTCAAAAAGTGATTCTCAATTTAGTTACTAGTTTCCGAAGATTGTAGTATCTCAAAAACAACACTCGGCATCGCGATATCCATCTATTGACACAAACACACAAATAGGGAGGAATACCAGTATTTTACACTCAATTTTAACACTTAAAACAAGTAATAAAAATGTTTAATTGGATTGGAAATCAAATTGCGTTTGTAACCTTTTTTACCGAAACATATCATTTATGTATTTAATTAAAATATAATTTTTGATGTAAGCTTATTATGACCTTCAAGTAAAGTACACTTTTCGCCTCACTAATTTTAACCAAAATATAGTAAATACATTCATATTGATATAAAAGTCCTATTTACCAAATTTGAAATATTTTACATTATATTTTAATATAATTTTTTATAAAAATCAATTATGACCTTCAAGTAAAGTACCACTTCCGGTAATCAAGCAGTGACAAAAAAGGGAGGTTCACTACTAGATTTTACAACAATCCTAAATACAAAATTTCAACTTTCTACGGCTAACCGTTTTTGAGTTATGCGAGATACGAACGTACGTACGTGCAGACGTCATGACGAAACTAGTCAAATTCAGGGATGGTCAAAATGGATATTTCCGTTGAAATCTGAAAACCGAAAATTTTCGCGATTACAATACTTTCTTTACTTCGTACAAGGAATTAAAAACATGAAAGGATTAAAAAAAGTTTTAAAAGCGGTGACCATTTTTATTTTCAATACTTTACAATGGTTAAGCTTCAGGCTTGGCATCTTAAATAGTTGAATGAAAATGATTGGTAATACTCTTTGAACGGTTGTATCGACTCGGTTTAAACAAATGTTTCTAAAATGCTATAAGAAAAAGATTACATGTTGATTTGAATGGAGCGACGTGCCCTGACTGTTGACAAAAGCTCAGCGAGGTCTTTTCCATCAGAGCTAGATGGCCTACTCCATCTTCTTCGTGTACTTCCTCTTCCATATATTCTGGTGTCACTCTAGAAGTCACTATAATGTATGATATTTTCAAATATTATTTTTTATGCGAGAGGTGAATATATTCGGTTCAAATCCTGATCTGATGCCAGAAAATCAGTGTGCTCTGTAATTTTAATCTGTGTAACTAATGTGGTTTTATAGAGGATTTTTGTATCTACTTAGCCTTAAAATGAATGTGATTTTTCTCATGTCGAAATAAAGAAGACACGTGAGAATTCTTGGTCAATGTACCCTTCAAAGTTAGAACTGGATTTGCCTTGAGTTATTTTGTATTTTTTCTTTTCCTTAAAACCAGTCTAGTTATACTTTGTTACGTTTCAACCAAGATTTATTACTGAAAAAGTGAAAAATTAGGGCTTGTTGTTTAGGTTGAGGAAATTCATTTTCTGGTGTTAGTTTTAACATATTTTAATCTTCTTTCGCACCACCGTTTTAGTACCTTTTAGCGGCTGAGTGCGTTTAGCCACGACCGCCACTCCTACTCCTGGCCATTCTCTATATTTCTGTCGGATATTCGTATGTCCTGTCCATGTCTGGTGCTTTCGTGTCTGTTCAGATACGATGCTATTCGCTGAGTTACTTTGAATCAAATAATCTCTCTTACGGCTGATTGACCCAAAAAGAAAGACCCCGTATTCTCGGGACAACTGGCTGTACCCCTAAACTTGGATCGTCGATGGTGGTCCTGGGTTTAGTACTGTATGACCGTATGTCCGTATAACTTTGTATTGTTCTATGGTTTGTGTGTGCCATCTAATGAACTCATATGACAAGGAGGTTCGTTCATCTCCAACAGTCCTTATCCTTGGAATATTCCCTGCAGGAAGATTTTTATCAAAGTTTCTAATTTTATGAAGCTCTGGCCAAAAACTTTGGATGACAGAAACCTTATTCATCAGAAACTATTTGTTAGACATTTCGAAGAAATAGAGACGTATTACAAGAAATTTGTGATATAAAAGAATAATCTTTATTGTGCGTAAGATTGTTCCTTAAGAATGATAAGGATATGACGCTTTAATTCATTTAGTTATAACATTAAGAAGAAAAGAATAAAGAATTAAATATATATATATACGCTATTTATTGAAGGCGTCAGCGCCAAAAATTCGAAATTTAGGTTTAAATTTATTATGGCTATCGATTTCAGTTAAAGATTTATCAAAAAAAAATTGGAAATGGTCAAAAAATCGACTATTGATGACTTAAGCACTAAATACCAACGACTCTCAGTCGTCATTCTGGCTTTGACCTGTCCTAGAAGCCTTAAAAATATATTATAATTATAAGGGTTTTGTAATCGTAATAAACTCCTACTGTTTACTATATACAATAAAATTTAACCAAATATATTGTTATATTGGGAAAAATCGTTTGATTTGTTTCCTATTAAGTTTGCTCAATGACGCTTATTGCTTTTTCAAAAAACGACGTATATATAAGGAGACTTCGTATGGTTTGGGGATTCAAAACGAGGTAGCAGGATTGCTAAACTATGTTGGAGGTATCTCCGTGAGGGATATGGAACTCCGAGGCATCTGCCATGTCCCACTTACAAAATTTCATAAAAGAAATTCTAAGAAGTACAACAAAGACAAATGGTTTCTTTGTCTACTACCATAGTTATGGCTATGGTATCATACTCAAAGCAAATTGACGTAGATAGGTAGGTATCTACGTACGAGAGGATGTGGATTGATCCTCCTACGTACCTGCTGCTCCTCCCTCTCCTCCCAGGGACCTACTGGGCCCCCAAGAAAATTGCTGTGCTACGCCAATGACGATAAAGCATTTTTCAAAAGAAGCAGTTTCAATATGTTCAAATGATTATGGCTTAGCAGAGGATATTGCTTGTCCAGCCTCATATTTTCATACTTATTTGTAACGATTCGGATATCCTTAGCCCAAATGAGTGGACCATAATGTCTAATGTTGGAACCATTTCTATTTCCTCACCTCGTTCGCCATTACCTACCCCTATTACGTATACCTCTGGACTAACTACTTTGCCCGGTAGAATGGCGATCCTGATGGCCGATAGAGGTAATGAAGCCTATCAGAAGGAGAGAGGACATGGAGTTATGGTATCGTGATAGCGAGAGGGCACTAGTGGAGGGAGGGCACTATGTAGGCTACTAGTGGCCCTGGAGCACGCAACCGATCCAAAGTCACGGCCGTTCAATTATCGCCAATTGTCGGCCTCTTTTGTCAATATTGTCTGATCTTCCGTCTTGGGCTCTGTTCATTGAACCTTACAAGTATGTCTGCATCTGTGAAAGAGTTTATTGCTAGTTATTTTATCGGGGGAAAAAATAGGACTCTCCTATTATGCTCATTAACTTTGGGAAATTTTAAGGTTTATAACAAACATTAAATATATAACTACGTATTTTTTGTTTAATATTTTAGACGTTTCAGCGTTTCTAGTAAATTACCATAACTTTCCAATTAATAATGTTTGTTTCATTTTTTATCAAACATCCTAAAATACAAAGAACCTTAAAAAGTGTAATTATAAATTTAAAGAATTACTAAGCGTTAACCTAATTGTCATCGCGCTCTCCCTATTGATTTATTTTAACATTTTGTATATCTTGGATATTGAGGTCCATTATTGGGTTATCCAGGGCGCTTTATGTGCAAATAATATCGATTTCAAGATCACGTGCTCGCGAATCAATTTCTAATATCTTCGATATTCATGTAAATTATTGGGTTATTTTAAAAAACTATACCTCCTATAACATAGTAATGGACCTTAATAGCGAAAGTAAAAATTTAACATTGACTTCTATTTCTGATCCCAAATATAAAAATCATTTTAAGACTATTTTTCACCTCGAATGAAGAATACGAGTTAAATTCAATCTCTGGAGATAACCACTCGTATTTTCATCGATTCAGGGAAATGAAAATTGGATTATTACATTTTTCTAGAAATATTTTGAGAATTTTATAAGAAAGGTCCTGTTTCTCTGATGACAATCATGAATAATACCGTACATTATTTCATGGTAGCTTAAAAGTTTTTATTTTTTGAAGTTAGTCTTGAGAAAAGATTCGAGTTAAGAATACAGGAAATTAAGTTGAAATAACAAAACAAAAAAAAAACACTATACTTTGTAATTAAATATATCTCTGCAAGGATTTAACCAAATATAACAAAAAAGTAGTAAAAAGATTTGAAGCTTTTTTTTTTTTCATTTTTACATACTGATTCAATATTTATTATTATTCTGAAAAAAAAATACCTATAGGAGTTTAAGATTTATAGATCACCCATCCAATTCCGTTCAATGGTTCTATACATGCAAACAAGACTATTAATAAGGCCACGCCTAGTGGACTGGTTTGAGTTATAAAACAACAGAAATAAATATAAAAGAGAACAGAAACGAGAGAGAGAATGTAAATAGAGAGGCTGATTAGAGCTTTGTAGAGCAGAGCCAGGAGCCAGTGTACAGTTACTGATGGCCCTAACAACGTTACATCCAATTCCCGTCCGGCTCAGTTAAAAATTATCACCGCTCTGGTTAGTTATTGTCTCTGCCCCTCTTCTCCATTTACCTTCCGTTGCTTACTGCTCAGCCTATGCAAATTTGTCCAGAAGATTTAGCTTTCCAGTTTTCCAGTTCTGTTAAAATTGTTGGATTTTATAAAATAAGGGAGGTACGATGATCTCTGTATCGTAACTGACAAGTTAAGTAATCTCGTATCACATCGCGTGTAGTCGTAAATCGAGGAAAAAATGTATTCTCTGATGGTTAGTGATAACGTTTTTTAGATAGCGGTACTTCTAGAGATGCAATTATCATTTCCATACTTAGCTTTATATTTTTCTAATAACCCTATATCTATATTTTTACTAATAATTAATAAAAAAAAAAAATACTTTATATCTGTTATGGAATCCGGGTTTCAAAGAAACATTGCTGTAGTACGGTTTTATATTTATTTATTATATATTTATTATATATTATATATATTTATTAAATTAAGTCCTAGGTCATCGATGTGCTTATTAGGCTGATGATTTGGTTTATAGTAACTATGGGTTCGTTCCTATTTCCTTCCAGCAATATTCTTATCTCTCACATGCCTCTGACCTCGGGTAGCTTCCATTGCCGGCGCATTTTCTTTACGACCTTTTATGAAGGCTTTTTATTTTGTAATCGAATCATCGAATAAAGTACTCATCTGACCTTCAGATTAAAATTCCATTTTAGTTCACGAGTACGGTTTTTGAGAGAGGCCTAGGGACTTACTTACGAGGGAGTTCGGTTTTTTTTTAACTATCTACGGAAAAACTACTCTTTTGATTTCTTAGTTTTATAAACTAAAAGAAAATATATAATGAAAACTGAGACCAGTGAACCGACCTAATCAAGAGCCCCTCCCTTACCCCTGTCATAGGCCTTCACAAATTCCCACGGACTCAATATAGCCGATATCGGATTCGCCGTTATCCCGCCATCAGTGGCTGGATCTGCCCTAACCCTTCGGCTTACCATTCATTAACCTTTAGGTGTTCCTCTCGCCCTCTTGCCTACCATCTCAACCCATGTACCTTTCCTAAATCTACTTCAATTCAAGTATTTATGCTTTCCTTTGTTGCGTAATTATCTAATTGCTGATAATGAGATCCATTTGTAATCAAAAAATTTTATTAATCTGCTTCTTTTTATCTGAATTATTTAATGATAGTGCCTAAACATTTTTCTTGCCTGCACTGTGTTTCACCTTGGGTGTCTCCGTTTTAAATATTTTATTTATTACGGTTAACAGCCTCCATAAAAGTAGGTATTAATTATATTAATTATAAAATAAACAAAAATAATTATACTTAACATTTTATTGAATACTAGGAAAACAATACAATATGGAGCAGCTACAATAGACATGACAGTTCTTTTTAACAGATCAAAAAAAAAAAAAGAAAAAGAACTTATGTAAATCATTTGATTAATTAATATCTCAATTAGCTGGAGACCTCTATGCAATACGCAGGCGGGTGCTCCCTCGCAATCAATGATTCACAGGAAAAAATAATGAAGAAAAAACTTCTCGATGATAAAAGACTCATCAACAATGTAATTCAAAATCAGAGTCCTAAAATGGTTTTTAAGGATGCTTAAGCGTAGTTGTAATATAATATAATTTTGGGTTTTGACAATTTTTTTTCGCTAATAATTTGTTTAAACTGCAATAATAATAAAGTTGAAATTAAAATTACAACTTTAAAGTTTATTGAATTTTGAGCTTTTGAATCTCTTCTTTCCGTTCTTTCGGCAATATGGGATTCGGCAGCTGTGATTAACTGCTACCAAATAGTCTTCATTTTCTGGTGTATTCCAATTACGGATACCAATCTTCACGTTGTCTTTCTGTTGCCGGAGCCATTCTTCTTCTTATGAAGAAGTATCACAAAGTTGTAGTGGACTAGTACCACCACCGCCTTCTAACCATACATGAACTCTTCGAACCACAGGAAATTGATTCATTTACCTACCTTCTTCTACATGAGGACGTAGATTTCTGTGGTTTTCATCATCTTGGTCCTTAATGCTTCAAGTGCGATGATCGCGACCACATGCTCAACAGTCTCCAGGCCACTGCACGTGGATCAACTAAGCTTTGAGATTAACTCGAAAATCCCCATGTCCTATGAGGAATGATCCTGGTTTTATCCCTGACTGTACTAGTACGTCGTCACCTCCATTCTTCAATTGTATCTTTCTGAATTATTTCCTTCCATTTTTGTGATCTTCCACTATCCCCACCCGTAGATTTCTCGGATAATCGACTAAGCCTTCTTTCTTGCAAACATGTATGGTCACATCTTCTCGCAGGAGGAGCTCGAGAGGTACCTCCACGATAGAATCAAATCGCTTTATGTGTGATAGACCTATTTGCTCTTGTAACAGCTATTATCTGAAGCGTCAGATACATCCTCTAGGTCGACAAGCCACTCTTTTTCTCTAGCGCTTTGTGAGATCCCGGTTTTCTATAATTTTCTTTATAAATTATCATCGCCGCTGTGTATCTGAG
The DNA here is from genome assembly GCA_948150685.1 of Rhaphigaster nebulosa. Lineage (NCBI taxonomy): Eukaryota > Metazoa > Arthropoda > Insecta > Hemiptera > Pentatomidae > Rhaphigaster > Rhaphigaster nebulosa. The sequence goes on along the minus strand of OX411309.1, from coordinate 125,039,344 downwards.
ACCACAAAAGTATCACTGACGTGGCATTCATGGCTTGAATCATTTGCAAGGCAATCCAAGGAGGTCACCAGGTCATATCTAGCTAGACTTTTACCCAATCTTATACCAAGGTAGGTTACCATCTCACTCCGACGTTTTATTTGACTCTTACATCCGTTCTGATTGGGTGGGTCTTATCTGCCTTGCCCTTCAAGAGGACGACTTGGGTCTCATAAGCCATCTTCCTTTTTTCTCCTCCCGCAATCTTGCCAACAGGTAAGTAAGAGCTTTATAATCTGCGAAGTAGGTTTGAATTTCATTAAAAAAAGCATAATTTAAATATCAATCGGAGATAGGTTGAATCTTCTGATCCAAAGAAAGGTTTGTTTATTGAATCATGAAGGTTCCCTTAGCGGAGATCGAATGATTCTGATCCGATAGCTAGAAATCACTATTTTCATGGACTGTACCGCGTAGATTAATTTGGCTGAAATGAACGTGTTACGTTGTTGGGCTGAATAAGCTACGCATCATTAAACATGTATAAAGCGCTGAAATGACGGACGCGATTTTGAGGAATAATCTGAAACGTAGATGGGAGTACTGTATTTGGTTCGATGTATCAAATTTTATTGTTATTATTTAATTTAAATATATCACTTTATATCGTGGCGAGGGTGATTACAACAGAAAAAAAAGGAATGGACGCACTTGTAGATGCCCTGTGCTCCTGTAGGAGACAATGGAGATAGCAATAACAATTTTCTACCAAAGCATTTGATACATATGTGAATATGTATCAATTTATAGTACGTTTTTTCTTTTTAGATTCAGTTTGTTATTTTTTCAATGGTTTAAATTGATCTCAAAAGAATTTGTAAATTTTAAGGAAAGAAATGTTATTCTCTAATACTGTTAAGATTTGCTTTAAGATTTATTAATTTGTTATTTTATTCTATAGTTTTACATCTTGTTAATTATTACATTTTTATATTTATACAATTACTAAACTTTGTTCTCTTTATTAACCAAGGAAATTTTCTATGCAGTCTTATCGTCTTAATTTTCTATTTCTGCCATTTCGTTTTAATTTAAATATATCACTTTATGTAGGAAATATATTAAATGTTTAGATTAAAATCGGTTTATAGTGCTATCAGCTAATTCACGAAATAGATTTGCTGCACGGACCTACATTTTTATTTCTAGGTTTAATTTTGTAGCTATTCTGAAATTGATGAGACATTCCAAAGGCTGATGGAAGAAAGGTATTTTTTTTTGTCTTCCCTTCGTTGAAGTAATTCGTTAGAGCGCGAATTGAATTTAAAAGAGACTATTTTTATATACCTTATTAAGTTGGCACTGTTAGAGATGAAAAGGCAACGCTATCTCCTACCTACATTTGTGAAGACCCCCCACTACACTGGCTAACGGTTTTAATATATATTTTAATTAACTCAGTCTCTGAGGCGGCCTTGGATCCTATTGCTTGTTTCGTTTAATTTCATTTCTGCTAAATTTTCTCTGTCTTCTCCGTCCCTGTAAGGAAACATTAACCGATCGCTATTAAGAACTCCCCTTTGTATTTTTTTCTTTTTGGGAAGGAATGTAATTTTTTTTTTAAACAGTAAAAGTACTAAAGAAACAATGTTGTTAGCTGTTCTTTCAATTATCTGTTTGAAAAGGAAAAAATAAATTAATAAAAGAACTCAGTCTAAGTTGAATGTTAATTTTTTCTTTTATTATGTTGTTCATATTGAGATAAAAATAAACTACTATTCATCAAACAGAACCGTACAATATAAGAGAGAAAGAAACATACAATCCATCGAAAGGGTGATGTTTGATGTGTGATCATGTCCATGTTTCTGTCACGTTTTAGTGGTGGTGTGTGTAATTTAATATAATTATCTATAGTTTCTTGTAATAATTGTTTGAAAGGGAGGATGGTCACTGTGAATTGTGGGAAAAAAAGAGATAGACAAAGAAATTTCGAAAATAATAAAATTAAATAATATGTATAAAAATAATTAAGTGACATAGAATTAAGATAATAAATGAATCAAAAATTACATAGTGTAGATAAGGAGAGTAAATGTGATGATTATTTGAATTGTTATATTGGTAAGACAAGTTAAATCTATGCTGAATTTTTAAAACTTTTCTTTCAGGACCATACATATTGTGAAAAAATGTATAATTAATAATAACTTTCGTTTAAAACAAAGCCAATTATTTGAATATAAATGGTAGATTCCACTCATGAAGTCTTTTATTTCGTATATAACGGTGAACAAATAAGCAGTCGACATTTATCAATTTAAGCATCATCAGGACAGAATGAATAAGATAACATATTTTCAGACAAAATGTAACATTTCTCACATAAATTTTTTTTTTTTTTGACAATTTTGCGACAGATGTCATAGAGTATTTTCGTTGGCGGTGAACAACTCTTCAGCATTGGTAACAACGTGAACGGAATGGCGTACAGGTTGAGCACTGGTCGAGAGCTAATGATGTGGTCTGGAATTCGTGACGATGAGTGGACCGTCGCAATTACCACGGGCCTCGAGTATTTCAACAACAGTGGAATTGCATTTAGAGGGCAGGTAGCTCAGCTCTGATTGGCTAGTATAAATTTACAGTGGACATGTAGCCCTGAGGAATATAAACAACACAAGTTAGCCCAATCAATAGCCCTGTGGCTCCCCGTTAGGCAAGCTCATTAAAATCCTCCGCCCGCATTAACCGTTGAATAAATGTACTCTTTATTCCTGCCATTGTGCCAGTACCTCCATAACACTCAATAACACGATGGGATAAAAGTACGCAGTTAGTTTAAATTTCAATTAATGTTTAAATAATGTCTTTGTTTTCGACGTAACCGTCTTCTTCTATCTCTTGGAATCGCTGTATGTTGGGCACTCGTTTGTAAAATACTCCATCGTAGCAATCTCAATAAAAATAATTCATTTTTAAAATATAAAACTGAAAAGATTCCTTAAGGAATATAAATCGTATCTTTACGATAATATAGTTACCTTTCTGGAGAAAAGAGGATCCAAAATCATCTTCTTTATCGTCCTGATCGGATTCGGATAAGCGCATATCAAGGCCAGAGCTGCGGTCATATTTGTGTCTGACTCAGAACTTGCAAGTTGCATATTGGTTTGCAAGTTTTTTCAACAGCTTCCTTTTTTTTCATCTGCTTCTGTTTCCGGCTGTTTTTTTTAATTTTTATTGACGCCAGCAACACAGGTTTTAAATCCATGCTTGTGTGCTATCTTCTTATTTTAATTTTCGGTAGAGGTGCATATAGGCATTACAACCTATTAATTTGGAATCTGCGATAAATCACTGTATTGTGGGGTAAAATTACTTTTGCCCCACAGATCTTATGAACTTTTAGTCCATTCTGGTTATTTCTTTTTACATGGTTCAATAGATCAGTAAACTGTGTAAACATTGGAGTTCGTTTGATGAATTAAAAGGTCAAATGCATCATTATAAATAGAAAAAAAAATCTCATTTTCATTGCTCACAGCTACATAAACAATTTGGAATTCCGTTTCATAATTGGTAATGAACCGTGACAAATACTGACTGATCGGGGATATTATATGGTCGAGAATAATTTGAGAATTCACAGTACATTTTGTTCAAGTCGGATTTATTAGATACTATTAATTTACAATGCCAGTATTATTTATTACTTTCGTTACCTAAATCCTTCTCAATTTGACAATTTTTTTGTAACTAGGTCATAAATATTTATGAGTGGCAATAAAAATTTTCGAAGAATCCTGAGGATCTGGTGGCCAGAGAGCGAGACCATGTGCAGTACGAAAGAGTAGCTTCCTATACACCTCGAAATAAGAAAAAAGAAATGGAGTCGGATAGGACACACATTAAGGAAACCAGATAGTGCCATCGGGAAAGAAGCTCTTCAATGGAATTCCCAGAGAGCGAGAAGAAGAGGAAGACCAAGAGAAACGTGGAACGCACTTGTAGATGTCTTGTGCTCCTCTAGGCGTCAACCGATATAATAATAAAATTATAATAACAATTTTCTACCTAGGCCTTTGATACCTATGTGAATATGTATCAATTTATAATATGTTATTTTTCTTTTTAGATCCAATTTGTTTTTTTTCAATAGTTTAAATTGATCTCAAAATAATTTGTAAGTTTTAAGGAAAGGAAAGGATACAATTTATATATTTTTGTGTCATTATACATTACAAGCTGTTGCCCCAGGCGTCGCTCGCGAATATTTAATTTCTGCCATTTCGTTTTAATTTGAATATATTTATGGTGAGTGATACTGTAATGTATATAGTGATACTATAATGTATGTAATAATTGTGTTACACATTGTGTGTGTGAGCCCCCTTCTGCTACTCCACAGTAAGCATGAAATATCTACTTGGACTAAAAATAATAATTGAATAATTATTAAATAATTAATAATTAAATAATAAATAATTTGATAATACTGGTCGGGTTTAGATGATTTTGTTTTTTGATTAAAATATTGTGCATTTCTCTTACCCAAAATTTCGGTTTATTTAGAAAAAGTTGGAATTAAAAAATCGATTAGAACTCTATTAATACAGATGTCATTTTAATTATTAAATTTAGTCAGTCATCTCTCTTATACTCGAAATAACGAATATACTGTATTAAAATTTACATTTCATAAATTCTGCAGCTTTAGGTATAAGTAAAGCATAAAATTCCAGTATGCATTGATTTATTAGATTGGCTTATTATTACATGCAGAGATATAAAAATGTTGCAAGTCGGAAATTTTCAGAAAAACTCTTAAAAAAGTCAGGAATTAGTAGGGAGTTTCAATCACTAAAATTGGTAGACACCATGTTCTACTAAAAGTGGAAATTAGTTGCTTGTACATAAATATAAGAGACACTTAACGAAAAATGTACTAAAATAAAATTCTTGGTTAGTAAGTCCTTATTTGCTTAATTAATCTTCAGAATCTTACATTATTAATAATATTAAAAATAATCATTTCTAAAATGTCCACATTATTGATTATGTTTATTAATATATAGATTACCTGTCATAAAATAACTATCAATGTATCAAATAATAATATGATATTAGATTAAAAATGTTTTGTAAGTTAAGACTGAACTGGTGTTATCAAACATTTTGTCATCCGATTTTGTTTGCCATTATATTCTTAGATAATTAGCATTGTTTTTGCTCCGAGAGGGTTTAATATTTTCAACACTAATTTAAAATATTTCAAATTGTTTTCATGGTGGGACTTAACTAAAAAAAAAAAAAATTAATGCTGTGTTGCCTGAGGAGAAGTGTAAATATTAACAGGGCCATTAAAACGTCTTTTTTCATTATACAAACCTGGAAGTTTGTACTTAGTGAAATGTTGTTTAGGGTAAAGTTTTGTGTTGAGGATTTAAAAGCTTTGTTTAGGACCGGTATTATTTTTAGGTCGGGAAACTTCAAGACGTTAACAATAGGAAAAGCTTCTGTTGAAGTTTGGAGTAAACTAAAATTAACATCACACAATTTGTAGTTTTAGGACAGTTACTTGTATGGACCTTTTGATGTCAGGAATAATTACGTGGTTTCAGGAATAATTTATTACTTAATTTAAGTAAGAGTTAGTAAGAACTTTTTATTTAGATCTCATTATTAAGACAATGTCTTAATTCAATGTTAACGCTTGAACTTAATAATGTTAACCTAAATAAAAATAAATAAATGAAACGAACTATTGTATCAAAGGTTGAATTAGTTAGTCTACTTTTACACTTCCTCAGTCTTATATCTTAATATCGGATTTTAATGGAAATGCTTTTTTTTTTTTAATAAGTTTTTCAACCAAATTGATTGAATATCTGAAATAATAAATCCACCTGGTGTATGTTTACTAAATTATATTATGCATAATTTTACATATTTGATGGGTTATCTAATGTTCGGCCAAAATTCTTCTTACAATAATTTTTCTCACTAATAAAAATAGGAAACTTCCTGAATGACTATTACCGTCAATTCCAGTAAGATGGAGGTCATGGCTAGAATCGACAATATTCCATGCTGAAAATTACAAAGAATTCATTAAAGTTGTTAATGGAATTAAAATTTCAGACCATGCGCAGAGTATTCAAAGTATTGTAACCTTTATTGAGAAAAGCAACTGGCTGAATGATTTGGCTTTTATAAAAACGAATTTAAGCTTTTTAATAAATATTATTAAGGAATTAGAAAAAAAGTTGTTTGTCATAAAATGAGAATTGTGAAATTATTAAAAAATTACAGAGGATAGTCAATGGTGTTAATTGCAAACTAAGAGATAACTCGTAATTTGCATTATTGCCGAGGACGCCAACAACCCATTATTAACGAGGAAATTCGTTGAGCATAAGTGCAAATATGAATAGATAGCATCAGGAAAGAGAACATAACATCAAGCTTGGCTTACATGAACATAAAATTTATTAATAAATCGGGATTTGAAACATTAAGAAACAAAAATAAAATTCATAATAGATAAACATCTGTAACATGTATAATTAGAGATATAACCATATTGTCTTAATTTAAATATCCACCAATCAATTCAATTATTGTAGAAAGGTAATGTTCTGCATTCAAATACTATTTAAATAATAGGAGATAGCTAAAATTTTTCACTAATGAATATTTTGAATAATATTTAATTGTTAGTCGTAATTAAGAAAATGGAACGAATTAAAAACATGTTTTATTTTACAATCATTGTAATGTATACAAATTATTTAGTTATAAAACAACGCAATGCAATTTATGTGCATACAATTCGTTCTTCAATTTATCAATGTTTTTTTTTTAAATATTATAAATTATAATTATAATCCTTAAATAAAACAATGTTTACAATAATTATAGCCTTTTTTTGATTTGCTAGCAAGATTCTGGCATTTTTTATGCATAGTACAGCATATCACTACATGTTTGATCTTTACTTGTATCCCTTTTTCAAAATCTAGACCGGGATCATATGATCATCAGGATTTTGTGAAATTCTTTTCTTGGCCACTCTTCTTCGCCTATATTACTTCTAAGTTGCATTTTCAGTTAATGTTTGATATTTGTTACCGGTTTTTAAGCAACAGTATTTTATATTTCTCTTTCTAATAATACCTCAGGCGTATACTATTCAATCGTAACTAACATTATGAAAATTGTATTGTAAACAAGTTTACTTTACTTGATATACATAAGCTTTAGAAAGACTTTTTCTTTATGTCGAGTAGGGTATGAGAGAGGTTGCCGATTTTCAACTACGTTGGTGGAAGGCTTTTATAAAACAAACAATTGTTTATGTATTATTTTCCAGAACATACAGAACAGAATTGGTTTACAATTCAATTATGCGAAATATCATGTTTACTTTGTTCTACGTTTTGTTCTAATTAGACCTGCTATGTACATCGAAACGTCGTAAATAAAAAATAGATAACAGTGTCCTGTAATTACTACTTCAAAATTTTCGGATATTATTAAATTACTAAATTTCAAAACCAGCTAAGATTTAAACTTTTAAAATTGAAAAATCTTTACGAGTGAAGGCTGATGTACAAAAAGAGTATTCTAAAAAGTATTTTTGAATATTTTCAAACAATTCGTATTTAATAGGTAATAAAGTCATTGCTTGTTGGAATGAATTTTCTGTGATAATTGTAATGAATAATTATAACTATGATCATTAAATATTAAAAAATCTTAAAACCAACAAGTTGGTTATTCTTTATACGAACATTTATTCGTTTCCGACCCCTTTTTGTATTTCCCTTGAATATGTAAAGTACCAGAATTGTTAATTAAAAATAATATTTTTGCAGAAATAATTATTTATCCTAGTTGACCACAAATCGTAGAGATATGGCATTAAACAATTAACAAATCATGGAAAAGCTTAATGATTGTCAGTGAATAGGTTAGGCCTGTAAGTAAACATTTTTGTTATATATATATTTTTTTTTATATTTTCGAAATAAGAAAGAAATTTTTACTCAAGAGACCAACATAACATTAAATGGTAGTAAAAAAGTTTATATTAAAAAACTTTTAAAAATATTTTACTCTGTTCCGTGAACATAATTGAGTAATTTTCTTAATAAAAAATCAATCCGATCTAGAAAACAAAAATAGATAAATTGAAGAATATATTTATGATTAACGTTTTATGTCTCTGCTGAAAGTTAGCGCTTATATTAATAAACTGAATTTGATAGCCATAACTTTATACTATTATAGACCAGAAGCTCTATATAACGTTTATAAAGAGGTTCTGATATATTATTTTCTCTTTGCTTTCTAAATATATTCTAAAATAAACAGTATGATGTTTATATACAGGGAAGAATATCGGAGAAGCAGGTTGGGCAGTTATCTGGAAGCTAATGTTTGTACGGTCTTATCACACGATAAGTTACGTGTACGTTGGCTTACTTTTAATCCTGTTACATTTATAATTAGTGCTCTGGCAAATTTTCGCTGTACGGCCATGGCAACAGCGGGTAAACGAACATGGAGAGGCTTTTAAATTATTAAACTGGCTTGTTATACATTGTACTAATGTATTCGACTATAATAGAGTAGATACGAACATAACATAAAATGGTTTTAAACACTGTTGTTTACTTATAATTAAACTATATCACTTATAATTAAACTACAAAAAAAAAATTGTATTTTTTTGTGTGTTATTGTTAACGAATATAATTTTTTTTTTTTTGTTGTTTAATTATAACTAATATATTTTAGTTTATAAAGCTTTCATTGTGAGTTTTATGATATCGACTGATAGCTTCAATAGCTTAATTCAATTCTAGACAGTAAAACAGAACTACTTATTAATAAAATAAAATAAGAACTAAATAATTATCCTTTTACTGTGATTTTCTTACTTCCTAACATTTTTAAAATTTTGTTTCTTCTTTTGGAAACCTAAAAAAAAAAAAGGTTAATATCTTTTATTTTGAAAAGGTATGTAGATAGAAATGTCTAAAATATATATATATATATATATATATATGTATATATATATATATATTGAGGTTATAATTGAAAAGTATCCAAAACAAAACTTTGGTTTAATGAGCTGAGATATGCTATTTTTGGTTGCTTGTTAGGCATTTGGTAATGCTACCTCAAATGGAACACAGCGATTATATTTCTTGAGTATTGTATTAAGCAGAGTTTCTCAAACATTTCTTCCCGGCGGTACACTAAAACTAGGTAATATTACTAAGGGGTTAAACTAAATTCGGCCCCTTTATTATTATTTTTTTTATTAATAAAATAATAAACCTATAGAAGTTGATGAAATAGAAACATAAAATTTAAATATAAAAATACTATTTATTTAATACTTGTATTAATTATTTATTTAATACTTTAATTTAAATTATTAGCGCCACTCGGTCTGAGAGCAACTGATATAGAGTATTATGATTTAGCTATTTATCGCATTTCTTATAATGGATGAATAATAGTTCCGATGTTCCGAGGTATTTCCCCTCATCATCAGGATTTATCCAATTATTAAATACATTATACAATATATTATGTTCCCATACTAGCTTGTATAATTATAACTTATTGTACCTAAGTTATATGAAAATATTATTGCAATATTATAGTTGTTGAAAGCAAGGCTGAAAAGAGAATTACTGAACTGCCTGTCGAAAGTGCAACGTGCCGTCCCTCGAGACCCACCTCTTTATAAAAAAAGTAACTGTCAGGCGATGATGAAATAACTGCAGATTCTCCGTGCTCCACTTCCTCTGGAAGACATATGTCAAGGCGGGATCGGATATTACCCTTGTCGGAAATAATTCCTTTCAACTGTCTTATCTTTCATTTAAGAACGTATAAATCTCTTGGTTATTTTTAACTTTTATGTTCTCTTTCCTGAGTAATTTCCTTCGGAAGGCATTGTTCTAAGAGCACTTTGATGCTGGTTTCATGTTCTCGTTAGAGAAATACTATGTTCCTTCCTTCAGCCTCCTTAGAAATATATGAGACTTATATTAAAGCATCTTCATTTTATATTTGAGCCACATCGAATGAATTTATGACAACAGTCTATTATTTTCTATAACTGCAAGAAACAGGAACGTTCGCATTCCTATTCGCAGGAACGTTCGCATTGTTATTTAGGAATCTTTGGTCTCTGGTATTAAGGTGTGCTGGTGATGGAATAATTACAAAAACGTTTATTCATGTTTTTTTTGTGTTTCTTTTTATGAACGTTAATACAGATTGAGTTGATTCACTTGTTTAAGAAATAGATCGAAAACAGAAAATATTTAATAGATTTCAATACTACTTATGGTTAACGTCTCGTACGGTTATAGCATTTTAAAAGATGAAACAATATTATGCTCTTTGTATGGAATCAACCTTATTGCTAAATAAATTATGTGTCAAATTTCCGAATCAGGACTCAATTCACAGTTTTCTGAACTGGTTTTATATATATGTATATATATATATATATATATATATATATATATATATATATATATATATATATATTATATATTGATGCAAATAACAGGCTGGTTGTTAAAATAAGACAAATTTTTTAAAAATTTAATTAATTAATTTTATTATTTAATTAATTTAAAATTTATTTGAATAATTGTATTCATTTTTATTATAATTTCTTAATAACCCTACGTATTATTGCTAAATAATTGTGTATGACTACTTATCAAATTTATGACTTGCTTAAGTTAATTATATTCAAACAAATACATTACATGCATTTCATATAAATTTTTTTTTTGTTTCAGGTAAAATCATCACTGATTTTTGGACTGATTGATTAATATGCCGTCTTACAGGTCGTATTGAACTTCCGTTTACTAACTAAGATAGTATTTAATTAAAAAAAATGCTGGCCAAATTTTTACAATTTTGAATGCAATAATTAAATCAAATCAACAGTACTTATAGTTTTTATTTTTTTGAATTTAATTATACTCTGATTTTTTTTTTCTTTGCCTGCAAGTGCTTCGGTCATAATGGAGCGTATACTGGGCATATACATATTCCCTATAATATGCAACCATGGATTTTACTCATGTATTTAGATTAAAATTCCACGTACCAAGTCTGTACACAATAACATGGAAATATAACACCATTATTGATTCTGTTATTTTTTTTTAATAACTTGAAATATTTATTTTCTCTACGATGTTTAATATTTTATAACAAAAATAAGCTTAAAATCTATATATTTTATTTTAAAACATCTTACCATCTTGTGTGCACAATACCGTAGAAATATAGCATCATTATTGATTCTGTTTATTTTAATTTTATTTTTTTAAACTACAAGAAATATTAATTTTCTCTAGAATTTTTAATGTTTTAAAATAAAAATAATCTTAAAACATAAATATTTTATTTAAAACATTTTACCATAATCCAATGAAAATGCACAGAGCCCATTCAGTTATTTCCAAATTATGTAACAACAGAATGAAGAATTTATGAGAAATAAAGAGAGTTAATTGATATTTGAGGATACATACGTTTCGTGCTCCAACGTTTTTGGTACATGTTATTGAAAGGAACCATCTCATGATTATATCGCCATTTTTAACTCCTTTGCATGCATTTTATGAAATTTTTCTCCATCCTGTGTGTTGATGTCAACCATTTCTCGTGTTCGCTCTTCCAAAAGATAATGAGCTAACATTGGGAGGACTTTTCATAGTTGCGAATTTCGTTCTCGTAAAGGAACTTCGTTATCTAATTGAAATATTAATTACATGCTTTTTCATGCATTAATAAATAATGGAAACTAAGTGTAATAAAATGAGTAATTGGCATCATGCAATTAGCATGATAAAAGTTTTTAGGATGTCAGAAATGTTAACAAAAACTTGGTACAATTGTTGTAAATTACTATTGTAGCTTAAATTTTAAAATGAGCCGAGAATTGTTTATAATTTATATAGAAATCGAACAAATAGCGTATACTGGGTTAGGCTATGGTGGCAGAATATAGTTGGCATGTTGTTACAATGTGTTTCAGTGCCAGAGATCTGTTGCATGTTTCACTAAATGATGGTTCCAGGTCTCTCATTAAGTATCCATGGTTGAAGGCTGCATGTCCGATTCTCAATCTGGTCAGGATTAATTCTTTAGATCTGGACTTTCTGAAAGAGGTTTTTCAAGGCAGGATGTCCTTGTTTGATTTATTTTAGTTTACCAGTTGATTTTTCATTCTTATCCTTATTACAGGAAGAATTAGTTTAATATCTGTCATTAAAAAATAAAAAAAAATTACCATTTGAAAAAATACTTGGCAATAAGAAAATTTAATCACGTTCCTTTAGCAATGGTCATTTAAACAAATCTCTACGCCTTTGAAAGTCTTCGGAATGAATGAGTTCTTCGAAGATCTAAGTGTTTGTGTTAATGGGTTCCTTCTGTCGATCTGTGGTGGTAATTTTAGTAGTATTCAATAACAAACAGTATTTGAAACTGTTAGGATTTCCAAGTCCTTGTGTAGTATGTCGTTTGTGACTTAAAACGGCATTTTTCTGTCTACTATTTTTCTTTCACTCTTTATCTCGTATTTGAACTTTATCTTGCATGTCTTTACATACTTTAGTAGTTTCGTTGATTGAAAAAAACGTAGAGATAATAGTAGCGGCGGATCCTAGGTAGTTAGGTTGTTTTTAGGGGGAGACTATCATGGCTGGGCCAGAACTAGGATTTTTTCCAGAGGGAGAAGCTCAATTTCGCCGCCCCTTCTTCCACGCTTCTCCCATCTCCAATAAAAGTCAACAGTTTTATAACAGTATTGTAGGCATTATTTTACGAAATACATAACATCATCTCCTAACATTGTCATTGAACGAATTAAGGTTAATACAACCAAAAAGGAGAAACAAATATTTTTTATTTAATGACATAAATAAAATGTCTGGCCCCTGGGGCAAGTGCTATCTTCGCCTCCCCTGTATCCGGTCCTGTATCAGGGTTACCATAAAATTTTTGATACCCACAAATCAGGCCGGGTTTGTGCCATACATTTTTTAATTTGTAATGCCTATTTATCAGGGAATATGGGAAGGATGATATGAGACAGTTGTTTTGCCCGGGTCATGAGGCATTGTCAGGATTTCTCAGTAATTAATAACCCATTGATGCAGTTTGAACTAATTTAAAACTACTTTTACCTTAATTATAATTAATTAATGACCTTAATTAATTTATACGAGTCCGGCCACTAAACCGTATTAATAAGTTTTTAGTTTTCATCAGGTTGAATAATAAATAATAGAACGATAGAAGTTTAAAATACTTCTCCTATTTAAATTAATAAAAATTTATAGCTGCGTGACAACTTTGACGATAGAATAGATTTATTTCCCTCCTACCTCATGAATGAAAATTTATCAAAATTACTCCCGAATATTGGTACTTTTTTTTTTATTAATTATTTATTGATAAATATTACAATAGAATTATTACTTACAAATTATAACTAATTATAAATATTACAGTTGATAAATTAAAATTGATAAATATTACAATTTTAATGTCAAAAATTACTAAGAAATATTAGAGGATACCCCAGTCAGATGAAAGAGGAAATAACTTGTACAAGTCTTGACTTGATATTACAGAAATAGAATACCAGGACAGAGAAGATTCAGAAAATATATTGAGGTCCTTGTAGTGGAAAAGAAGAGGAGAGAAAGGAAAAAATGGGCAGACGAACGAAAGAGAGAGATGAGTGAGAAATTGAAGAGAAAATTGATTGATTGATTGGCTGATTGGGCACATTCAAACCAATCAACAAAAAAACACTATCGAAACACATTTAAAAAAATATAAAAGTAAACTTAAACTAGTTTAAGTAGAACTTTGGGTATAAAATAATGAAATAAAGACATCCAAATAATCACATCCATACTTACATGGTCTTGATGCTAGTAGGTATTGTTTAAATTAGCCGTATTATTTTTTTTTCTGTGCTTGTTTTGAGAGGGGAAATTTCCCCTTTTCCCAATTTTTTTCCCTTGTGGATCCGCCACTGGACAATAATCCAGATTGCATAATTATTTGTTTTCTTTTCGGTCTAGTATATACAAATATAAATCAAAACGTATCTTTATTAATGTTAGCAGGTAGCCGAGGAAGTACTTGTGTAACACATATAATAAACATATATTATCATTTTTTTTTATTGGAATAAACTGTTGTTACTAATTGCTTGATAATAATAATCAATATGAACGATAGAAGATTTCGAAATAATTTAATGCAATTGAATTTATCATACAAAAAGAGTTCTTAATAGCCTGTTCCATGGATAATACGGTGAAAATGACAATGACAAATAATAAGGGGCCATTATAGAGGGGACAAAAACCGTCCAAGAAAGAGGACGGGAGATCGGAAAATATGGCGGCCATTCTCCCTCGCTTCTGTTTTGTTCTGCCATTTGTTATTTTTGTTGTGGCTTCCGTGTTGATAATTCACTTCTGCCTCGAGAGAACTTTTAACTTCCCCAACTGGCTGCCATTAAGAATAAATACTTTGTCCCAGTTGCCTGCAGTATGTCCCTCTCGTTCATGGGGTAGTATCAACATCTTTTTTTCTCAAAGTTCTTACGATTGCAAGGACAATTCTCATGTTCATATATACTAGTATATACATATAGTTGTTCATTAATATTCACTGGTAACTTAATTATTTTTTTGGTTTTATCAATAAATGTTAAAAAAAAAAATCTTATTTTTTGGGATAGTTACTTTATTTTGTTATAGTAATCTATAAGTTTTGTGCTATCTTCACCAGAATAAAAATACGATATCTTGGCGGTTGAAACACTAAGACACTTCAGTGTTAGCTCGTGTAGTTAATATATTGAACTGCAAATGATTACAATTCATAGATAAGATTCACAATTAAAATTCATGGATCCATTGCATGTTTTTTTTTTCTTTTTGAATCTGACTCTTAAGCTAGGCCGGCCGTCAGCTGAGTCCGACTCAATATTTTACGGTTCTTATTATTGTCAATAAAATTAATATATGGATTAAGCCATGGTGAGAACGGAACTTGCTACTGCATTATAATTATAAGAGTTTATTGTTTTACACAAAAAATAAAACTTTTTTTTACAAAATTAATAATGATAGGTAGTATAATTAAATAATAATTACTTGAATAAATTGGATAAACTATATGGTAAAATATAGGGTAAACATATATTTTTTTACTACGATAATGTTATAGCAGTGTTATAAAAGAGAATTATTTACTATTTCTTGACCACAAATATTGTTTTTTATATTATGATATGCACATGGATAAGGACCTTTTATGCCGCATTTATGTGTAACATAAAAACATTATTCGTGATCCAGAAATAGTAAATTTTAGTGATACAATTTTTCAAAACGAAATAATTAAATTTTAGAGCGTCCTGAAGGATGTATTGCCTTGTATGTAATAGCGGAATTCTTTACAGAGTGAAGTTCAGATTTGGTTTAAGCACTTTGAAAAACCCTTATTTTTTTTCAATTTAGAATCACCCAAAAAATGTTGATCAAAATCGGCCACGGACACACCCCTTGTCAGTAGACAACAGTTTCTTTTCTCTTTGCATACACTGCCAGAGTATGATAAAAGCGCGTAATATTATTTCTTCATTTATAGATTGAAATTTTTTTTAATTTGCATATATTTCTTCAACAAACTTTTTGACTTTATAGATTTTTTTTAATTAACTCGTACGGGACCCCTGAAAGCATGACCCCTGGGGATTTTGACCCTCCTACCCTCCCTTGATGGTGTGCTTGCCCTAAAGGGTCTTTCCCAAGAATAAGAATTTTAATAAAAAAATTAAACAAACTCACTTGATCATAAAACTTAATCGTGTAAATGGCATTAATAAGTTTATAGGTTAAAAATTGTTTATGTTGGAAATTTTTTATAAAAGAGTTAGCAGCTCTCCTCGTTCGATTAGATATAATAAGGCTCTTTTACACGAGTAAGAATTTCGATAAAAATTTTAACGATCTCACTTGATCGAAAAACTTAATCACATAAAAGGTCTTTGATCAAAGAGTTAACTGTGTCTATCAGATCAAGAAGTAACTCGTCAGTTTGAGTAAGACTTTAGTCAAAAGATGTTTTCAAATTAAAAAATAAACCGGTTTCTGGATGATTTCGTCCTCATGCCTGACAATAATAGTACTAACTACAATTTCTTGATCAAGAATTGGATCAAAATTTTTACTCACGAAAAAGGGCCTTTAGAAATGATCTGATTTTGATTTGAGAAAGTAATTTATTTGCATTATCTGAGTACATTTTCTGCTTAAAAAACAATTAATGGATAATAAATAATTAATTGTGTGATATGCAAAACAAATTTTGTCAGACTATTTTCTAATTTCTTGCCTTAACTTATTATTTATTATATTTTCATAATTTTAGATAAGTATTATTTTTTTATTTACCTACTTCATTCTATTTTTTTTTCTTCATATTTTTATGATGCATGGGAAATACTTTTATATTTAGGCTATTAAATTGAACATTTTTACACTTTTTTTCTACTAATTTTCAAGGATTTTTACTTGGTATTACTGTTTTTTTTTGCTCCTCAATGATCCGATTTTAGGATATAATGCGCGATGATGCGCGCTATTCAATTTTCAACTCAAATAAGATTTAGCCTAACCGATGTAAAGTGTTTTACCTCCCAGCCATTTCTTGATAAGTACACTCGCTTTTGAGGAGCTCTTTGGAAGGGATCAGTTAGTTGAATTTCCGAGGCTAATGAGTTGTGGCTTGCATTAAATGAGACCGCTCTAAGGCAGTTAGTCCAAGAGTTCGACAAACTTTGGCTCTATGACTTTCAATTAAAACTAACTTTATAGCAAGAGTTTTATCATTTAAAATTAAATATTGCAATGACTTGGCTCAGCTTGTATCAGAATTAATTAACGCCACTATGTAATATTGTACGACTGAGCAATATGTACCATGACTTACTGATGTAATAGATAGTAATATTAGTCATATAGAATAAATTTATTTGCCTGGATTATTTTAGTCAGGCATTCATTTTTTTCCTTACGTTCCATCATACATAAAATCTAAAGATCGTATTCATGGTTTCAAAGAGAGGTATGAATACACGATGTGAGTGTTCATAAAAATATTAATAATATTGATAATTAATAACTTTATGATAACGATAATAAGTCCTGAAGTGATGCTTAAACTTAATTGAGCCATTGAATAAATTCCAAACATACATAAATTACAACAAAAAAGAGAACATTTGTTTGGAAACAAGCTGACTCTAAAAAGAGAAATATATATATATATATATATATATATATATATATATATATATATATATATATATATATATGAAAAAGAGAAAATAATATATATATTTGTAAAATTTCGGAGAGCTTTTGATTCTGTCTCAAATTCAAAACGAGTGCAAGCTTTTTTCGATGGGAATAAGCGACAAACTTCTCAGGCTGTTAGGAGACTTGTATGCACCATATGCAATTAAAATACAAAAACCACTTGAGTGATCCAGTCGATATCACAGAGGGTGTTCTGCATGGAGAGACATCGAATCCCCTTATATTCTCTTTATTTATAGCAGATATCGACGCATTCTTTCAGGAAAGTGGGGCGCAAAGAATAAAGATAAGTCCATATGATGAAATTATGATCATTATCTACGCGGATGATCTGGTCTTAATTGGGGACTCCGTGACTGATGTCCAATCGAAACTAAACATTTTTAATAGAATCAAACTCCTCAACAGTAAATATTTCAAAAACAAAATTGTTAAAATATTACAGGGTTAGGCCCAAAAAAGGCAAAAGTGTATTTTTAATGGAAGTGTTATTGAAGGAATACCGGAATATAATTATCTCGGTATCACCTTCAGTTCATCTGGACTCTTCAACCATATGCCTCATTATGGTGTCTACAAGCAACTCAAGCTTTGTGACGGTACTAAGTACCTGTTCGAAAAATAAAATGATATCATGGGGTGCCAGGCAGAAGCTGTTTGAGTCATTGATGCTGAGTTGTATCCTCTAAGCTCCGCCAGTTTGGCCATCAAGCACATTGAAGAATTATAAAATATACAAGTCAGGTGCTATGAGGGACTACAATTTTTATTACGAAATACCTCACACTTTATGATAAGATTAGAAGTTGCTTCCATTCCTGTGGGATATTATAAGAAGACATCTGCCTGGCTAAAAAAAAAACAAAAAAAAAACTAGACATGGATTGTACTCGCTTTGCCAAAGATAATTTTTAAAGTTGCTCCAGCTGGGTAGCAATAACCGGTTGAGTTTTCAATATAACTGCATAACGCAGCTGAGAAACCTTCTAGAGAACATTGGAATGTTTGATCCGATTTTGTTTGATGGCCCAGTCAGTATTAAAATCAACATGAGCGAGATCTTGGAAAGCTACAAGGAATTCATCAAGAGTCAAGATCTCTTGTTACTTCGGGAATCCACCTATAACCTCTGGTATGAGAAGTTTTTATTAAAGCGGACGTTCCCCAGATTTATCGAATGGACAGCTGCTCAATAGCTTATCTGAGGATTATTGCTCAATTAAAGCTTTTTGGGAAATACGCACGGAATACGAATTCACACCTTTAATGCGAATTCACACAAATGCACATTGCAACCTCTGAAGCTTTGTCCAGCTTGTGATGGAACGTCATTGGAGGATTACTCTCATTTTTTATCAAGTTGTCCGGCCTACCATGAAAACAGAATCCGATATAAGCCCAAATTGATTAATATTATCTTAAATTGTTTACCTGAAATCCTGCCAGTACTTACTATAATAGATTTTAAATTGTCATTTGTATATATTACCCAGAACCTCAAAATTAGATCTGAATATTTGCCATCTGTTAATCTGTTAATCATAGTTTTAACTGAATGGCTGTTAACTTAAATATTAGTATCTAAAGTGAATTATTATATGAAGTATTATAATAAAGTGACTATTACAATCTAGGCTTTTTTAAATATCCAGTAATGTTTCTAATGGTGAAAAACATAAATTACGTGCCCAGATTTATTGCCATTATTAATTTATTTGTTTATTCTTAAATGTATACATGATTTTTTTATATGTTTGTTTTATATTACTGTCTACATCTATACATGTATGGCGTTAACTGTACTGGCTAACTTAATTTGTATAGGGATTGCCCCAAAAACTATATATATATATATATATATATATATATATATATATATATATATATATATATATATATATATATATATGGTTGTTATTTTGAGCTAAAATGACAAGTTCCGTCAACTGGATACTGAAATCAAGGACCACCGGGATGCTCGCAGCTATCTTACTAACCAACAAGCCCACACACTAGTGAGTAGCGAGTAAAGTAGTTAGGCTTTCTACGTTTCTCAGAGATTGTATACAATCTGCTAGTTAACTTGTGAACATGATTACGCTGGACGAGTTTACTATCTGCTTGTAAATAGCCATTAAACTCGCGCAATGTGATCGAACCGTTCAATCGTGATAATCGTTTTTTTTCCTTCAATGGCGAGAGGACTCTGTTACAGATCATTGGAGAAAATACTGAGGGATTCACTGAATTAAAAATTGTTCTTAGTAAGCGAGGATAATCTCCTCAGTGAACGGAATGACCAGTATATTACAAAGACATTCCATTTTATAAAACATGATTCCATTTCAAGGGGATTCACTGTGACTCAGTACACTGCTGATGACTGCCTGACTAAACAAAGACCATCCAAACGTTTTGATCAGCACTGATCCAGGTCAATCAACTCTGGGATTTGCAAGTGTGATGATCCGGTCGACCGGCCCACGGTATTAGCATCGGATAATGCTTGCATGATGGATGCGACTAGTATCGAGCAAAAAGCCACTAAATTGACGTTAATAGTACTTCTTTGTGCCACTGAGTCGTAAACAACATGCATTGGCAAGGGGGGAGGAGGAGAAGGGGCTTGTTTTTGGGTCACTGGCCGCATAACAAAAGGATACGAAAATATCTGATTGTCTACCCTCAATACATTGTTTTCCCATTTCGCAGGTGAAGCATCATAAAATAAAACCTTTGTTTCCTCACTCATATTCGATCCGCCATTTGGATAACTCAAGATTGAAGTATAATATATTTTTTTGATTTTAATCAATGATATATATGTAAAAACTGGCTAGCTCTTGTCTGATTAACTACTGTTTTAAAAATACAATTTAACATAAATTAATATAAAAATTTAACTCAAATCTATATTTAATTATAAGGTTTATAAATTATAAAAAGAAGTCTATGGTTTTGAACACTCGGTTATCGTGAGGGGTACTCTTATGTGGGTATCTTCCCATTCCGATATTTTAGGCAATAAAACAGCTGATCAGGCTATCAATGCCAGAGACGGAAGTGGCCCAAAATGCCAATAAACTCGAACTTGTTCCTGCTGGAGATTGGGTTAGTGACAACAAGCGGGTATTTTTAAAGGAATGGTAAAATGGATGAAGAGGCATTGGCTCAAAGTTGAGTAAAATTAGATCAGGGCTCCATGAATGGAAAACGAGCAAGGGAAAATCAAGGAATAAAGAAATTATCCTGTGCCGTATCCGCATAGGTCAAAGCAAATTTTCACATGAGCATCTTCTGGGAAAATCAGAGCCACTCATTTGCAGATACTGCTCGGCGAATATGGGCTTACAACACATGATAATAGATTGCTCTAAACCAGAAACAGTCTGATAGGAACTTGCCTGAAAATCTCAAAGATCTCCTCTAAAATAATGAGCATATTATTGAAAAACTCATGAGTTTCTTGAAAAATATTGGTATGCATCTAGAGATTTGAACAAGGAGATGAATAGTTCAAAGCCAATGACCCCCTAGGCTAGAGACGATAAAAATAATAAAAAATAAATATTGTGTATAATTGTTAGAATTCTTTTTACAATATTACATGTAGTTTGTAAAATGGCAAAGCTTAGATCCTTAAAATCTTTTCGCAGATTTTAACAAAAATGTCCTTAACCTTCTCAGTCTTATAAGGCTTTTCAAAGTCTTAACAATTGAAAAATTTTGTGAAATGTGCCAAAATTTATCATACAGGTCGAATTCTGTCATTGGCCTATTTCCTCCTTTCAAGAGTAGATATTAATATAATTTATTTGGCACTTGTCTCTCGGATCATATGTTTAGAAGTATGTTCCGCCTTTCCAGAGAACAAGTATTTCCATTAATTACACCTAGTCTTTAATTGAAATTAAAACCATGCCTAGTAAAAATCTGTGTGGATTTGAGTAAATTGAAATTATTAAGTTGTCCATTTAGTTTCAGAGACATTTAGTTTCAGACCATTGGCTGATTTGACATTTGATTTTACCAGCGAAACAATTTAAAAATCATAAAAACAAATATGTCAGCCAACAGAGTAACAAGTAAGTTGCTTCCACGACGTGATTCTCTCTATGTTATAAAAAGGAAATTAGGAACCACTATATACGAAATAGAGGATTCAAGGAGAAACGGCTTGATCTTAGGTTGGTGGCACTCATCGCAACTCGCCCCATCCTACGATTGTACAACCAGAGAATCCGAAAAGAACTTGAGATTGTCCTCGAAACAAAACACAAACACGGACACTGTTTCAAAAGATCCTGTTGTCAGGCCGGGGACGGACACTGCCAGCAGAGGGGAAGTGTAGCAAGATATACCTTTTATAATTAAACTTTTAATAAGAAGGTTATAAGATATATATATATATATATATATATATATATATATATATATATATATATACATATATATATATATATATATATATATATATGCAATAAAATACTGAAGCATTGTGTCATGGAAGCATTGTAATGACTCCTTCTTTATCCAGACCCAAAACTTTACGACGTGCTGCTATAGTTGTCATCATATATTCTCATGTACAGTTTATCAATATGAAATACAAGTACATATTTTTCTTTTCCTTTTAAATTAGTTATTCAAACACAAATAAACGAATATCAGAGCTGACGAAGAAGTAGTGTTTGAAGAGGACCTTGAATAAGAGCGTGTAAGGACTAGACGCGACAAGTCTTTAATCTGGAGGAGTACAAAGGAAGGACAGAAGTTATTTTACATGTTATTGGGAAGGGGCTTTGTGGGCCGAGCAGCCTCCTCCTCCCGTCAACATCCCGGGATATTTGCTCCGTCTCAATCTGGGCCAGGTCGATAGCTCTACCAGTCCTCATATCCTGCCGCCGTCTGCTAGGGATATAAGCCACTGTGTTAAAATTTCACCTGTAAGATATATTTTAATTCTATCATTAAATATTGTAGTATTAGGCTAATGTAAGCATCTATTGGTATTTTAACATTGGCTGTAATCGAATTTTATAAAAAGTTTGTCCATTGGGAATAACGAACGGCCACTGACTTACACCTCTTAGTCCAATCTGTGATTTTCAATAAAAAAAAAAAAAGGAGGAAAATCAGTAGTAAATACAAATTAATTAATTAATATTGCCTATAAATTGGAATGTATGAATTTACAAAAATATCATATCTGCTACTTTTCTTTACTCTTTAATCTATTTTCCTGTGTCTCATATATTTTTCACCAACTTTTTCATACTAAATTTTATAGTTTTTAAAGAATTTTTGATAACCCTATCCCATTTAATATTCGTTTAATTACCATTTAATGTTTCCATGTGAATTATGAAGCTATTTAAAAGAAAGAATATAGATATTTTTATACAACAAGAGGAGGGTATAAATTTAAATTTGAAGGATGTGGTTTTAAATTGCCTAAATAAATATTGAATGCATCGGCACAAACCAGCTCAATCGGATCAAACTGGAAAAACAGGCCAAATACAGCCTTTTAAGTCTTTGTTTATGCTTCGCCAACCGTGTGTTGTCTATAGGCTTTGTGCAGTACGCGTCACAACCATTCCAAGGGTGCTGAAATTTATGCTTTTTTTTGATACCTTATTTTTGAAATGCTTAATGTAGAACATGGAGCTAACACACGACTTTTTATATTGGCGGAATGATTATCTATTCATTTGTGGAATGCATATAATTAAATAACAAACAGAAAAAGTTCTGTTATTTTTAAGTATATCTTGCTTGTTAGATTTCCAAAACTAGGATCAAGAAAAGGTCTAACACAAATTTTGCCAACTTAGCAATTCTAGCTTGGCATTTCAGTTACATCTATTTAATATTATATTCATTTTTAAATGGATTATGAAGGTTTTAATAAAGCAAACAAACAAAAATTTATGAAATTCAATGGTGAACAAAATTGAGCATTTAAATTGTATGTATAATCAAATGGAAATTTTTTACGTAGTGCTACTCAAATTTCGAAATTTGTTTTGTCTGAACCAAGATATCTGTTTTAAGATTACTAAGTCCAAACCAAGGTGTACGGTATTTTAAATTATTTCTTTTGTTTTTAATTTGTTTGCAATGTATTGAAGCATTGTGTAATATGATAGTATAATGGAAAGGGACTGGGCTAAAATAATTTATGGGGGAGCGGGAGCGGGAGCAATATCTAAAATTTCTCAATAATTTTGACCTGATTTTCCAATATTAAATATTTCAATTTGTCCAACTATATTATGAAATTTTAATTTTCCCAACTCTTTTGGATTTGAACTTTTCACTTTCATGTTGCGAATGTGGGTATTTGACTGAAATAATTTTCTTTCATATTACAACACACCTTTGTGTCGATAAAATCCCCATTTTGTAACTTGAAAGGTAATTGATATTGTTTTTAAATTGTTTCAACTCTTTGAGTATAATGTGTTACCACACTTTTAGTTGTTCAAACTCAAGCTTTTCCCCGATGACGTCTCTTTTGAAGGATGATATTTATTTTTCTTGTTAGAGTTATCTTTTAGTGTCAATGAAAAAAATGTGAGAGGCATTATTTCATGCTTTGTGTTACAAATTAAATCTGAAATACTTAGATTATAATGTTGGCAAAAAAGTGGAATAGGCATAAACTCTGGAGCGAATAACAGATTACTGTTATTAAATTTTATTTAGCGAGAATAAAAATAAAAGAGTCACGATAAGGGACGAGCTGTTTTCTCAGGTAAAAAGAGAAAAAGGATTAAAGAAAGAGAGGGAAAGATACGGCAGGGTGAAAAAGGTTGAATTAGTAGAAGGAGCGGAGGCCTTGCGATATACCGCATTAGAATAAAGTCCCCTTTTTTTGTTACTAAATTAAAAGAAAAAGAATACAAAAAATAATAAAGTAGAATGGGGAACGGAATAATTCTTGTCTTGGGTTTCGGGCAAACTGTACTGCCATAAAATACCCAACCAAAACCTAAACAAAAGTCGCAAATAATAACTCATCGGCCTTATTTTTAAGTATATACTGAGGTTTTTAAATTAAACGATGGAGAACCTCCGGCAGCGTCTTAGATTTTACACTTTTTAGCGTATATATTGCTCTAATATTCCACACCGTTCAGAAACCGAATAGCCTTTGTGTGGCAATGATTCTACCATTCTGACATCTAATCGCCCCAAGAACACTTGGATTATGTAGCTATTTAGGGAAGATGATGGACGATAAAAAATGACGAATAGCCCACATCCTTTCCTCAGGCATTTTTCAACAACATCCTATGGTACGTTATTTGGATGAATAACGACTGGCATTGGGCGGAAAAGAAAATAACTCAACCAGACAGGCTTCTTTCTAGGTTACCAGTCGTTAAAAATTATCACTGTCTTAATGAACTGACAAACTGACCATTTACAAAGGGCTTGTAAAGTTCAGTGACTGCCTTGCAACGTTTCAAAACACTCCAAGACCTACTTACTTACAGCTTCAATCCAGTGACTTAACTTCTGCCCAGTACAAAGTATACAAATTTACATTTTGAATATTGCACAAATAATCTTGCTTTTCGTTATAACTTTTCCCTGATTTTTCTCGGGGATGTAAGCACTATATGACACCGTCCCAGTAGAACAACGACGTATTATGAAATTTTACAGTAAACAAAAAAACAAGTAAAAGCGATTTGATGCATGAGTAGATATGTCCTGTGGCATAGGGTTCCCAGTGTAGCGATGTAGTAAGTGCTCATCATAAAATTTACCGATGTGTTGAAAACCGGTTACTGCAAATATGACCTGATTACAATACCTTCCTTAGCTTTGGTGGCGGTAAGAAAAAAAACTTGACCATACCTTTCTTATCTAATACTGTTTTCTTTCTGATTCTAAGAAGAACCCAATTCTAACATTCTTTCAAATCATGAGGGTAACACTTGTCTAAAGTTATTCATAGCTACATGTTTTAAAAAATGAATGAAAAAGTGTTGAGGAAATTTTATTATGTACATCACCAGTGCTACTTGATTCCTTCATCCTGGTTCGCATAAACGTTAAAGTAACCTAAAAACATTTTACCTTATGTTAAAAAAGAAAGCCAAAATTAAATGAAAAATTCATTTATCATTAGTTGATATTCGGTGGGCTTGGCAAATAATCTCAAGGGTTGGCTTGAATATAAAATATGATTCTCTCACTCTCTCACTCTCTCACTCTCTCTCTCTCTCTCTCTCTCTCTCTCTCTCTCTCTCTCTCTCTCTCTCTCTCTCTCTCTCTCTCTCTCACTCTCTCTCTCTCTCTCTCTCTCTCTCACTCCTCCCCACCCTCATTCCAATGTTTTAATTTTGAAATAAAATAGGGAGTTGAGCAAACATTTTGAAATATTGCTTTCTCGCAGTATACGACTGATGCCAAAATTTATAAAAATATGTATCAAAAATAAGCTCCGATTATTTGGTTTAAGGATTGCGAAAGAGCTATAATCCAAGTTATAATTAACAGCACTTATTCGGTTGACTGTAGAGACCATAAGTATATTCGAATGCTTGGTTAAGCATCTTTTATAAGGATTTATGACGAGGTAACCTCACTGATTGTTGGACTATCTCCTCTGTAAAATCTACATATATATATATGTATATATGTGGTATATGTGAACAATTTTTTCCATGAACCTTTAATGCTAAATTTTTAAGAGGAAGTTTAATGCATGCTATCTCTTTAAGTATCACATGCCCTATGAATATTTAAGGGAACTGAAAATATGTTGAAAGGATATCATGTATTTCTCTTAAAATTTTAGTTTATATTATATTTAATGAAAGTTAATATTATATGTTATATTATAGTTAATATTAATTTTAACTCTTAATATTGATAAAATATAATTAAATTAGAAATTTAATGAGTAAGAGGAATATACATGATATCGGTATTAAAATACATATCAGTTAACAAAAAATTACAAGATTGGATTTTCGAAGTGAAACACCTCGAAATGTTGGCACTAAATGTATTTAACATAATGAAGATTGTAAACAATTACTTTATATTCTATATTACATATTTGTAAATATGTGTGTTATTCAATAATAATAACTTGAAATACCATTTAGCTAAAATGATAATGAATAATACATAATAATAACTATTAAAAACTTCCAAATTAATAATTAACATGATGGCATTTAAAATCTAATATAAATTATTCTATTAAATTAATTAGAGACAGCTCTTAGAAACTGTTAACTAAACTGACACAGGAAACTACAATTTTTTTTTCATTATTTTTTTTATATTATATTTTAATATTTTCATGTTGTATTTTTCATGAACATCAAATTGCAAGAAATATCACCCACAAAAGAGGTTTATCGCCAACATAGAGATTATTATCGATAATTGCCTTAAATGTTGCATTAAATATAGGTATTGTTATTGGCTGAAAGGGTCAACCGTATGCCGGCTAATAGTTGCCGCGAATCAATAAGGTCTAATAGAAGTGATTAGTCTAGTCCGGTCTTATCTCGCTAGATTGTTCTCCTAGGTTGCTCATTTGTATTACATAACATTTTTTTTTTTAATTTATTATATTTCATTATTATTTAATAAGAGAAAAATGCAAGTATTTAACACTAATAATATATGAAAGAAAAATTCCATGTGTTTTTTAATACATAATACAGAAATTATGGAATAATTTCTTCCATATATCTAAATATTCCTTTATTGCTATACATACAAAATTCAATTTTTTTTCAGTTTTTTTTTTATTTGTATCTATTAACAGACGAAATTAATATGGATGGATATATCTAGACAATGGAGTATAGAGGTATTTATTGTATGAAATGACTTATTTGCTATATTGTTACATAAATAATTCTGATTGTTTTAATTGTCGTATGATATTTATAGAAAAAAACACCTTGAGAATGGGGTACCTTGAGTACCCCGAAACGTTGCTGGAATTATGTAATATATACCAATAAAGGAATATTGAGATATATGGAAGAAATTATTCCACAAATACATCACAAGATCAATGTATTTTTACTATATTGAGCGAATAAATATTCTACATTATATAGTTAAATAATGAAATTAGCTATTGGTAGCATTACAATGTAAGTTTTGTGTGAGAAGTTGAAAAATGGCTAATTACGAGTAATAATCAGGCTGCGCGGAGAAATAGGGGATGGGTTCAGTAGGAACTAGAATAGGAATCGGGATATTTTTAAAAATATTATTTTATAGAACTACAGTAGTTTTCTGACCATTAGTGGTTTCTTTCTCACCGATTAACTTTTCTTATATCTTTTCTTTCTGAAGCTGCTTCAGACATTATTAATATAATGGTGAAGAAAAAAACTATTAAAATAAAAGTTTTAGAAAAAAAAATGCCCAATAGTTGCAAACTAACAATGCCTTGATTATAAAATATATCGATCATTCTTCGAAAATAAGCTTATTTCTTAATAATTTCCTTATTACTTCAGATCGTCCGAATATTTCATCGCAGATACTGTTGTAAAAATATCCCATCGTAATTTTTCTATAATGGAAGGTAAATCGAAATATTCCAATTTTCAAAATTGAGGAGGTGTGTTCGTTCAGGAGTGGGCATAGAAGATCGGGGGAGTGAGAATGAGGAAATATGACTATTTCAGTAACAAGAAAATAAAAAAAATATAGTTAATTGAAATATCTTTAGTTTTAATAATTTTTAGTTTAATTATTACATTATTATTAATTTATTATTACGTTCTTATTATTATGTTACTGAATTATTACAAAGAGTATGCCATCAATTAATTTTAGGCTATTAATTAAGCTCAGTTGGCCCTACGCATGATGGTATTGAAGGATCAATTCTTAATTATTAATAAAACAATTGAATGAGACAAACTGAATGAAATACGATTTTTATAATAATGACAAAGTGAGGGAGTGAGGTATGAAGTTTTTGTGCTTGTTACTGATCAGGCCTTGTATTTAGAGCATCCATAGTTACATCAAATCCCACAAAACGTGATGAACTACAATAGAGATTCATCATATATTTAACTTACTTTCTCTATTCTGTTAGTAGGTGAGGGAATGAGGATCACCAGACACAAAGCACTTATTTTTTAACTCAACATCTCACAGTCACACCATGTTAATGGAGGTTTCTCTCAACATCGGTTACAATTTGGTTTGGACGGAACCGGCGCCCATTTTTAAAAAAAGTGAGGGAGTGAAGTAAACCTGCTAAAGGACAAGCAATTAATTTAACTAATTATCAATGTAATTATTCAATGACAAATTAGTTTTTCTTTTCTAAAAATACTGAGCTTATTTGCACACCTAATTTATTTATATTGAGATACATTAGGCTTTCTGGCAGCTAAATAAAGTCAATGTTGAAAATTCAAGAAATGGGGCATGTGACCGATTGTGGATTTTAATATTTAAAACATGTATACATATATAAAATTATTATTAAAATTAAAGCTAACCTCTGATAAAACAATCGAAGACCATGTTTTATCAAAACCTATGAAAAAATTTCTTCCAGCTGCATAAAAAAAAGCCCGGTTTCTTTAAGGGACTGTGATTTCCCTATTTTCGAAGAATGGCCCATATTCTTATATAGTGCATTGCTAAGCTTCAATTGTACTAAATATTAATATTCCATACCAACCAAATGCCTTTACCACCACGTAATAACCAAACTACTAAAAGTATTTTAAGTTCTTTGCATTCATTTAATATTTTTTTCTTTTAAATTTTCTACTATATACACATTTATTCATATAGATATTTACATCTTTTTTTTCTAGAAAGGCATATTTTACGTTCTTTATTTCTCGGTGTATGGGATTTTATTTTTTCTTGTATCTTTAAAAAGATTCACGATTTGATGAGGTTACAGGGGGATTTATTAAAGTATTTGAGATGACTCTTAGACGATTCCTCATGCTACTTATTCCACTAGGCTCAGTCCGCTACTTATATTGGTTCTTCTCTGCGCTATTCCAGAAACAGCCAAGACCAAAATGCGGGAAATACTAAATTAGCCTGGATGTTTTTGACCTATTCTTCTTTACTAAAAATAGTAGTTATCTGCATCACTTAATATTTTCAAGAAGAATTAGGACAATCGAATACGATAATGTATGAGCATACATTCAGCTGGGAGGCCTCCAGATTAATAGAGATGCTTAAAAAAAAAAAAAAAAAATTGTTTTTAGAAGTTCATCACATTCTATAGAGAATATTGGACATATTCGGATCAAATTCAGGCAGCCGAAATTCGGTTACTGATATGTATTAAAAGAAATACTCGGAGAGTCCGGAATTCTGCGATATAATTTCGAAAAAATTCCTTCGCAATCAATCGTTGAAGGAAATCGGTTACGTCATTGGAATGGGCTATATGGCTAGAATTGCATATGAGATTCGAACTGAAGGCAGGATGCCATGATGAAAGCCCAGAAAGTCTTCTGATTTGGGGGTGCAGGAGGAATTTAGGAATCCTCCAAACTTGGGAGGTCCCGAATTTCTGAGAAGAAAGAGGACCATATTCATTCGCGTGTCTCACTCACTGTAGATTGCGGCACCATGGAGGAAATCGATACTAATGATGATAGGGATCTATCTCATTTTATTTCTATCTTAAAAGCAATTTGTAGGCTGTAACAATTAAGGAAAATCAAATATTTCAACGGTTTTCCAACGTAAAGAATATATAATCATCAAATGTTAAAAGCTCAGCAGTTTTTGCTGCCTGTTGAACCCCGCCATCGTTGGATTTTTCATAATTTATCAAAACTGTATTGAAATTCAACTTTAAGAAAGACTGCATGGACAAAGAAGAATCGATATGATATATGTACACTCCTTGGTAGCGGTTAGGAGGTAAGATACAGCACTAAAAGGCTGACGAAAGCTGGGGCCTTGGTAAAGAAGGCCCCCTAGGGGGTGATATATTCTCCAGATATCGGCGGGGGCACACTGGGGCAAAGCCCCTTCTCGATTTATTGGAAGACCTTCACATAAACTGTTTGTCTTAAGTCTAAACAGTGGTGTCAACGACTTTAGTCTTCGTCGGCTCCGAAGATAGTAGGGTGAAATTATTTTTGTTTGTTATACCAGTCTCCAATCTTTAGTTTTTCGTTGACTACTTTTCAACTAAATGGTTGATTATAAAATTTATGTTTAGAAGAAAGGAAGTGTGTTATCGAAAATTCAACATGGTGATCCCCATTATTTATTTAAATAATTATATATAAATTTTTATATATTCCCTATAAGACTATAGAATATTTATTCCCTCCTTCCCCACAAATTCAATAGAATATTAAAACTTCCTATCCCTTACCGCCAATACTCTACTGATTTTGAGGAGACCTAAGTTAGATAAGAGCAATCAAGTAAGATTGGCTAAGTTCACTAACGATATTTCCTCTAGTTAGTCATAGTCCCTTATAAAATGACCTCCCTAAGAGGAACCTATAACAGTTTCACCTCTTAGTTCCACAATATGTGCATTATTTATAAGTTCGAGAATCCCGGATATTATCACGTTATTTTTCAGAGTATATTGTATTTAATTATTAACACAACCGTTACATTATCCACATTCACTATTGGCCCATTATTAGCCATATTGATTTGTTATGGGCTTGATAAATATTGCATTTCGAGAAACCACAAGTATCTAATTAGATTCTTATTTTGTTATCAAGAAGTAATTACGAATATAATAAAAACAAATAGTAAAAAAGTTGTTACTTTTTTTTCTTTTTTATGGATGTGGTTAACGACTGGGAGTTACGCATCAGTACTTCTTGCGGGAAGTATGTAAAATATTTTATTGAACTATCTCAACGAGATTTTATATCTTCTTTTTTATTTTTTTTTTTTAGAATTACGTTCCTCCATCTGGGGTGTTTGGATAGACAATTTTTTAGATGTTGTTAGTATAATTTTTAAACGCACATAACTCCGCTTTATGTATCATAGAAAGTAACATTTCGTCGGTGGTGTGTTGGTTGTTGAACATAAAACCTCATAATCTTGATTTTTTTTTTTTTTTTAATGACGCTTAAGAAAATGATTAATTGTTTAGTAGGTAGGAAATGTCAACTTCCACTCATAAAATTAATAAAAGGTTGATTTTTAAAATCGCGAAGCAGTAAAAAATATAATTCTAACTTCTATCTTCTCTAATACTACAATATTTAACTCCAAAATGTCATAAATAGTGGTACCTATACAAAAAAAAACTTAAGACGAATTATAGATATAAATTGAGCTAGTATACTCGTATTAAATCAAGACGAGTGGAATGAAATTTTTGCCGTCATAAAAATCACAACAGGCAAACATTTTTTGGAGAGAAAATGGCTAAGTTATTAGTAAGCCCATACCAACAACCCAAATTAAGACAGAAAGAAATAATTGTTTATTTTCTGTGGCTCTTTAAAATTGGCATTAGTGGTAGGTACCCTAAGAAGTAATGTTGGTAATAATTTATTTTCGTATAATTGAATAAATTTATTTTTTATCATATCGTTGTTTCCATGAGAAAATATCATATGTGCCATCAAAGATCCTATGCGATTATTTTTGGATTTTAGATTTTTTAGTTTCTAAATTAATTTGAAATAAGGCTACCTCATTGAGAATGATCCAAAATATATTTACTACTCAGATTACTAAAAAAAAATGATACAATTATTCTAAATATTACCAATAGTTTCAACTGTTTTTTCTTTTCGTACTGAAAAATAAATAGTCTTTTGCACATAAGTCATTTTTTCGTGACGACGATATGTTTAGATTGCTTATAACAATATAAAATAATAATTCTTTAATTTTGTTTCTAGGTATGAACCTGTTGTTCCTATTCGCAGTTCGTAAGTTACTTTAATTTATATTAGTCATTTTTATAACTTAAATTTGTTTTTTCCTTGAACTACGCATACTTTGTAGGATTTTTTCTAATTTTGTGGGCTTACTATATGGAAAAAGTTTATCGATAAATTTTTATTGCTGATTTCCTATCATATGAAACAGAAAATGAACTGAACGAATCGGCGAAAATCCAGTTGATATGTAGGTTTATAAAAGTACGACGCTATAAATAAGACAAAAAAGGTATGTTTAATTAAATGTACCCTAGCCCTAGCCCTAGCCCTAACGTTCACACTTCGACGATACATATATCCACCAGTTTATGTCGGCCAAAACTAAATTGCTTAGTCGAATGAAGGGTGACCTGGAGCCCACATGTCAAAATGAAAAAAAAGAATAAAATAACGACTCAAATTGCTCTACTATTTTTTTTTTCCAAATCGCCAGAACTGAAAATTAGACTGTAACTAAATACATTAACCTATCTACTTTAACCCATATGGATGTGCCTCATAGATTAAACAAAGATTACAATTCATCAAAGAAGACGCATTTACAAAAACAATATTTTCAACCCAAAGTTTCAAGACTAATTATAGAAGCTCCTCGGTAGATAAACAACAAAACTCTACATACTGCTATGTTTATCTAGGTTTAAGTTGAGCTTGATATCTATTTAGCTGCTAATACATTAGTCTATATAAATAGGGATGCCATTGGGCAATCATTGAGGATGATTATCCCAAAATTAAGTAAGCTTATGCCATCTCTGCCATCACATCTCAATTAAATCTCTGACATCACAAAACCACTAACTACTTTTACAAACTTGTAACGTTCACACTTCGACGATACATATATCCACCAGTTTATGTCGGCCAAAACTAAATTGCTTAGTCGAATGAAGGGTGACCTGGAGCCCACATGTCAAAATGAAAAAAAAGAATAAAATAACGACTCAAATTGCTCTACTATTTTTTTTTTCCAAATCGCCAGAACTGAAAATTAGACTGTAACTAAATACATTAACCTATCTACTTTAACCCATATGGATGTGCCTCATAGATTAAACAAAGATTACAATTCATCAAAGAAGACGCATTTACAAAAACAATATTTTCAACCCAAAGTTTCAAGACTAATTATAGAAGCTCCTCGGTAGATAAACAACAAAACTCTACATACTGCTATGTTTATCTAGGTTTAAGTTGAGCTTGATATCTATTTAGCTGCTAATACATTAGTCTATATAAATAGGGATGCCATTGGGCAATCATTGAGGATGATTATCCCAAAATTAAGTAAGCTTATGAATACTTTTGAATTTCTTACCTTGTCTTCTAAATTGGATACCTTTCCAAGGGTCTGGTTTGTGGTTACCATTATTTAATAATTAACCAAGATAATGTTCCTACTTTTAATTTTAATACTAATGTTAATCAAAGTTACTGCTGTCTTAATGAAATATATTCAAATTAAATATGGGCATGGTTACTAAAGAACAACCTCCTTGCTAACATTTATCTTTATTCCTCAAAATTAAAACAACAAACTATTACAATAAAAAGTTAACCATGGAATGATTCAGCCTAGACTTAGCCATTAATTGTTTTAACATAAATCTCTTATCTCTACTAATTGGTGTTGATGGTTCCTCAGCATCTCTCCCTCGGGTTCCCCTGCATATCTTCAGCATGGAGCCAGAGCGCATTTCTCATCTTCAGAGTCTCGTTGTTCCGCCCTTGAGTCCGGCGAGGTCAGCGTTCAGCCAAGCCGTCTTGCATCAGTCCTCATCAGTCTCGAAGTCTTCCCTCAGCCTCGGTCAGTTCAGCAGTCCCTCTTTTTCACCTCCTTGCTTCTATCCCCCTTTCTCTCTTGTTATGCCTAAGAGGGGGTCGAAAACGTTGTTCATTGGCCGACTAGTTTTATAGAGGGAGGAAATTCTGGGATTTCATCGGATGGCTCCACCCCTTGTCCTGACAGCCGGTATCTGCGAACCATTATCCAACTAGTATAATTTAATCATACCTTTTCCAGCCTAAGAGGAACAGTTCTTAAAATTGATTAGGTGTCCCAGCTTTTGGCATTGTTACAGTATTAACTTCTCGGTAGGATTTTTAAATTAACTTATCCCTTATCTCTTATGTGGTGACATCTGTCATCGCCTGTCAGTTACCCTTCCTTCTACCTGCTTGTCCCTTATTTATTTTGTTCGCACCTGGTCTGTTTAAATTATATAACGATAATATTGTCCAATATCAATACATATTAATACCGACTTACAACGATCAGCTATCGATCTATACCTACGTACTCTTTAATCCCGTTTTCATAATAAACTCCACGGACATAACAGATTGATAAATGATATGACTACGGCTGACATGTCCATAAGAAGCCGACTTGGCGAAAAAGGCGAAGTGGAATGAGAGATCTTTCCTTAATTAAGGAACTAATTTAAGACAGGAAATAGGTATTGCTAGGCAATATCTTTTCCCATCTCTAAGATGCCACGACTTTTTTTTATCTTCATATTTGCTGATGGTCGCTTTCATCTGTGATAGGTGCGGATAACGAAAAGAGGTTAAAAAAAATTATCCGGTGCTTACCTGCGGGTTCTATAAAAATAAGATTTTTTTTGTGAGATTAGAGTGGTCATGTTATCCATTGGCTGCATTCAGTCATTCATCGCTACAAAATGGGTAGGTGCCAGTTTACTTTACAGCAAAGCTATGCGCATCAGCTTCCTTGCAGAGATCATCCTGATTAGGCGACATAGCAATGGAAGCTGCTGGATGCAAATGCCTAAAACGTGAATAGCTAATATTAAACATTGTATAAGAAATCAGAACTGAATGTCTCTCTGGAGGAAGCACAATTAGCGTAATTTTGGTATATTCTGTTGATTGGCAAGTTTTTTGTAAATCGTATGCAAACACTTTTTAATAGTAAATAAAATGTTATCAGACATCCATATTTCTTCATATAGTTACTGGAAGAACTATTATTATTGCTTCTGTCGATTCTAGGTTTAAAAGTAGATTATTTCAGCACTCCGAAATAACAAAATCCTCCAGGCGACGAAAGACCGGGGACTGGACTAGAAGAAGCCTCGTACGGAGGAGGCAATATGGTGGGATTGGGGGTTAAAGAAAGATCGGTAATGGATAGATATGAAGGTGCCCGGGTCCGCTATTGCCATCCGGTATATTTCCTCCTTATCTTTAGCCGCTATCAGATTTCTCGGTCCGGTCTACTTTCGGATATCGTTGTCGGAATAATTTACACTTGGGGACCCCTCACCATATAGAATCGTTCTCCGATCCCTCGCGCTATTTCCTCCGAAAATACGTTTATATGGCTCTGGGTCGGGTTATACACGATTCCTTACATATCGGCTCACTGTGTCTTCGATGGCAGGCCGTTTGGGAGGTCGTCAGGACATGAGGCACAGTTATTACAGTTTTGATCTTTCAGGAAATTTCCTGATTTACTGGAATGTAATAAAAGTCCTCGGGCATAAAAAAAAATGTAGATTTGGAATCGTATACTAAATCCTCCTTTTATTTACTAACAGCTTCCCAAAATTCAATGGGCTACTAAAAACACTGCTCTATATGCATCAAGATATTATCAAGTTAATTTTATAACATTGTATAATAGAATAAATCCATTTTTTCTCTTTTGAATTCATCTATTCACTAATAGATATTATTCCATTATTTTTTTTCCAAACATTATATCTACTTAGAAAAAAGAGTTTTTTTACAGGAAAATTTGTTTGAATTATCGACTTTTGAGCTATAAAAACGATATTTACCGATAATCTGCACCTTTACTCTTCTCTTCTCCAGAGCTCTTTTCTCCTTTCGGAGTTTTTCCATCGGCCTGTACGAAGTCACCCTAAACAAAATCTCTAATCCACCCTCTGAAAAAAGATTTTCGTTCCATCTCTTTATCGAATCTCAAGAACAGAGGTTCTGAAACTTTTTTCCCGAAACTAACGTATCGACTCCTTCTGTTATGGCTAGATCCCTGCTTTCCTTATATCGATGTTTCAAATACATGAACTTTAAATGTATTTTTGAAACTGACACAGGCCTACTTTCTTTGATAGGCTTTACTATAGAGAAAAACATTTTAAAACAAAAAAGTAAGTGAAGTATATAATTTAAAAATTATTAATTAATGATACAGAAAATGCAATTCTATATATTAACATTTTTACGTAAAACAAATGCACAGTGATATCAATGATTTTATGAGAAAGATGGGTCAGATGCTTTGATTGCAGAATTTCAATATTTAGCCTCAATTTACTTAGGTTTAACCTTTAATCGCGGCCAGTGATTTGAAATCTGTTTATATATTTTCAAATATTTGCAATCGTGATGTGATCCCTTTTCAAGGTATGAAGTTGGAAAAGCTCTCTCGCGATAGTCCATAATGCAGGATATTTAGCAGGGTAACAGGTATGTCTCTCTGAAGCCAGAATTGCTGATATATTCTCTAAAGTGCACCTTGAGTTCTTCGTTGGTTATTATTCCTATCAGTTCTTCATGTGACATCCGTTTCTACAAAGTCAAAGTATGGATTGATTATCCACTATGGTATTTCCATTGTCAATGTGGATCCTTATTTATGTCTCATATACCCTCAATTTTATCGTGCACCTAGAATCTTGCTCATCATACGAATCCTTTAGCACAGCTCCTATCCAACTCAAACCATTCCTATAACCCGCCTCTTAGATTGACACGGCAGTGGCCCCGAGACCTCTTGTAAACATGCTATTGGAGTTTGGCAGTGGCCAGCTTCCTTTCTCAAGTTCTCAGAGTCTCATTAACGACTTAATTTTGTTTCAATTTGGCTTTTGGGCTAGTTCTTTTACATATACATTCTTTACAAACATTATTTCCGATGGCACTCAGCCAACGGAAAAAAATTAACCAAAATTACGATACTCAGGTATGGAATAACATAAAATCAAAATCTTTATCTGGTCAACTTTTTCTTACATATTACATTCTATTTAAATAGCAATCCTAAAGAAAATTGTTAACTTCTGCATAAAAATACTGTCTATCTCTGATTATAGATTTCCTCGTAATTGTTTCGATTGACTTGTTGAGCTAGATAAAAAAAAAGCAGTACTTGATTTTTAACTGGTTTTCACAACTTAAAACGCTAGCTATGACCCATCACATTGAGGAATATTTTGCAGATTTTTATAGCCCTAATGTTTTATTAGCTAAAAAAAAAATGTTTTTCTTGAAAAAGTAACAAATATTGATAGAGCACTCAACTCAAATTACAATCCAATATACAGAACTATTTTTACCTATACCAACCCTCAACCTGAAAGCTATTTAAAATTCAATATAAACATGGAAAAATTAAGATCCGTGAGTTAAATAAGAATTTCAAACCCTGAATGCTTGAAAATATTTTATAGGAATAACACCTATGGTCTCAGAACTGATGAAAATGTCAGTGGTGCCATGAAACCATAATCAATAGTTTAAAACATATAATATTGCATTGTAATTTTTTTGTTAACACAAGGAAACAATTTCTGCAAAAATATATTGTCCAACATGATGAATTATCTCTGCAAAATGTACTCACTATGGAAAGCGTGGAAAAATTAAACAACATTTTTTTCTATCTACAGTTTATATGTAAAAATTCGGAATCCAGGCTTTAATTATTGTTTATTAACGTGAATGTTTCGCATACACCTTAATAGTTAATAGTTTCATATACTTCTACAATATCTTAATTTTAACGTATAGAAAGAATGAGATAACTGTTGCAATGAAGTATTTGCAGGCTAGTACCTAAATACTTTAATTCCATTGTATTTATCTATTTCCTTAGGCACATGCCTTATTTGCGTCATTTGTTTAGAAAATTATTATTCTGTTGTTATAATTAATACTATTCTGTCCTTACTTAAATTTTGTTTATTTATTTATTAAATCAGTGTTAATTTAAAAAAAATTACAAATTGTAGTATATAACTGCAAATAAAGATAACTGTAATTAAATAACAATATGCTATATATTATCTTACCTATATTATAGAGGTCGGACTATAATAATTATGGTTGTTGTTTTATTTCAAA
The DNA here is from genome assembly GCA_948150685.1 of Rhaphigaster nebulosa. Lineage (NCBI taxonomy): Eukaryota > Metazoa > Arthropoda > Insecta > Hemiptera > Pentatomidae > Rhaphigaster > Rhaphigaster nebulosa. The sequence goes on along the minus strand of OX411309.1, from coordinate 125,000,847 downwards.
TAATTGCTAACCAAATTAACACTTAAGTGGGCCAGACTCAACGGCTACATGTAGTACATTAAAGCCAATAAAGAATTATTATTATTATTATTAGATTCTATTTTAATGCATTCTATACGATGGAGCCAATTTTCGCCGTTAACGAATCGTTTAAGTATTTTATATTCCTCCAATCTCTCACCTCGAAGCAGTCCAGGATCTCAGCTTCTCTGTTAAGAGTACGCACCAATGAGTCTCATACCACATCAAACATTGTTCCTCTCTCTGTAACTCTGAATATTCCCATAATTAATATATTTTAGTGTGAGCTACGAGACAACACCGCGAAAGTCGACCTTGACATGATGTGCCTTAAAACTCTCGGGCCACGGAAAATAACTTGGGATGAAAAACTGAAAAGCCGAAGGTAAAGAAGACCTTACATAAAGATGTTAGGTTCTGGTGACCTTATGAATTCTGTATTCGAAATTAAGAATATCTCCATGGACTCCTACTTCACAAAATCTCACTACTCTTAGAGGAATCATGGTATAACCTTAGATCGGAAAGATCGTATATCCCTTATTAGCTGAAGCACCATCTGTTTCCTTGGACTCATCCACGGATATCTTCTACTTGATGTCTTTTGGTTTCATTCCTAGTATTCTTCTATTTTAATTACGGTAGTCCAATCTCCGGTAGTCGTCCGGAGATCTCTTGTAATCACATGATACTGGAAGAAGCTCACAAACCCACTGCCTTCTATTTGTCGATTTCCTTTCTATTAGAATTCACTCTCTTAACAGTTTCCTCTTTACATTATTACAGCTACATCAGTGAGTTTTCGTAAAACGAGACCCATCTTTCCGATCTCTACCTAACCTCCTTCATTAAAGCAACATTCAAACGATCATTCCTGGTTTCTGCTTGTGTTTCGGATTTCCGGAACTCCCTCGTAATCTCAATACGCCTCCATGCATTTTCAAATCTCGTTGTTTCCGTCACCATTTTAATGCCGTAAAATGGGGTTACTTTGTGACAGGTGTGGGAACTTTGTGATGAGACCTTTTCTTCTGACAAGACTTTTGACTTTCCCGCGTATAACTAGTAATATAAATGATACCTTGAAGGTAGCTATAATACCTACTACGAAAATACGAAAAAAAAAGTGTTATCACAAAGTTATCCCACCTGTCCAAAGTAACCCTATCTTAAGGTATTCCCTCAGTTAGGTTAACATAAAAAGTGAAAAGATAAATAATACAATTTTTTTTTTCTTTTTAATAACTTTTTAAATTTTATATTTGTTATGGTTAATCTTTTTAAAAATATCATAAATTATGATTATTTTTAGTTTACTACTTTATTTTTTTTTTTTTGTGGGAGTAAAAGATTTATCTCCTTTAAAAAAAAAAATAAAGAAAAGAGAATACCTTCTCATAGCTTTATATGGGCCATATAAGCCAGAGTTATGGATGGTAACAAAGGGATATGCAAACCAGATAGATTTTTGGAGAAGAATATGACTTAAGAATATGGCTTATCCAGACCCTTTCTCGGAAAGATCCCTTATTAGCTGATGCACCATCTGTTTCCTTTGACTCATCCATGGATATCTCCTTCTTAGGAGTAAGAAGTAGAGTAGTTATACAGTAGCAAGAAATAGAGTAGGTGCTGACCTGAATTTTCTAAATACCCTCAGCCAAAGAAAGATGATAAGCCATAAGCATTGAGGGGAACGCGTTGGCTCCTTCGAATGCTTCAGTACTACCTGGAGAAGAAGCGAAGGAATCTGTGGATAGAGGACGAAAGAGATGTGATGGCTAGGCGTCTGATAGAGGATAAATGCGCATAAAGAAATTATTGCAGGGAAGGAGTACCGAGATTAGAAATGTAGTACAGTTGCAGGACCCGAAATATTATAATTTTTTTACTGAGATTGTTAATCGCAACTCACTGTCAATTCTTCTTAGTTTTTTTTTATGTCATATTGCTCTACGGTTGCGGCTGATAGGCCACCATATTATTTGTCTTTTACAGTTATACAATACTTTGGAGGCAATATCTTCAGAATAGTATTTATATATTTTTTTTCTATTTGTCATCGCTAAGTTGTCACTCCGCCCTTGATTTAGTTATCAAGGATTAATCCTTTGAGATATAATGATACACTATCCAGGTAATGATCCGTGCTTTGTGATAGCCGATCCGCCTTGTTTACCTCGAACAAGTAGAAGGGCTGTAATCAAGAATCAAAGCAACTATGAGGCTTCTAATGACCAAGGCTAAAGTTGTTGCAATAATTACTGCTACACCCTCCCAACTTCTGGTCCCAGTAGATAAAGTGCCCTTCTGTCCCGCTTCCTCCGAGTTTTAGGTCAAACGAGCCGTAAGTTACTTCAGTTTTTATATGATTTACACTTTAACGCTTTATTTTTAGATTAAGATATTAAACACTAGAATATTATTTTTACTTTTTAGTTAACGAATTATTAAATGATCTAATTCATTTTAAGATTAGGTGCGTGTATTCGTTTATTTGAGAAAAAAATGGAATATATGTTGTCCTTTAAATATTTCAGACATGCATAAGTACATATCTGACTTTAAATTAATATTTAAGTCATAAACATGATATTTTAGGGTGGATGATAACCACATAACCTCCTTGTAAACCGTTGTTCAAGAAACCGTTGGTCCATACCAACTTCTGAACTCATCATGAATTGTAGAGGTACAGGTTTTATAAGGTGATAGAAACAATTATGATTCAAATTTATCTGAATAGATTCTATTTCACTTGGTATATGGTATGGTATCTGTAAGCGATAAGTTAACTGTCGTTAGTCCAATTTTGGCAATTATAATTTTCTTATCGCATTTCCTTTATTCTGGCCACATTTTTTTTTAAACATTTCAATCTCCTGTACAACTTTTAAAAAGAAAAAAGAAAATTTTACTTACGACCGTTTACTTCTGACGTACAGATATGATTCAAATATTCCAAAACGCAATCTTTTATCATCCAAAACCTAATATTTTATAAAATAGAAGTATAAAATTATAAATACCAAGTTGCAGATTTCTTTTTATAAGCCTCAATTCTTTCAAATCGAAGGTTATTTAGAACCATTAAACATTTTTTTTTTAGATTCAAACATCATCATATTTAAAAATAACTAACATATATTTTCGGGTATCATATATTTTCAGTAATTAATAAGTACAGTAAGTATTGAAGGAATTTTTTTTTTCCTTATTTAAATTCCTGTCGGTACGATATTCACGACAAAAAAAGATACCGTTAAAAATGTATAGGTAAAAACCGAAATTTCTGAATCTTATCTAATTTTCATTTATAATAATATTTTGCCAATTAAAATTAATAGTCAGTGAATTTAATATTAATTATGACAATATTTTAATGAAATTATTAAATTTGTCCTGTAGAGATGGCAGTAAAACTTGATGATGTATAATTTTGTTGATTTAAATATAAAGAATATGAGATCTATTAAACTGTTTAAGAACAGCTTAATCGTTTTGAACTGACCCTAATGAAATGCATTCACTTATATTTCATGGCAGACAAAATATCTTCGGTTTGACGCTATAAATTTTTTTACGAGATATTACGAAAATACAGAAAATTATTTGGATGTGAGACTTGTAATTCTTGAAAACAGTCTCAGAAAAAATGCTTAATCAACGGAAGTGTACATAGGCATTTTACTGAGTGCCTACTCACAGAGTAAAATAGGAGCACCTGCTCAGTTTTTTGATGAATGAGCATATACTCAGTTTTTTTATGAATGCGCACGTGCTCAGTTTTATTCACTTCACCTAATATGAGTAAACATAACTTACAGTGCAGTGTAATGAAAACAAATACAAAGCAAGCATAAATTAAAAAAACGGTTATCCTATTAAGTTGTATGGCATGGTAAAGTATTAAATAGTAATATGTCAGATATAATAATAGGGATGGCGAACAGACATCGGAATTTTAATTTTTTTTTTTCATCACTAAGCGTACCTACTCCTTACTGATTCAATCTTACACAACTAATAAATAATATTTTAATAAATATTATTTCAAGTTAATCAGATAATGTTTTTTTGAAACGTTAGTGATTACTCACATTAATAATGAATTGTTACTGTGCTATTTACATGAAATCTCATCGGAGCTGACAGGCTGTAAATTTTCGTGAGGCGTATATGAGGGCCCCTCACTCATATTTTCGGGGGAAATATCCAGAGATAAAATATAAAAAAGAGTTTTACGATGGATGCCGAGAGCGTACTAATGACCGGGGAGTACGAAATGAGGAAAAATAGTATTCGTGCTCGCGCGTCATATATCAGTAGGATTTAATCTGCGGCCATTCGTCCCGCCAAATGTGACCCTCTGACCTGGCACCGCCGTTAATTCATGTTGCCTCGTTTTGTCAACTTCATTTAGCCTATTCGCCTTTTCTTGTTATTTTCATCTTTAATTTTTTATGGCAGTGTGTTAATTCAATTGCGTACATTAACGTATTTATCACGCTATATTAAACAAAATCAGAGAAATCTCTTTTAGGAAATATGATGATGACATGGGGAAGGATAGCAGTAGCCAGCAGCAACCCTTCACGACTTGATTAGAGCACTGAAATTCACGGAAGGAGATCTCTCATCCAGCTCTTTTTTGGTTATAGCAGAATATGAAAAAAAAAATACATGTAAAACATAAAAAAAAAAAAATGCAGTATGATATATGAAAATTATTAATATAAATTTTTAAGTTATTAGGGCGATTATAATTTAGAACAGCTTATCCTTTCCACACTTCTTTTTTACCATATCGTAAGCAGATGTATAAGCCAAAAAACAGTTCCAGGTCGAGTATAATCAATTAAACAATCAGAACATAAATTTACTATACAGCACAAACCAACCACGCTACAACTCACCAAACAGAACACTTGGCGAGTGGTTTTTACTGGATTTGCCACAGAAGGATATGGAAAAACTAACTGTAAAATAAATAATAACTGAAAATGCGTATCAAATTAACCTAAAGAAAAATACTAGAGATACAGTGGCAAATCCATTTCACACAACCTCTTTGCTTTCTGCCAGCTGTGCGGTGATAACCTTCCGTAGCCTCCCTCCCGTCTCATCATAATATTATATTGCCGTATTATATTATTTAAGGAATTTCCCTCTTTCTCGACACGCAGGACCTCGACTAGGGTGAGTCTTGAAAAATTTAATCTTTAATATTCATGAATTTCCTATCAATGCTCACAGTACCGAGCAACAGTGCTTTTTGCATCTGCTCTAAGCTAAGTCATTAATAAAGATGAACAGTGGAAGAACCCTGACTTTTTCAAGTTTATATAGTTGCTTCAGTTCAATCATTATTATACCATATTATTATTATTTATTTTATCCAATATTATTGATCTGTCTTATCATTCTGAAAATAACTGTTTATTTTAATTTATTAATACAATGTTTCTTTAGGGTTTTTAACCACTAGAGTCATTTTCGAAATTTACCAGTGCTTATTACAATTTTGAAAAGATGTAGTAAAATTACAAAAAATAAAATAAACAAACTTTTTAAGGCTAATTTTACAATAATTCTTAATTTCTTCGAGTTTAACTTTATAATTTTAAAGTATTTATGAAGTATGAACACTTGCTACTCAACGCAGATATTTCTCCTCCACATTCACTAATTAATTATTATACAATTTATCAAACATTATACTGATATACTATATGACTTCTAATATTATAATAATATTATAAGTATAATATATAATATTCACAGATCATTCAGATCAGATCACTTATAATATTCACAGATCATTTCCTCAAAGTGTTATTGTCACCTAAAAGTATGAAATATCGGCTCACTCTATATGGAAGGTAGAAAATGCCGCCTACACCTTTAAGTAGGAATATAAATGTGGCAATTTGTATACATAAATTTACCCCTAAATCCCGGCAAGAGAAAAAATTGCCCTTACAATTCCTCCTTAAGTGTGATATTCTTTAGGAATAATCCTATTGTTCTTAAGACATTACTTTATGGTTGTGCTGAGGTTTTAAATTTAATTTTAATATTCAATTTGTAATTTAGAGAATTTTAAGGATAAGAAGAGAAATTAAAACTAGGTAAGTTGGTGCTCATAGCTGTTCAATCAGTCCAGCGGAATCCTCTTATTAGTAAAAACTAGGTATTGCATGCCATCCTAACATAAGTATTTCGGTCAAAAGGATCTACTTTAGATTTTTATTATATATAAAGCATCCGAAAATGGCTAAAGGGCAAGATTTGATTGAAATGTTTTTGAAGAAAAATATTAGTGTTTTATGGTTCATTATGGTATGTTTATTTTAGTTTCCGAGATTCTTTAGTTACGCTGGAAGAATTATTTCCTACTCTTAGCACACCAGTATCATCAATTTTTTTTTAAATAATTTTTTTAATTAAAATTTCAGTTCTGATTCTTTCGACTTAAAAATAAGTGATAGGAAGAACGAAAAAAAAAAACTATTATAAGGTTATTATCGAAATATTCCAAAACAAAGCCTCTCAAATAGCAGTAAATAATTAATATGTCCAAATTTCTCAGATTCAGTTGCCATAAGGAATAAAATGCTGTACAGAGACATTCGCCTGTAAATATTAACAAATACAGATAGTAAATAACTACAAAACAGTTCAACTTATCGACAGTCCGCCTACAAAAACTTCGTAAGTGACACTGAAATAAACAGGAACTTACGAAGTTTTGCTGGTTTACTGTCGTTATGCTGAAATTTATTTTACATATATGTTTGGAGCGATGAACTATATTACTTTTAGACTGTATAAGTGAGGCATGCTATTGTAAGTCCAGAAATATAATTTTTTGGCCTAATAAAATTAAAATGTAAGTCCATCATTAGGCCTGTAAGTCCACCATTAGGCTTTGAATAAATCACCAATATCCGAATTAAACTTTAAAAAGAGAAAGATAGTATGCATTCATTAACATTGGTGTCAAAATCAAGATAAACCCGGACATACCTGGTTTTTGCACCAACGGATAACAGTTTCCATTGGCCTACGATGTAGTCTTTCCCTCATTATTTACCACTCAGGAGAGGACTGATGTCACATTTGTGTCCGGTTCTTGTACAAACCGAAACAGCTACATTGTCCGCAATTCTGACATGCCTGATTCTTGCATCAAGGTCTTCAATTCCTCTGCCAAGTGGTCGTCAATAATCTAAGTTTATTTAGGATATCAATGATCTCAAGAAAAAAACTTGTACCACTGCAATCCATGAAGGGTCTTGGGTCCAGTACTTCGTAAGGGCCGTACTATTTCTAAGCCAGCGGTTGTGCAAGGAAGTGATTTAGCCGAGATCAAGCTCAACCGCCAGGTTTTTCCCCAATGAAGGTTAGACATTTTATAGAGGCTGGGTGAGCCCCAGAAGGGTGATCTGATCCCACTGCATCGAACCAGGTATGAAAACAGAATAAATAATTATCTGCCACAGCCGGTCTCGAACCGGGGACTGAGATTTTAGTTGCACTGTGCTCTCCCGACTGAGTTACCCCCGCTCTCTCATCATAATCTCATAAAATCTAAATTTCCTTTCTCAACCAGGTAATCTAATCCAATATTCACCATTCTTTAAGTTAAATCACATTCCAACACTGCTTAGCTCTATAAATTTCATCACATGTTAATTTGCTCTCAAGACTTTTTAAAAATACAAACCTCCTACATTTCCTGACAGTGCCATATTGCTTCACGCTTTCGCATCTTTACGTCTGTTTTTATAGTTCTAAGTTGAACTTGTTTCAGGTATAGATACATGGAAGTACAACATCAAAATCTGTTTAATTCTTTTTTTATTTTAGTAGGAGAATGGAGTAAAAAATTTATTGGACACTTTAATTAATTCGTTTAAAGAAAGTCGTAATGTTGATGCACTGAAAATTAATTTCTGCATCCCCTGTTGAATTTCTTGGAATGTCGAGTCAAAAAATACCGCAGTCTTGCATATAATAAATTGTGAACTTTTGGGAAATTAAATTTTCATCTCTGTGCAGGGCGGGTATATAAAGTTAGGCTACAGGGAGTCCAGTATATGGCCGGGAAAATACAGGATTGGCCCCAGCTGGGCAGTATATTATATAAAGGAGATAAAAGTTAGTTCTTCGGAGTTGGTCTCGGCTCCACTCAGCCAACCTACAGTAGCTATAGGCTATCTCTTGGGAAAATTCGCTCTATCTCCGGATTCAATTTTTTACTTCGGCTGGCTGCAGCATACCCAATGCCAATTAGAAATTATTGAAAATTTAAGTGTTACCGGATTGGGATAGTTCGATATCAATGCGGCCATCCCGCACTCAGAATATGAATACCACAAGGTGATATAAAAAATTTAGCCCGGTAGTTATCAACATTAAGATGAAACATTTTGGAGAGTTTCGTAAGCCCTACATGAATAGACTCTACCTGGACTAAGACAAAAGCCATTCTGCCCCGCTCATTTTGTAAGACAAATGGCTCATCTTAAAATGACTTCTATTTTATTGAATAAAACACAAAATTTGCATGGTATTAATGATACAAATATAAATATCATATATTTAATTTTGCGGATTTTCTGTCGCCAAGATTTTCTTAGAATAATTATAGGTCCGTGATTGTATTGCTGTTACCAATATATTAAAAAAAATATATACTTTTTTACTGTTTAAAATTAAATATATAAGCATATCTATTGAATCCCACAATGAACACATGCCTTACAGATATTCGATGTAGATAAAAAGACCTATTTACGAAAATTGAAAATTTACAAATAAAAAATATTACGTCTTATAACAGCTGATAATAAAAGCAACATTTGGTGCATGGCCAATAAAACTGCATCACCTTCGACTAACATATAAGGATACTACACCTACTATTCCATAATAATCAACCCGAGCCTACAGAAATATATCAACTAATTCAGGAAATAGCAACGGTCGGCCTGTCCTGCAATACAAGGAAGAGACTTAGACCTGTTTAAGACGAGGCGGTTTATTTGATTTAACTCACAAGGAAAGTATTACAAATATGCTGCCTGGATTTTGTGGGGGAAAAATCGGGAATTTCGTATGTGCCAAACACATTTTATTTTATATCTTTCGTTCTGATGAAGGAAGAAAAATGAGTTTAGCATTAAATGTCCCTATCGGCTAGTAAAAAAAATAAAATAAAGTAAAGTGAAAAAAGCTTGATAACGAGACTAAAAATATCGAAAATCCTTCAAAATAGTGGGGGAGGGATGGGGTTTAGAAATCCACAGTTCAAATCTTCAAGTAAATTATATTTTTTTATTTGTTATTTATAATTTTTTTGTAGGCCTAAGACTTATTACTCATAAAGACCATTTTTTTTGTATTTATCATATAATATCGTTTATATGTTATTTATCAATGTATAATTGCGTAGATTATATTAATCATCAATGATAACACATTTATAATATAATAAATAATATGAATAAATCCTATTTATATATTTAATCCCTATTAATATAATTAATTCTCGACTTGAATCCAGTATTGTTATTATTATTTATGAACAGTTCCCACCCCTGGGCCCTTTGAGTTGAGCCAACTAGTTAGGAGGAGGATCTGGGCGGTACAGTTGTCAGATGTACACCCTCCTCGGCGTTTCAGTCTACTTCCTCCGAAGGGATGCAGGCGATTCGTACTTAAAAGCCTATCAGTTCCAATCCTCGCACCCACCGAAGCAACTAGCTGAATCAACTAAACCACCTCGTGTGAAGATTTTGGATGTGATATAGATCTTCCGTGACCTGAAGGAACTGGACAAACTTCAATAAGAAGATAAACTGCTAGGATCTGTCCTTCCGCATGCCTGACACGTCATTGTTTCAAGGAATTTAGACGATTTTCTCAAAAAATGAATAAAAACTGCGATTAAAAAAATAAGAAGAAAAATGGGCCATCTGTAAAGTACATACTGGGATAAACATTTCAGCTAAAGCCTGTTAGTAATTATTGTATATTTTATAGATATCCTAGTATTTAATTACATTAGTAAATGTGCTCATCTAATTATTACAATTATGTCTTTTGAATATAAGAATTAATCTCTATTCATTAATCAGATTACTAGAAGATATATTCATTTCATAGGTTTATAGTGAAGAGAAGATCTTTCATAAAATATGTTACTACTCCAGTAATCACAATATAATTTAATCAACGTTTCTGTGGCCTTTATTCCAACTTCAGGATATTTTAAAACTAATAAAAATTAAAAAATAAGTTTCTCTGTTTTCTGTTGATCAACCGACACTGCAGGTGCATTCGATGGATTTTACGCCCTTCCTTTTTAGGTTTCTCAGATGAATTATGAAGCTTCGAAATTAAAGCATTAATTTTTCAACTTTAATTATCTAAATTATCAGACCATTTGTTGATTGTCAACCAACTTTTGACAGGTGAAAATTTTCCAATTTTCAGATGCAAAGTTTCTCTTTTATACCTTCATTATAGACACAGACATTAATGTAATTTTTTATCTGTTCATCACAACCCGCTATCTTATATCACCTACAGCCATTTTTTAAAAACTTCTCGATCATAGATCTGAATTATCATTGCGACACTTACAATTACAATGACTGGTGACTCTTATTCTACTTAGCAATTATACTTTGACTTCTTAATCTTTTAATCTAAACTGATCCATTTTATAAAATAAATAAGAATCCCATTTAATATAATGAACAACCATAATAAGGTTGATAATCACAGATGTATATATAATTAAGTCCAGAATAGGTCGAGGTAAAACAAGCAGAATGAGGTTCAAAAAATATTAAATGGTGTGTTAAGCCAATGTGAAATAAATACAAAATATCCAATTAGGAATTTTTTTTTTTCCCAAATTCCATATTTTTTCAAAGTATGGAATTTTATAGTAAATATTTGATTCTTACGATGAGAAATGGATTTACAATATTTTACTGATCATTTTTCTAATACTTTCTGAAATTTAAAAAAAAACTTTTAATTTTGTTTCAGTAATTTAGACGAATTAACTACTGTAATCTATAAAATAATTATATGAGTATGATATATATATATATATATATATATATATATATATATATATTCTAAGTTGGTGAAACAAGTTGAAAAAAGTGACTGAAAAAAAAAAGAAGTAAATTCAGACCTGAAGTGGTTGTTCGTTCTGTTTTTGTCATCTTGTTTAGAAACTTCTTTTGTTTTCGCTCGTTGTCCAATCTACCTGGCGCCAACACGTGTAGCTCTAGCTTCCTTAACTTTCTCAGAGCACTTCACTTTATTTTATTGTTCCTTAGATAGTTGTTTGTTTATTTCGTAAATGTATATATAAATTTAAATACTATAGGATATTATTGGAAAATTCCTAAAACGATCTCTTAAGCGTCTTAAACACCAGTATATAACTAACCATTCAAAGTTTCATCAATTCAGACATCAAAAGGACAGAAAAATATAAGCTTACATAAATGCAGACCAGAGGAAGGAAATGACAAAAAAAAAAAAAAAGAAAAATACCAAACAGAGATTTACGCCACTCCAAGACTTTGGTTTGAAATCTATAATTAAACATAAATAAATAAAAATCAAATTCGATCAAAATTTTCATCTCCTAATTTCATAAATCATTTTATGATTTTAGTCAAGAATGATTTTTATTTTGTGATCAACGGATGAAAATATCATATCTTGATCATTATTTCCGAGCAAAATCTTTTCGATGAATAATAATCATCATTTGTGGGGATTATTTTTTTCGATCTTATCTTTATAATATTTAAATATTTGTTTTTTGCCTATTGCTGCATCACACAAAACCTTTCAGACCAATCGGCCTTTTTTTTTTTAACTTTCCTTTTTCACTTCCGAAAAATATAGGCCTTATTAGGTATGGTTATAATAAAGACAAGGAATGTTTATGATAAAAGTATCAATAAAGTAGTAATTGACATTAAATGAATATCTATTTTAGTTGGAACTAGAAGATTTAAACTTCAAAATCAGTACGTTTTGTAATCTACTGGTGTCAGCCGAGATCGCAAATCCACTGAAAATGCTCTTTAGTGATATGTAAGAGGTTCATAGCATTTTTGTTTTTATTTACTGCAATTTAATATTCAATTATTTCTATTCATGAAAAATACATAGGAAATAGAGTGAAAAAACGAATTTTTATTCTGCTTGGTTTTAAAAAAAAAATTTTCGATCATGAATTAATCATTATTTTTAAATGGAAAGAGTATCGAATACATTTTTATATTTATGAGCCATTGGCAACATAAATTTAAAACCGCGAAATAAGGCCATTTTTGGACAATTAATTACAGGGCTTGTAATTGTTTTTAGGTCATGTCTAGGGACTGAAATCTTGGCTTTTAGAGGTGTAGACCTACAACAAAAATGTCATACAAAAACAATAATAGCGGAAATCTTTGTTTCCGAAGAGTTTTTCTACAACCTGATTATCATTTAATTAATGTGAGTTTTGATTTAATACATCCAAAACGTGTTTGAAAATCGGGATTTTTCTTACTTCTGCCGCTAGGGTTTGCAAATGAAGGGGAAGTGTTGTATACCGCAAAAAGTTGTAATTATTTTCACCTAAAATGTTTACTGCAGCTAGGCATCACTAAAAGCTACAATTTAAATACTCAAATATTTAATACAAATCAAATACACCTATGGCAATTACAAGCTCTGTAATTAAATAGGCGAAAAACGCCATACTTCAAGGTTTTTAATTTTTTTTTTTACGAAAAGTTATTGACTCATTTCAATTGTCCAAAACTCATATTTTTCGTCTTTTAAGCTCAATTACTTATTATTTTTTTATTTTATATAAAACAAAAAAATTTCACAACTTAAACGTGAAAAAACAGACAACACTTTTCCGGCACATATAGGACATTTTTATTCACCAGGTTGTTACATGCTGACTTTTTCTAAAACAAGCACAGTTTATTTCCACTTTTTTTTAAAATCCTAATTATCACATTGAGATAGTTCATTTAGGATTTATTAAAAAAAAATAGACTGTAGCACCTTGACTAAAGACAACATAACACATATTGCGAACGAGATATAGAATGAAAATTAAGGCCATGAAGGCATGAATGTAAAGGTCATCCAGAGATACACCTCTTCATAAAAATTATAACTTGAAAGTTAGTCTAGGAGATCCCTGTTCCAGGTCTTTACTAAACGCCGGTAAGTCACATGTTGAGAGTCCTCGAATTAATGGATTTAAGTGTGCATTAAATTTGGCGTAAAATCGTTTATATAATGATTTAATGGTTGATAGTACGTATGGTGTATTTAAGTCTTTATGTAAGTTGTTACAGATGTACGGGAGAGCGGCGCTAATAAGTCGTAGTACTTATCTAGTTAAATTAAATTATATTTATCTGAAGTAATTAATTTTGAAATGTTTAACGTAAATTTAATGTATTTTAACTGGGTGTCATTATGATGACTTGAGTTGGTTGTGGTGTGGCTATAGCCCTAAAAATATTTTTCTTTTCTTTTCTTTTAGTTTTTGATCTCTTTAATTAATTTTAATATTATATAACTTGACATAGCTAAATTAAGAGTATTTATCTCCATGATCCGAGTTATTTATTTTGGTTATATTCTCGCAGCATGAACTTATCTCTGACAAGTGGTTTTCGGTAATCGGTTCACTACTAATATAATGCTGTTTCAAACAAATTTTCAATTCTTTAGGAAAAAATATGGTTTAACATAAATTAATTCCTGATGTTGAAAAAAAGCACATATTATGAAATGCCCGTAAATAATCAATGAAACGCAACTATAAAAAGTAATATTATTTATTTATCTTAATTTTTTGTTTCCATGATTAATTAGCAGTTTGGTTAATTATCGGCTCTGGTTGAAAACAAGAATAATTTTGGATGATTAAAGTAATGAGGGAAAATGGGGTGTTATAAAATCCGGTATACACAGTGGGGGCGCTAATTAAATTAATTATAGAGACAGAAATGATGCTGTATTATTCAGGAGGGAGGACCCGAGGCTGTTAATTTAAATAATTTAAAGAAGCCCCCTCTATACGTTCGCTTCATTACTTAGGCAAATTAATTTATTATTGTCTTTAGTTTTTTTATATTTGTATAAGCCTCAAATAATTTATTCATAAATGTGGTTTCTTTTGACAAATGTGCATTTAGAAAAATAATTCCAATTTGGTAGTTCTAGTTTTTTAAAAGCGGTTCTTGAATATTTCTTTAAAGTTACTGATTACGAGATAAAGTCAAAAATACATCTGTACATTTGGTGGTCAGTGCATTTCGACATGAATATTGATCTCTTAGATGATTCCTTTACGTTTTAAAATATGTTTTGTTTTTTTGTTATTGAAAGTGTTAACGCATAAAGAAGATAATAAAAAAAAATATTAGGTTTATTTTATAAATATTTAAAATGTTAGGTTCATTATTTTCGATACCGAACCTTTGTAATCGGTCAAGAAAAAAATAAAAACACTCCCTTTCAAAATTTGAGATTTTTTATTTCAAGATACGTTGAATCCAAAAACCGAATAAAACAAATTCATCTGTCCGCGGCTTTTCTCCGAGAATACGTGGCCGATTTTTTTGAGGTTTGGCACCAGTCACCAGGATGATCTTCGGAACTCGACATTACCATCCGCTATATCATTTCAAAAGGACGGTGGATTACAATTTCTATACGCCCATATATCTGCCATTTATGATGACAAATTAAATTATTATTAAATCCAAGTAAATTAATTTTTTTTTTATGATTATCTATTTCGAAATAACGAACCATAGTTCAATAAATTTCTTTGTTGTTTTTATAGAAATGTATCCACTTGTTCCGTGTTATGCGGTATGGTGTATCTGGCGCGCCTGCCTCAGTCTAGATTTTTTTTCAAAATCGCTGTTTCAGTTTTACAAATACATTTCTTTAAAATAAAAATAACAGAACTTCAGCCTTTAATTTTTCTAAAAAACTTTTCGCGCTTTAATTAAATTGATCTGTTTACTGATTCGTATATGGACGAAGATTGTAAAAAAATAATTTAGTTATAATGCAAAAGGTCATAATAAATAATAAAATCGTGTTACCATCAGTATGCATTTACTTTCTCCGGACTTCGATAGGCCAATCAATCCTTAATTTCGTGTGGAAAATCTTAAAAGTATTAGGGAAGACGAAAATTAAAATGTGTGCAATAAAAATAAAGCTGGCCGTGAAAGAAGGTAAGTAAAGCGATATATCTGGTCTCACTTTGCCTTCCTTCCGGTGCGGCGGATAAGAATATATGGAAGGAGGCAATTGTGCCATTCCTGCCATCCCTTTTCCAAAGTCTTCTCCATTTCTTTTCCAGCATTATCTCCTTCTACCTCTATTCCTTGCCAGCCAATCCAATTCCGCCCTTGGTATAAATACCTATCGGATTTACCGCTCTTTTTCGTCCCCCTTCCCGACTTGATCTTGTCCAGTTGTTGTAAATGCAGCAGTGGACTGGACTGTAGCCAAGTGGTTGAATCAAGACTTCATGAATTTCGGAAGGTTCCGAGGAAGGGAAGCCATTTGCGTAAATCGCGGTTTTGCAATAGGGCTGTATATCTTAGCTATATGGCTGTCTGGATAAATAATAGAATCGTTTTGGCACCAGATCGCACCATCCTAATAATTCTCTTGCGCAACCCAAATCAAGGGGATTGCACTTAGATCATCTTCTTCCACTTTGATGAAATTTTGAAATTGTAGCAGTATTATATTTTGGAAAACAAAATATTTTATATTCTCATAAATATTCTGTTTTATCATATATATATATATATATATTTAAAAATTTGAAATGACACCTTACGGAAGTTAATTTATTAATGCTGATAATTTTTTCAATTGAGTTTAACAGAACGTATAAAACAAATTATCAAATGAATTATCATTCCTAGGTACTTGGAAGATCATACATAATGCGGGCGGGCATAACCAACGTTTGTTTCAATCGAAACTGAAGCTCTACCATCACCTGAAATTGTATCATTATTATACAGGCTGAGATATAACGCCTTGGGGACAGTCTTGGAATATTGGATGGAAGGAGAGGATTGGAGGATTATCTGAGATTGGCCAGGAAATACGAGATTGGATGAGAGGATTGCTCCATGGATGGCCACTATTTGCTATGACTGTGCTAACCGGACTCTCGCTTTAAATGCCATTGTCATTCTGAAGCCGCATCCAATGCATTGCTATCAGCCTCCTGTATTAATTTTCTCCTTGTTTTTATTGCTATGGATAGTTGATTAAGTATGTAGTATTAATGCATAACATATTTCCAGAAATATGTTTCCGGTTTAACACGTTGAGTGAAGTCCATTTTTCATGACTAGATTCCTCAAGAAAACACAATTGAACAAATTTAACAGAAAAAATACTTGTCTGGCCATAAGACTACAAAATAAAAATCAATTAATGTCTACAATATTGCCAATAAAAGTTAATAAGCAAATTATATAAATTCTTGTCTTAAAAAATATAATTAATGCGGACAAAAAAAAAAAAAAAGAGAAATTGAAAATACAAAAAATGTATACACACACATATATATATATATATATATATATATATATATATATATATATATATATATATATAATACTATGAAATATGCTTTTTTCTTCTTTTTATTTTTTGATGATTCTGCCCTTTGGATCCATAATAATAATTAAGTATAAGTTATCATAAGGGGATATTACGCCCTTGAATAATGTTTTATATTTTTTCATTTCATTATTTCAATTGCAAAAAGCCAATATAGTTATTCATTTTAATTTCAAGTGGTACATAGGAATCAAACTATTAATTGCATATAATTTGCTATGGCATTCATTAAATTTTTACTTTTTGTTTTGTTTTTTTGTCCTCCTCTAGAGAATCAATCCTAAGAAAGAGAATTCCTAGAGAACTAAAAACAGCCCTTGACACGTTGACAAATGTACATATTGCCCCGATAAGCTTGACGAATTTGTCTCTTCCCTTGGCAAATGGTTAATAAATGAAAATAAATCGTAAAGTGCCTTTCATACTGGATGTTTTATTGGCGCCAGGTGCCTTCAAGAAATCCAGCTTTTGAAGTTTTCTCCTTAAGGATATTGATCTTGTTTCGTAAATATGAAATGAAGAGCCTATTAGTTATATAATAATATAAAAGCGTTCTATTATTTTTAATCAGATAAAGTTTTAAAAAAAACATTCAGTCGTCAATACCTAAAATTATCCTTATTATAACATCTATCGTTATTGTTTATAAATATAAATTAACAAACCTAAAATTTACTTTAAAACTCATTTTAACCACGCATACTAATAAATAATCAAGAAAGAAATTAAAGGAACATTATAAATTAAGAAAATAAAGGAATATATATTAAACTAACGTAAAAATGTAGAAAGATTTCACTGGACTTAGGCACAAATCAAACAAAAGATGCCAAGTTCTTATTCGGAATATATTGACATATACGATTCTTTCGTTTTTCTTAGGCTTTTATTGCATAAATAAAACATATAGTATTAAAGACAAAGAACAATTAGATGAAAAAGTTTGTATTTTTCTTGTGGTTAAAATGACAATATCATCATTGATATTTACAGTACCCAGGGGTCGAGCCATGTTCGGAAATTATTTCGTTTAGTCTATTAACGTGAACGAAATTATAATAGTTATACGCTGTACTGTCATATGTTTTACAACAATTTTACGATTTTATCAAACTCACGAAAATGTTAATTCAATAAATATGTACAATATTACAACGCATTTATAGCATATGATTGAGGCGTGGATATGCAATTAGAGTATAAATCCATGTTTTATCATTGTTTTTATTTCTAATGTTTTCCATGCTTTTTAGCTTCCTTAAGGTAGGCGAAAGCATCTGCTTTAGCTCTCAAAACGTACTAAATCCAATTAAATTTTATGTTGAAAGTTTGGCTAAGTCTCCTTTTAGCATCTCCACACCTCATATTTTAAATCATTAGAGAAGCTCAAAATAGACAACTAAACTCGTTCCCTGCTTTCAATATCGTCCAAAGTTCTCTTTCCTTAATTTTTTTTTTTTAAACATATTAATTTATATTTTAGTAAAAATGAAAGAACGATAAAATTTAAAAAGAATTAACTAATGCTGATTTTTAAAATTTAAAAATATATTTTTTTAGTGAGATTTATTTTTGGAATAAATTACCGCTGTACTTATTTTTGTTTAAACACGCGATTCGCTTTTTTTCATTAACGTTTTTTCCACCGGCCCACAATGTGGCCGATTGAGAATCTAGCAGAACAAAAGTCTGGAAGGCATAGTGTTTATAATGAAATATTTTTATCTCATCTAGACTTATTTATTATTGTAAAAAATGGTCTTTGATTGATTTCAAAACCTGTTTATACATGTAACCAGTATATTTTTACTACTTTAAAGAATTTTAAACACGAAAAACTATAAAAACATTTCACTTTGACCGAGATCATCAATTTCTTTTGTAGATATTTCCATACTATTCCTAAAATAATATATTTTAATATTTAGAATATTAGTTGACAATAAGAAGATATGAAAATTCCGTATCTTTCATACTATGGTTTTATTCAAAACTCGACAATATTACACCAACGTTTCGTAGTTTTACCCCATCTTCAGGATTTAATTTCTAGAACAATGTACTGTAGAGTCTCTGTCAATTTCCCGTTCAACTCTCTTCTGATTATCTTCAAATGGTTATCACTGAGTCAAATATTTAATTCCATTTAAATAATTAGCTGAATAAATATGTTGATAAAAATAATAATTATTATCCTTATTTACTGTTCACATGTCTATATCTCTAATTTAATTTCAGCCCTGATGATGACCCACGTGCTTGGTTCGAAACTTGGCTAATAATGATAATAATAAAAAATCTTGAATATTATTTGACTGAGTCCTGAATATTTGGGATTAAAAATCTAATTTTTTTTCAAAACATTTTGAGGCCCTCGAATAAATGCTGGTTTTATCAGCTAAATCAAGCACATTTTTTCTTCTAGAGAATTGTTAAAACGATGAGATGTCGCTTTTGATGCCTCAATTAATTCCCGCTTCAAAAGCTCGAGTTTTCCACCTGAAACGCAATTCTTATTACTGCTTTTAAATGGGAGAGAACTGGAGATTAAGTTTTACATGTTGCTAGTAACAATGAATCAAAATTTAAGTCGCACTTTCGTGTACATAAATATCTGATGTGGACAACACATGACTTCCTTGTACGCCTATTAAACTAAATCGGTGGCTCAAAAAGTGATCCTGAATTTGGTTTCCGAAGATCGCAGTATCTCAAAAACAACACTCGGCGTCCCGACATCCATTTATTGACACACGCACATACAAATAGGGAGGAAAACCAGTATTTTACACTGAATTTTAACACTTAAAACAAGTAATAAAAATGTTTAATTGGATTGGAAACCAAATTGCGTTTGTAACCTTTATTACCGTGTAATTTATTATGATATAATAAGTTTATTACCATTTAAGCTTATTATGACCTTCAAGTAAAGTACCGTTTTCGGCTCACCAATTTTAACCAAAATATAGTATTCACATTACATTCACATCAATATAAAAGTCCTATTTACCAAATTTGAGATGTTTTACATTATATTTTAATATAACTTTTGACGGAAGTCTAATATGACCTTCAATTAAAGTACCGCTTCCGGTTTTCCAATTTAGACCAAAATCTAGTATGTTATTTAGATCAATATATAAGTTATAAATACCAAATTTGAGAAGTTTTGCAAAGTATTTTAATATAATTTTTGATGGAAATCAATTATGACCTTCAAGTAAAGTACCAATTCCGGTGTTTAAGCAGTGATCAACAAGGGAGGTTCACAACTAGATTTTACAAAAATCCTAAATACGAAATTTCAACTTTCTACGGCAAACCGCTTTTGAGTTATGCGAAATACGAACGTACGTACGAACGTAAGTACAGACGCCACGACGAAACTAGTCAAAATGGATTCAGGGATGGTCAAAATGGATATTTCCGTTGAAATTTGAAAACCGAAAATTTTCGCGATTACAATACTTCCTTTACTTCGTACAAGGAAGTAAAAATTGACAGGCTAAAACGTGAAGCAGTATAGGTTAAAGTTGTTGATTGGCTTATATTTTGAGTGCCTACAATTGAAAACAAACAGCATTAGTATTTACTTCTTTCATTGCATTCCATCGTGAAATTGTTTAAAAAAATAACTACAACATCCTTATACTGTTCACTGGTAAGAGACTGATGAACTAGCTTACTCCTAACTATGGATAGCTTACCCAAGTGCTGCATTGGCATTAGCCTTGGATTATTCTTGTATTTTTCGCTTAGTAACCTCCTACTTAATGGTACAAACAGGTATTTCATCAGAATCTCAAACTTCATTTTTCGACTTTAGTTCCGCTAGATTCACAATCGGCCATACTCTGCGGCCTGCTTGAATTTTTTTTTTCTTCTGAATAAGGTGAAAGTGCGCATTTTATGGAAGAAATAGATGTCCTTGTGTTCTTTGGTAATGGATATATTGAATTTTGAAGCATTGGGATATTGTTCGTAGCCTAATAGATAGTAAAACGTAGCCTAATAAATAATAAAACGGTTGAAGTTTGAAAGGTGCATTATTTTCCTTGAATCGAGCATTTTGATACTAAATAAGAGCTTTCCTTGTGTAAAAGATTAAGCTTATCGATTTATGAACCCCTTAAGATTTATTCTAAAAGTTTAATCAAAACCCTTTCACTGGATTTCGAGATCTATACAGACAGAATATTTTGGGAATCAAGAGAAGATTAAAAACTTACTTGATTAGGGATTTTTTTAATAATAATTTAAAAAAGTATGAACTTTTTTATTATGACTGTTTTACTGACTCTTGTCCTCCCTTATTTGCAAGCTTCTGTCGTTCGCCAGTGTTTGTCCAATTAAGATATTAGTGAAACTTATGCCTCATGTGGAATTAAGAAAATTAAATTCATTTAGGAAGGTGACATATATCTAATGAAACAGTGGATAAGTATAATTTTGCCTTGGAAACTGGTAATTAAAGTAAGATACTATTGAAGCCATTTAACGGATTATTCACAAATAAAAGATCCCATATAAAAGACGAAATAGAATAAAGAATTTAAAGAATAAAATGAAAAAATAAACTTGATGATAAAGGACGAGAGGCCCTCTCATTAGTGGGAGGTTAGGACCAAACACCTTGAAATTATCCCAATCTTCTCGGGTCCATTCTTTCCTCAGGATTCCCTTCACTATTGAGGGTCTCTCACTGGCACCTCTTCTATATTGTCTGTTTTCAAAGGAGTCCGTTGCCAGGTAATATATTACAAGCTACTAAATTATAGATGAAGCTATGTCAGCATTTCAGAATTATAAAAATAAATTTAATTTACTGAAGTAATATACTTAAATATTAATTATTCCAGTTAGACCATGCGGTATTAAATCGTTGGAATTTTATCTTCTGTATATTCTTTAAAAAAAAGAAGAAAGAAAAGATAAAATTTGAATGCAAAATTTCGGCTGCAAGTAATCTAAAAAAAGTAAACTAAAATGTTTGTAGAAAATATTAAAAGTATATTTGGCAAATCAGTAGTGGATCTAGACTTTCCGGAGTTCTGGGCGAAACGATATTGCGGGCCATGGTCAGGACGGGGTTCGGTTCGAAAGGTATGGAACACTCCCCAAGAGGGAGCAGGAGTCCGGAGGCTTTCTAAAACTATGAATTCGTCCATAATGTATTAGTAATTTTTTTTATTTTTCAATGGCGCGATGGGTGGTCGCATCCTCCACCTCTTTGACCTCCCTCCCTCCCTTCACCCCTTCGATCCGTCCCTTAGGAAAATGCCCAAGTAGTGGCCACATGGATAATTAAATTGTGAAAGTCAGGCAGTTTGATTCAGCTTCAAACTTGGATTAAATGTAACTGATACAATCTGGTAATGGTTTAAGTACTTTTATAATAAAACCATGAAACTATAAATGTCGCAATCTTTCTTGCTTTTCCCTTTATTATTCGTTTATGATACCCTAAGCATTGTAAAATTTAAAAAATTACATTAATATGTTTCAAGTTATACAAAATTATAGTTTAATCCAAGAAAAAGTTGTTTAAATGCCTGTCAACCAGTAGCGCAATGAGGTGATTTTCTAGTGCCCAATGTTGATGCAAATTGGCAGCAGTTTCCTCCTAAACTAACTAGATGTAATCAATCGGAGTTTGTGGGATAATTTTTATAAGTGGGAATGAGATAAATGAAAAGAAGAAAAAAAAAAGAAAGTATGAGAATACAATAGAAGAAAACCAAAATTTGGAACCGACAAATTTGAAATGACACCTTACGGAAGTTAATTTATTAATGCTGATAATTTTTTCAATTGAGTTTAACAGAAAGTATAAAACAAATTATCAAATGAATTATCATTCCTAGGTACTTGGAAGATCGTACATAATGCGGGCGGGCATAACCAACGTTTGTTTCAATCGAAACTGAAGCTCTACCATCACCTGAAATTGTATCATTATTATACAGGCTGAGATATAACGCCTTGGGGACAGTCTTGGAATATTGGATGGAAGGAGAGGATTGGAGGATTATCTGAGATTGGCCAGGAAATAGGAGATTGGATGAGAGGATTGCTCCATGGATGGCCACTATTTGCTATGACTGTGCTAACCGGACTCTCGCTTTAAATGCCATTGTCATTCTGAAGCCGCGTCCAATGCATTCCTATCAGCCTCCTGTATTAATTTTCTCCTTGTTTTTATTGCTATGGATGGTTGATTAAGTATGTAGTATTAATGCATGACATATTTCCAGAAATATGTTTCCGGTTTAACACGTTGAGTGAAGTCCATTTTTCATAACTAGATCCCTCAATAAAACACAATTGATCAAATTTAACAGAAAAAATACCTATCTGGCCATAAGACTACAAAATAAAAATCAATTAATGTCTACAATATTGCCAATAAAAGTTAATAAGAAAATTATATAAATTCTTGTCTCAAAAAATATAATTAATGCGGACAAACAAAAAAAAAAGATAAATTGAAAATACAAAAAATGTATATACATAACATATATATATATATATATATATATATATATATATATATATATATATATATATATATATATATATATAAATGAATGTTTCTGAAGTATGAAGGAACACATACTTTAATAATACAACCAATTCAAGAACAAGTTTTTTTTTTGTTTCGTAGTTATTTAGCCCGATTAAATTTCTTAAGCTTAAGCCTCTGAGAAATAACCAGCAAGGAACACTAACCCGAGACCCAAGATATAAACGAAGGACAAGCTGTAAGAGCGTAGATCTGGGACGATGGCCACCCGGGGAGACCCCATGACGGCGGATTTATACTCCCTGGTGGATAACCGATTTTCCTGCCGGTAAATAAACTCGTTGGCGTAATCCTCTCAGGGTGAGAGTGGTAAGCCGCTGGTCCCATACTGACCTTCCGTCCGTACCATTCCATATCCTTGTTGATCTTTAAGTATTGACCCTCTGTACTTTATCAATGAGTATAATATTCGATGGGAATCGATTCCATTTTTATTCCTTTTGCATGCGTATGGGTATATTCCATTTTGATTGGATTTTATGAATCATAAGATTGATTAGCCATGATCAAAGTAGTTTTACCATGTTATTAGGTTTTGAAGCCCCAACTGAAAACGGTAAAAAGTAGTTTTATTTGATTTGAGCTAACAATTCCATTCGCTCAAGTTCGGTACTTTTTGGAAGGCTCAAAATTCGAACCAAAAATTGTTGATACTAGCAAATTTTGAAACATTGGATTTTATTTATAAAACATTCAATCAGGAATTTTCAATGTTATGTGGCATTTGTGGGCATGGCTTGAACTTAGTAAGCAAATCTTGCTTTCAATGACGGATTATAACTAATTATCTCAATTTTGATTGATGAATCATATTGTATAAATATCAGTAATCTATATCAATGGTCATAAATCATCAATTTTTTATAATTTCTGTTTCAAGTTTCGTATTTGCATTAACAACCGATATAATTATCCAATTATTTTTGGAACTAAAACATTTTACATGTACTTAATGATTATTATCAAACCAGTCAATGAAGCTACAACCACATATGAAAGCAGGTGGAGGCGGATCAGGTAGGATTGACCCATACTACAAAGGAGATGTGTAGAGAAAAAATAAGATATCCTCGAAATAATTAGACGAAGAATAAGAGCAATCAGTCTAAAACGGAATGAACTAGATTAAAAAATATTTAAGAAAAAAAAATGTATATACTATACAAAGTTTGGTCATATCTTCTGAGTCATGTTAGATCAACCTGAGTCGCTTTATTGAAAATCCTCGGCCTCTGTAATTATATTCTCCCTCGATCTTCCATACACGACCAACTCCGCTTCGGCAAGAAGTTGGAAGAGGCCGGCAGAGTGTAAAGATAAAGATAAAGAGCGGTTATGGCGGGAGGGGGGCCTAATGAGCCGACACAACAGGCCGCAGAGGACAATACAATAGGTCCGCTGGACAAAAGAGCAGATATCGTCCCGCTCCGGCAGCATCGATTGCCCACAGGCCTCTGGTGTGCTCTCTTGTCCCGAGCTACTGTGGTATATTTCCTCCCCGTCCTTCCGTCCAGTCAATGTTTTGTTTTGAAATACTTGTGGAATTACGAATGAAAACCTATAACATGTCCTCATTTATTGGTTATGCAGCTTGATGCTTGGTAAAAAAGGATAAATTATAAACATAATCCTCAG
This sequence comes from Rhaphigaster nebulosa, assembly GCA_948150685.1. Classification (NCBI taxonomy): domain Eukaryota; kingdom Metazoa; phylum Arthropoda; class Insecta; order Hemiptera; family Pentatomidae; genus Rhaphigaster; species Rhaphigaster nebulosa. Next base: position 124,975,874 of record OX411309.1, on the reverse strand, counting down.
ACCTCCTAACTAGGTCCTGAATAAAATCATCCATAATGAATTTATAATGATGTAGATATTGTTGAACCTAAATATTCAAGGAGAAGATAGTAAATAAATACGCAGTGAGTTTAACTACATTCTGATGTTTCGGCCTAAATAGTAGGCCTTCATCAGGGCTGTTAAGGCACTTCACATAAACACTCAAGAAGGTTATGCCCCGGCGACGGTTACGACCCAGTGTTGCCAGGCAGGAATAATTATTTTATAATTATTAATAATTATTTTTATTATTTTTATAAATAAATTATTTATTTGTGTAATTTTTTATGTCTGGGGTAACCAACAATTACCTGGCCAGGCATTGTGATAATTTAGTGCCAACGTGGTGGACATTTTTTAGTTTAGTGAAATAAAAAATTTGTATCAATTACAGCCAGTAGAAGTCTTTTTATTTATTTATTACATTGAGCTAAGTTTATTTTTATTTTCAAACCAAGTTTCCTTTTATTTCAATGCATTAACTTTTTTTTTATATAATTTTTATTATTATTAACGAAGCTCCTTACATCCTTCAAAGGGCTAAGCATAACAAGACTACCATAATAGAAATACATGAAAATATGAAGTAATATGTGATATGTAAATTAATGAAAGCGACGTTTACGTAAAAAATGAAGTATAATAATGCCATTGTAACAGACTCCAAAAGCGTCCTAGAGGCCATCAAGATCAGATTTCTTAGTAATTTCCTAATTAGGGAAATACAGAACGTGTGAAATAGAGCAGAGATTTTAGTCTTGGCTTGAGATCCTCCAGTACACAGCGAATTCTTGGAAAATGAAAAAGTGGACCAAGCAGTCCATTTTGCTAGAAAGGGAGAAGCGACAAGAATAACTGTAATAAGGTGTGTCACATTAGAGGACTTGGTCGACCAATTAGAGGACCTGGTAGACCAATTAGAGGACTTGGTAGACCAATTAGAGGACTTGGTAGACCAATTAGAGGACTTCGTAGACCAATTAGAGGACTTGGTAGACCAATTAGAGGACTTGGTAGACCAATTAGAGGACTTGGTAGACCAATTAGAGGACTTGGTAGACCAATTAGAGGACTTGGTAGACCAATTAGAGGACTTGGTAGACCAATTAAAGGACTTGGTAGACCAATTAGAGGACTTGATAGACCAATTAGAGGACTTGGTAGACCAATTAGAGGACTTGGTAGACCAATTAGAGGACTTGATAGACCAATTGTTAGAGTATTCTTTTAAAATAGTGGAAAAAAGGTTGGAAAGAAAACAATCTAAACTGTTGGAAATGAAATATGAGTGTAGAAGGCTGCAAGCAATAGAAGATCAAGAAGGAAAGACATTTTATTATACCGACTTGGAATTAGACATGGCAATTTACAAATAGTTACCTTCCCAGAGCCAAATGCGCTCTAATACCGTCCAAACAGTCAGACACATGTTGCAAAAATGTTCCCAATTCGACAGAATTCAGAACTATAGAAGACCTTACGATAAGTTTTACTGGACAATGAAGAGAAAGTAGTCACTCTGATCCGATTCCTAATGAGGATAAACACCAATGAGTCTCCGGGGTAGAGGAAAAAAAAAATGAAAAATTAATTAAAAAATAAAATATGAAAAAATATATAAAAATATGCAAGTTATTTCACCCAAAAGATCATAAAGTGAAATAGTAAATAATTTAATAGCAGAGAGATAAAGATAGAGACATAAAAAAAAGAATGAGGTGGCATAGTAGATAAGAGATAACGAAGGAGGAAAAGGAGAATACTTATTATTAGATACATTGTGCCTTCCTTCTATATTAATTTTCATTTATTGAGTCTCAGAAAATATTTTTAGACGTTTCCGGGATTTTGTCCCCATCATCAGGACATCTAGATTGTAATAATAATTAATTTAAACCATACCATCTTCTTGATCATAACGAATTTAATGCCCTCCATATTATGTAGATTAGGCTGTAATCGATACCTATCCATTCAATACAAATTCTAAATTCTCTCAGATCCATCAGTTTCTAAATTTCCTTCCCAATTAATGATAATTCTTTTAGGCGTCTGAAAACGAGATTTTATTCAGGATTTTCGTACATATAATAGAAGGCATAGGTGGACGAAGGTTATGATATTGTAATAAATTTTCAGATATTGATTATTTCTGATGAATGAAGTTTATATTCACCTTTTACTTTAACAACTCAAGATTCCTGATTAATCGTATATTTTCTCGATTAATTGGATTGATCACGTCTTTAAAAAAATTATATAAAACAAAACTTTAGTGATCATTTAATCAAACTTGTAACGTCTCACCTTCATATGTCTTCAATTATCATTGGAGTGCTACAAATTTTACAAGCTAACGTAAATATTTTTTTTTCACATTCACATAATTACATAGCACATTTACTTATTATATTTTTTTTGTTTTAATTGTATATCTCAAGATATATATATATATATATATATATATATATATATATATATATATATATATACACACACATATATACACACTGCTTAATATATATATTAATTTACGGGTAAAAGGACGAATAAATTGTTTTTATAAGATCAGTAGTGTAATGTTGGACATATTAACGATGTTTAATCTGTATTTAGGACTTAAAAAATGTGATCTGCTTATATTTCTGTATTAAATGATTTGGACGGAATTACTAATAGGCTTATGGTCTGGGGTATGTTTACTGTTTACAAACTGTCTAATACTTTGTATACCATCTGTTTACAAACCATAGTGACACGGGTTGTATTCCCGCTACCCCTATTCCTGAGGGTTAGCTCTTTAATGGCATCCACTCGTTCACTCGTGAATAACTCAGTAGCTACTTGAATGACGAAAGAGCGGCTCGGTGAAGAAAACCGAAACCAGGATTCTGGGGAATTATGTATAGCCAGCAACCATACAGGCCTGCTTAACTTCTTGTCAGAATGTTTAGGGTCATCCTAAGTACACATTGTACCGCGATCAATTAATTATATTCAAATTATTTCCTCAATACAGAAAACATCTTAAATACTGATTAATATTAGATAATTGTTACTATAATTGTTATTATCCCACAGATTCTCACTCATTTCTTTCAGTTACTGTGTTAGTATGTTGCTCCTCCATGTTTCGAATCAATGAACTAAGTTCTTAATTAATGAACATTATACACACACACAAATATATAAATATATATATATATATATATATATATATATATATATATATATATATATATATATATATATATATTTTTTTTTGTTATATTTTCTTTTTGCAGTTGTCCTTTATTTTTGGTGCATTCCATACATATGTATACTATATGCCATAAAATAAATTATTTTAAATTTAACAGCACATCTATATTGTTACTATAATTGTTGTACCACCAATTCTCAGTCAGTTTTTTTAGTTTCTTTGTTAGAATTAGCTCCTTAACGTTTCGAATGAATAACTTAATTAATGAACATTATATTAAGGATAAAGAAAACAAAAAAATAAAATGTTTGTTTTAAATTATAGAAATGTGTATATCCTTTTTTGGTTTGTTTCTTTATATTTTCTTTTTGTAGTTGCCCTTTATTTCTTAGTGCATTCCATACATATGTATGTTTTGTACGATTGAATTAATTATTTAAAATTTAACAAAACATCTGTATTGAATTAACGTAACATAATTAACATAAATTCTAATCTACTACTTCTATAATAAATTAACTATGATACAATAAACAAAAAGAAGAATCTCGCTTTAAAAGAAAAGAAAAATTTAAAAATTATTAATTAAGAATAACTTCCTAATACATATATACAACAAATAAAAATACTACTTTATTAAATGAATGCAATACATAAAATCAAGATATTAGCTTAAAATAAATTTTTTAATTATTTATATTTATCAAAAATTATCTGTAATTGATTATTTGTTTTATTATAGTACTAATTTTGGGTTAATTCTATATAATATAATATCAGCCATATAATTCCATGCTATTTGCCATTTACTCAGCGCTGTCCAATTTTGGCCGTTTAATAATTCTAAATCTTTCAATATTTAATTGGAATCAAAGGCTATTAAACCGAACGTCCTACCTTTCAATCTGCAATAAAGTGCAAATTTCGTCACCACTCATCCATTTAGGCATTTAAACAGCAAACGTATCAAATCCTTTCTATCCAAAATGCTCCTCCATATGATGCCTTGAGTACAATAAATTACCAAAATCATACCCTTATTTTACATCACGTTTTTATATGTTATATAAAAATACCTGATAAAGTTACTTGAAAATATGATCTCTTATATGTTCTCTTAATTTACCCATTACTTAAATATGTTCTTTTAATTTACTCATAAACTGGGTGCTCCGGGATGGATTCGTTCGCTAAGACGAGACCTGGACCAGGAGTAACGGACAGAATCGATAGTAGTGAAGCCTGCCGCGGCTAGGTCTCTGGGAGATGGTAAACAAGGATATATATATCGGCCGGCAGAGTTAACGGCATCCGATAACTCACTCAGATTGATCGCCAAATAAAGTTTGTTCCCCGCCTCGACCCGCTCCCTCCATTTATTTCTTTAACGCTTTATACAATGCCGGTGATCATTTTCGGCCAGTAATCCAATTGAATTCTCCTTATGCCTGCTGAGTACTCTCAGCCTTTGTAAGGAGTCATCTGCCATAGCTGTTCAAATTGGCTTCGATAAAGAAAACTCCCTATTGTTTCGGCTTCCCTACAATTCTCCATCCGTTACAGGGCCAAATATTTTGCAGAGAATCTTTCTGTGGGAGATAAGGAGATCCGTCTCATCGTTATTTTATATTTCAATAAGGAAATTTTTTAACGCCTATGCATGTATCCAGTTTTATGTATATTTCTATAATGAAGTGTGGGGTAAAATATGTGCTTTTTCGCCATTATATGTTATCATTTTTTCGAAAAAATAGATGAGCTCTGCAAAAATTTCGATACGCGAATTTCAGGATACGGTTTATTCAATCACTGTTTTGAGGTATAGTAGGTATATGCTATAGTGCCTGCCGGAGGTCGAGAGAAATATTTCGTTGAGTTGACACGTAGGTACCTACTATTTTTTTTTTTACTTCGGAAAACATTTAATATACCTATACCTCACTATTTAAAAATATTATACGACAATCAAGAAGCATCAAATTTTCTTAGACGAAGTTTTTTGGGTGACACTAACGTATAAGACACTACAGTTATTTACCATGTTTTTATTCTATCTATTAGCTATCGTCTATTATTATTGTTTCTAGATAAGAGCTATTTTTAACTTATTAGCAATTTAAAATTCTTCCCTAATCAGTTTTAATTTTCGATAAGCTTAAATCTATTTATCTAGAGATTGGCCAATAAACCAATACATCAATATTGCCATTTATATGATATTGACCTCCCGCACTTCATCTTCTTATGGAAACTATTCTAGGAATCGAGTAATAACATGCAAAATCCTATATTTATGTCCCACATCTCTAAATTATACGGGTTATAAAATTACACCGATTCACTTGGGTTCATGGACAGTGGCAAATCAGTATAGATCCACGGATTATGACGGTTCGGGGTCAGCAGGCACAAGAGGAGCTGTATTTCCCCGAAGCAGTCCGTCCATGTACCAAACCTCCGGGCGGCTATTTGACATCCTGGAAAACCACAACGCGATTCCCAATTAAATTACACGGGGGAGGATCATCACTCCTTCGTCCGGTAGTTTTGAGTTGCCTCCAGTAGGCTAACGAGTCTCAAATATCCGAGAGAGGGGTTATATAATGCTATATCTTTAAATCAGGCATACATCTGCATAATATTTCCACTCAGCCTTGGGAGCTCAAGTCAAGCTTGTTACCCCAATCGTGGGGGAAAAGCATGGATCCAAGAGATCCCAGCGGTTCTCTCGTCCGCAATACTGGCATTCAAAGCCAGTGGAGGTGTTCGAGAGCACTTTAGGCACTCGGAGCTTGAGTGGGGAATCTCGCCTCTCCACTCCATTTTACATATTTTGTAGTTTGTAGATTACTGGGGTTAAATAAATATTGTGGTAAAGGAATTGGATGATTAGTAAAGTTCTGATGAAGTATGTTGAATTTTGAAGGAATGGAATAAGGTCTAGTACAAATGGAATATTAAGGTCCTTGTTTTAAGGTACACGGAGTTGTTTGTAACATTGTCCGGAGCATTGGCTGTTGTTGGAAGGACGAAGGACTGGAATGCGTTTGATGTTCAAACACGAGTTTCAGGTTTGAGTATTGTCTCGTTAATTAGTAGATTGGTATTAATTGAAAGGTGAGACGTTCTTATTAATAATTTGTTTCGATGGTTAAGTTCTTATCCTCAAGTCTAGTGTGTGGGTTCCACATTAATCTTCTGTTTAATTTGGCTGAAATTGATTAATTACATGTTATATTGATTATATATCTATCGATTTCTCGAGCTACCGATGTAACTGGATAAGGGACGATAATCGTTGTGTAGACTTGGAGAGCTAGGGAGCGCGGAAGGTATTAGCTCGGTGGTGGATCTATTAGGGGCTAACCTTGATGGATGGCTTGTTCCATCGGCTCCGGTTACCCTTCCTCATTCAGTCTCCTTCGGGCAGAAATTTCTACCCTCTCTCAGGTAAAAAACGAATTTATTTTAGGCTCATAGTCTCTATAGCTTACACTCCAAACAGATATTTCTCCAACTTACTATAAATAATATTAATTTAATTTAAAATGCATCGTAGTATCAGTCAGATCCTGGCAAATACAACATAAACATTTAGGTCTTATGTAGTGATACGAGATTATCTTATACAATAAAATATTTTATTTGAAAGAGTGAGGTAAGCACCTGGACTCAGGAAATCCGTTCAACTCTGTCTGTGGCAGAATTTTCTGTTAAATCAACCATGGATAGACTAAAAGATCAAGAGATCCTCCTGGGGCTCACCCAGCATTTATAATGTGGGCCTTCATTAGGTCGCGTGTTTGCCTGGATGTTGTTGAGCGTGGGTGCTCAGCACATCATCCAGTAACTGTTGATAAAAAAATACATGCTTACCTACCTTTGAACCTAAGACCCTTCATGTGCTCTACTAGTGTGTTATTTTTCCCACAAAAAAAAAATTGACTAAATTTTTCAATACATGAATTTTCATTAAAAAAACATCTTTTCATTAAAACAAGTTAATAATGATAAATAGACCAGAGGAGGTCGAAGTTCTGATACCGAAAACAGTAGCAACCTTTATCAGCAGACGTCATTCCACTGAAAATCAGGCTAAGCATTATTTTTTACTGACTAATCATTCTTCTGTTTTTTAATTTTACGGTTACAGTTTATGTAATTTGAAAATCAGTTTATGAAAATTGTATTAATTAGAATAGTTAGAATATATAATCTGCTAGTGATGGCTAAACGAGAATTGGAAATTCATTGGGTGTTTTATTCTTATGTCAATGTTTCGACGTAGTAATCAGAGTAATTAAAAAAAATCTTAATCATTGCATCTTGTTTCTAGCTAGTATAGAACATGCACTACTATATTTGTTAGTTTCGGCTTAATCATTTCAATAATGAACCGTATTAATCAACCAAGAACAAACTAAATTTAACCCCTCTCAAAATTTGAAGTTTTATGTTTCGAGACACATAGAATCCAAAAATCGAGTAAAAGAAATCCGTCCGTCCGCGACTTTTGGGCAGACCTTTTTGAGATTTGGAATTAGAATTAGAATTAGAATTATTTTTGGATGTAGAATATTAATTAATCAAAAAAATCTTTATTTTTGAGAAGTGGATGGATTAACTTTTGATAGAAAATTCCTCAATGTATATATAAATATAAAACTAGGAAAATTAACTCCTTGGATTGATTTTTTTTTTTTGGAGGGGAGGGAGTAATGAAGTAATGACTTTGGTATAATGATTTAAATGTACTCTATCTTCATAAATGACCGAGATATGGGCTAAGAAACTTTTAACTGGACGTTATTCTTAAATGAACTGGTGCATGATAATGTCGAGCTCCGAAGATCATCCTGGGGTGACCCGTGATATTGTTACTAAATTTCTAAAAAATGAATGAAATGAAATGAAAAATTAGTCTTTATTCTGGCTCACTCATTCCTCTGAAAATAACAAACATGTATAACTTAAGCAGCATTAGCCTGGCTGCTTTATTCAAAATTAGTTAAATTATAAACTAAAAGACAAAAAATAATTAATTATATAAATAAAATAAAATATCTTATGTGGACAACACATTGTACGCCTATTAAACTATAAATCGGTGGCTCAAAAAGTGATCCTGAATTTGGTTACTAGTTTCCGAAGTTTTCAGTATCTCAAAAACGACACTCGGCGTCGCGACATCCATTTATTGACACACACACACACAAATGGGGAGGTAAACCAGTATTTCACACTCAGTTTTAACACTATAATAAATAAATAAGTAAATAAATAAAGTAATAAAAATGTTTAATTAGATTGGAAACCAAATTGCGTCTTTAACCTTTATTACGAAACATATGATTTAAGTGTTTAATTTAATTATATATTTATATAATTGTTGATGTAATCTTATTACGACCTTCAAGTAAAGTACCCGCTTCGGCTCACCAATTTTAACCAAAATATAGTAAATACATTCATATCCATATAAAAGTTCTATTTACCAAATTTGAGATGTTTTACATTATATTTTAATATAATATTTCATGAAAGTCTAATATGACCTTCAAGTAAAGTACCGCTTCCGGTTTTTCAATTTAAAACAAAATCCAGTATGTTATTTACATCAATATATAAGTTATAAATACTAAATTTGAGAAGTTTTGCATAGTATTTTAATATCATTTTTGATGAAAATCAATTATGACCTTCAAGTAAAGTACTACTTCCGGTGATCAAGCAGTGACCAAAAAGAGTGGTTCACAACTAGATTTTACAACAATCCTAAATACAAAATTTCAACTTTCTACGGCTAACTGTTTTTGAGTTATACGAGATACGAACATAGGAACGTACGTATAGACTCTACGACGAAACTAGTCAAAATGGATTCAGGGATGGTCAAAATGGATATTTCCGTTGAAACCTGAAAACCGAAAATTTTCGCGAATACAATACTTCCTTTATTTCGTGATCATTGAGGAGAAGGAGAAATTAATGGTGTTAAAATGAGGCTAGGGTGAAAACTTTACGAATGTAGATGGATAGGGAATTCCAAAAAGAAGTAGTATGAATGATAAAGGATTTTTTAGAGGATGCAGTTCTATGAGAAGGATATACAATTTTTTAGGTTGATATCTTTTATTAAAGAGATGGATGAAAGGAAGCGTGCTGGTGTAAAGAAAATAGGAAGATTTTGGCTCATAAGGTTTGGAATAAGAAAGCACCAAGATATTAGGATAAAGTTAAAGTTAAAGGATAAAGTCGGAACCACCCTTGTTCAGAATACCATTGAGAGATGTGAGCGTCTGTGATCACCGAATATGAATCTTATGAAGTAATTCATCAATCTTTTACCCATCAGATAGTCTCTATGAATCGGCTTAGTAGTCTCGGAGAAATGCCGCGGACGGCGGACGGACGTATTATTTTGTTATTCAATTTTTGGATTTTATATTTATTGAAACGTAAAATCTCAAATTTTAACTTTGAGTTCTTAATTTTTTTTTGTTGTTGGTTGATTACAAAGGTTCAATTTCGAAATCAATTAACCGAAAATATCATAATGAAAATTATCTTCTCATTTATTTATTCAATTACGACGTAATCTATACAATCGTCAGAATCATTTTCAAATTTACAGCCCTGACATGAGGTCATTTTTGGTAAGATGTATACAGTTAATAACGAGAGAGAAAAGAGGGTTAGGACCTGGAATGTTTCAAGACTGATGAGGATCGCTTAAAAAGATTTTACTCGATGCCAGCAATAGGATTAAGCGCTAAACTGTTCACATTTCCATTTCTAAAGGAAGTAGGGTGGGGGAGCGGAGGGTGCAAAAAGGCTGCTACAATACGGCCAAGAGTGTAATTAAGTTTTTAATAAAAGTTGTTTATTGTGTTAATGAGCCAGGTGTTGTTGGGAGTATAAATTGTTCTCCTCTGCTAAACTTTACTGGTTGCAGTCGCCGCAAGTTTCCTTTTCAGCGTAATTCTGCCCGGAGCGGGGCTCGAATAAAAACTCCACCGTTGTGTGTTTTTGTCCTCCATGTCCGTGTACTTTGTTCCTACAGGGTCGCTTTTCTTCAACCGCTTCGGGTTTTTGTTTTTGATTTTTCTCTCTACTTTTATTTCCCATCTGCTGGTCCAAGCTATTGTGGTCGAGAGTAAACATTTTAATGAAATAGCATCACGCCTCCAACACTGAGAGAAAAAAGTAATACTTCTGACGAGAAGAAAACTCGTACGACACATCCATGATAAGGTTTTTATTCTTGTTCCTGAAAATTTACAATATCTACTTTTACTTGGTCCAGTAAAAATTTTTTTTCTCGAGTTTTTACTTTTTTTTTGCTTTTACTAAGTTAAAAAATGAATTGTTTGCTCCAGAGCCAGTTGCTTGCCATGCTCTGTTGATCAAAAGTGAAAAAATTTTCGTTGCATCTCAATACCTATTGAAAATTGATTTTAAAAATTATCAAAAGGTATATTTTATATGGATACACAGCAGCATTTCTTTGATTATCCTAAGATTTTGTAGAATGGACTAGAAGAGTTTTGAAATTCTCTCTCTCTCTCTCTCTCTCTCTCTCTATATATATATATATATATATATATATATATATATATATATATATATATATATATATCTGAATCACAAACTTCGTGATTCAGACTTTTTTCCGGTTTTAAGGTTCAAATACCCACATACAAGTATTTCAAGCTCAAAAGTAAAAAAATCTTGAAATAAATTTGTCCGGTTTTAAAGCTAACACACTCCTATGTGCGCTGACTGGGACTTCCACTTGTGACCCAAGATTCTCGTCGAACACTTGAGAAGGCTCAGTTTGGAACTCTCCCCGCTCGACGAATTGCTTCAGCTCCCAAAGCCCACGAGGCAGAGCCGAGACTAAAAACTAATAAAACGATTAGAGATCGGGTTCGGGCGCGCTTCGTCTCCCCCCCTCCCTCCTCCTCTAATATATATGCTAATCCCCACGCAGCATAAATCTCTCCCTTTGCCGACCTATTACTGCTCCTGCTATCCTCATCTCCATCTGTTTCCCTGGTCCCTCTTCTTGTTTGTATTTTAGCCTATCTCTCGTTTACTATCTTTGTTTCCTTCTGATTCCTTCGCTAACAACCGACCTTGGCAAACCATCTCGATTCTTCTCTGTGCAAAGGTTGCCGTCAACGAAAATGAACACCGTTCTAGGTAAAAGTGATTTTTTTACTTTTAGTCGAAAACGTGTTTTTTAAATCTCACATTTTATTAAGTATAATTAAATACAAACATGATGCTCATTCGTTATCAACCGATCCGGCATTTTTTTCTTTGAATTAACTACCGATGATGTTCTATGATCTATCGAAGCCTGTATCTATATTAAAAAGTAGTATTTTTAGCATAAGGACCTTTGAAAGACCTCTATCCTCTCCTATTATATGTATTCATAATCTGCCTCTTTCATTCATATCATATAAAAAAAACAATTTATCTGATATTCTCAATCATACATGTTTAAAATATACATACTCAATCTTGGGACCTCCAAACCCCAAGTGGGAAACAAAGCTTGACTCCAAGATATCTCAGCACCAAGCCACCTCACGGATATTGGAAACCAGTGGAGGCAGAGTTAGGGCCGATGCGCAATGACCGAGATGTAGTTACATGCATTCAATGTTCAATCCATATTGTGGGTATAGTTAAAGTAAACTAAAACGATTTTTAGCGAGTTCTGCAGTTTTGATATACTGAAAAAAAAAAAAAAAATTAAGACCCATTATTTTCACTTTGTTTTGGTCTTAACTCTGACATTTTTATGAATTCTTCGCCCACCTCATTTATCAAGTAGGTGACATGAATCATTGCTTTCACCGTGTTCAGATTAATAAAATGATCTGAAATGATAAAAGTTACTATTTTTTTGGAAAAAAAAAAGAATGAATTTTATTGTTACCTATCAATCCCGTGCCCATGCACTTCTAAAGTATGTTTGGTATAATTCAAATCTGGGATAGTTTGCTTTACGTCTTTTTATACCTTACGGAAATTTCAGGGTAGGATTGTTTTGGAAAACATTTAGCGAAACATAGTCACTTTTACAAATACATTTCCATCTGAAGCTGTGAGTAAACCAATTTCATTCGTCATAACCTTTTTTGGTCATTAATCTCCAGGCTGTTAAAAATCTGTAGACCATAATCAGGATATCATGTATACCGTACCGCATTACAAACTATTAAAAAATCAAGTTACATAGAAATTGAAATGAGACCATTAGTTTCAAAATCGGGCCAATCCATTTTTAAAAAATTTATAGGAGAGAAAAAAAAACATACGATTGTGCACTATTTGTCCTAAATATCCCCATGAATTCGAAACCATTTTTGTACTGGATTGAGGCACTTTTGGTCAATACGGCTTTGCTAGATAGTACAGTGCATTGAGAACTTGTAAAAAGAATAAAAATTGATTAAGCCGGAAATTAAAACTATATTTTAATAGTTTATATTTGGCTTGTTTGCCAAATATCCCTCAACTCTTATAGCCGTTTCAGGTACTATCTCTTTGAAACTTTATCAGGCTACTCCTTACATTTTCAAACCAAGGAGAGTCAATTTTTTTTTCTTATAAGAATTTATTCCATTATTGATTGACCCAAATAATTTTCATTAAAGTCGCCCTACTTGATGCAAGTAGGTTAATTAAAGCAAGAGAATAATTACGAGGAAACTGAACAAGGTTTTTGTTTTAATTAAAAATATAGCTGGCTAATTTTAGTTTCGTTAACACCATCTAATAATCTCTAGATAGAAAAAAATAAAAATTAAAAAAAAATAAGATGAATCCATACTTCTCGGTCTTAATTAGCAAGGCCCATTCATGTAAGTAACTGATATAGAAGATTCAAGTATATATTGTTTTGTTTTATCCATATTCAGGTTTTCTCCTGGATTTATTGGCGTTCCTACCAAATATTCTTTAATGAACTACGCCAATCGATTGAGTTAGCTTCAGTGAGTCAGAGGTTTCGAATCCTATTTTTTTCTTATAATATTTTATTTTAGTATTATTAGTAATTTAAAATAATTAGTATAACAAAAATCAAATCAAAACGATTCCCTGATCACTTATTCTGTTATTGTACCCGTTAACTAGGTACAATATAATTGTTTGAAATATAAAAATCGAATGCTGGAAAATCTTGAAAATAATTTATTAAACGATTTAGAAAAATAAATTTTGATGGTTTTAGTACCATTTATAAGATTATCATTGAAAAGAACAATCCATATACCTACTAAATGTTCCAAATAACTTTCAGTATATGCCCTGTATAAAAAATGTTAGCTAAAAGTTAAGCGATAAAGACAAAAGATAAGATATTAATTATAACGATCACTATGTGTATTTATGATAAAAGAAACATTGGCTCACATCTTTATATTCTGTCAAATATTCACTTAATATTTATATCGTATAAAATTTGTTAGTTTAAAAAAAAAAAAAAAAAAAACGTGTTTGGTATCTTAAACATTATTTTTAAATTTCTGAAATTAAGAAAACGTTGCTTAATTAAATGTTTATTTATAATATAGAAGGTGTCCAATATAAATCGATTCGAAAGCTTCTTACGATCAAACGGTTGATCTAATAAAAAAAAAAAAGCCAAAGGAAAAATTCGTAGGTCTACATCTGTTGTTTTATAAACCGCTGTTGCATTTAATTTTTTAAGCGATACCTGCCGTTGACTCGCAGCGAAAACTTCGAGTTTGCAAAAAATCACCTACTTTTTGAATCGCTCATTTATATTCATTAAAAAGTTATCAAAGGTCCCGTAAAATCGCATTTCGATATTTTTAAAATAAAAGGATTTACACCAGTTTAAACTCTTGTATTTTCAATGGCATAATTATTTTTCTGGGAGCTCATAAAATGGATTTTATTAGACAAGATACATATTTTTTATTTATTTTGTCATCTTCTTTCTATTAAAAATATTGCTAAGCCTGTAGGTGTATTATTTTTTTCTCTGAAAAATGCAAAAAAATAGTTCCAGAATTGCTTTTTCCACAATTATGAAAGGGAAATTGATTGTATGAATTTAAAATGTTTATTAATTTAGCAATAGAAACATTGAGTTCAGTAGAATTAATAATAATATATAAAAATATTCATACACGGTTTGCATAAAAAAGAAAAACAAAACAAGAAAGAACTACGCTTTTCCGAACAACATAATAATATCAACAATTTCACATGCTGTATATTAAAACTTATCTTGGAAATAGATATTGAACGTATCAGCAACTAACTGCAAATTAATGCTCTTTCAAACAAACAGGATCCACCACCTTATGGATTAATCCCTAAGGTAATTAAGTCTCTTATGGATTATTGAATACTGTCTCTATTGTATCGCGTAGCACTATTGAGGAAAGCTTCACTACGAAAACTACTGTGAGAATTTGAAAGCAATAATAAACGAATTGTTAGATGATGTTTCTATTTATTTTTTAAAATTATAATAATTTTGAATTCACACAATTAATTTCGCTTTCTTAATTGTGGAAGAATCATTTCAGAAACTACTTTTTCTTTCTTTGCATTTTTCAGAAAAACTACTACACCTACAGGCTTAGTAAGTAATATTTTTAATAGAAAGACGTTACAAAAATACATAAAAATGATGTATCATGTCTTCAAGATTCCAGTTTATGCGATACCTGAAAATAATAATGACGTTGAGAATACAAGATTTTTTGGTGTAAATCCTTCAATTTTTGAGTTATAAAAATGCGATTTGCGGAGTATTTCATAGCCTCTTTATCACTAAATGAGCTTATTAAAAAGTAGATGTTATCTGCAAACTCCAATTTTTTTTCCGAGCGCCAACCGCACATATCGCGTCAACCGTAGACATCGTGCCAACCGCACACCGCATCAACCGCACAAATTACGTCAAACTTTGAAAAGCAATAGCGGTTGGTGAAACTATAGATGTAGACCTTTATATTTTGGCATTTTTTTATTAGATCAACCGTTTGGACGTGAAAAGCTTTTGAGCGTATTTATATTGGACACCCTTATATGTATATGCTAAACTGCATACCGCTCCATTTGTTCCTGCGTTTAAATATATTATTATTAGTATGCATTAATGATGTATCAGATCATCCTATAAGTAATGTCAGTTTTTAAAAATCTTTCTGTTTATTGTGATATTACTAATCCCTCCTTTACAATTGAATTGTGTTTACATATTTTGTTTATGTTTAGCATTACGTACTCTTTTATTTTTTTGTTGGAGAAACTTAGTCTGTGCTGGCCATTTTAAATTTCAATTTTAAATCAAAATTCAATTTTAAATTTCAATTAAAATGGAACTGATGGCAAATGACGGTGGACAGTAGAATGTGTCGATCCAAGTTTTTCTGGTAATCCTTCAACTATTGCAACAGTAGCCTGCAGAAGTTCTTCGTCAAGCTCTATTGGTCGATCTGTCCGAGGCTCGTCTTCAAGTCTGCTCAAAACTTTTGAAAACCACCTATGTACTGCCGTTCACTAATGAAATTTTCTCCATATATTTCTGCAAGTTTTCGATAAGTTGAAGCAGCATTTTCTCCCAAAGCATAGCATGGTATAAGTGGTTTTTGGAGAGATCCATTTTAATTGAAATTTCCCTATTTTTCCCTAATTTCCCTATATTTTTAAATTTCCTATTTTTACTTGCTTTCCCCAACTTAAACATGATAAATAGAAGAATACGTAATGCTATAACAAACAAAATTTGTAAACACAAATTAATTGTAAAGGATTTAAGATAATAACCTATAAAATGTTGATAAGTCTCATTTCAGAGAACTTATTCCAAATGACAATAAGTTATTCGTTTTCTCACAATCACTTCACGCTTGTTAAACATTTTTGTGTAGAGGATCTTGCTTATAGACGGGTAGGTCTAAATTACAGACGCATACCTACGCAACGTTTTATTATATAGATAAAGTTTTATTAATAATAGTGCTAAGTCATGGATTTTATTATCAATAACGTTGATGTTAAATATATAAAATTATGTAATTTTTAATTAAAGTATTTTTTTTTAATTTGAAGGTAATAATAGGATTTTAAGGTAATAAGTTTTAGCTGCTTTGTAAATGTTCTCTTTTTTCGTTACTCTCATTTTAGTTGTTATTATTTATAATTTTTAATACCACGCCATTACAATAATGTATGTAATAGATATAAAATAAATCATATCGTCTTGTCATACTATGTAATTGTATATATAATTTACTGAATGTTCTCAGATATACAACAATACTTATAAATTGATGGTATCTTGCCCCGAAATAAAGCGGCCAGACAATTGTAGATGGAGAGATACAATCGGTCCCATGATTCTAATGAAAGAAGCACCTGAATATGGGAAGGCATGTGCTTCCGAAAATTGCTGATCTTATCCAACTGGGATTACACTCAGATTTTTAGATTGGATCTCTTTTATATCACACTGAGATATAAACCCACCCCTTTTTTTTTTAATTACTTTTTTTTTTTTTATCGGCCTTTTACTCGACCAAATGTGCACAACTTTTAAAGCCTATTGTAATATATGTGTATTGGGACCTACATTAAAATAAAATGTACGATGTGTCCAATCGCACGACCTTCCCTTACCGCTTTGGGCTAAAGTCTAATACAAAAAATGTTTGCTATATCTTCGCTAATATTAGTTCAATTAAGATTTTATTATTTTTTTTTGTTTAGATTTGTAATGATATGTTACTGAGCCCTCGGGTGACAATACACAAGAGGCAATCGTGTCACCGACAGACACACCGACTAATCGCTGAAAATGCCTTTTTTGAACTTCGGGTTCTAGGGGATTCTGAAAGTCATAGATCCGCTGAAATAATTTATTACAATACCATCCTTAGGTTGGGAAAGTTAAAATCAATCATAATTTTTTTTTTGGTACGGTTATTGCCCTAGCATGCCATCAGATATTTCAATTAAACTCGTGCATGAATGAATTCTTGTTATGTTTTGGAAGAAAGCACAGTTATATCATATCTGTTATATTATATTATGGAATTAATTATATTAAAGTAATGTATTTTGTTATGTTTTGCTTGAATCGGAAATATTAAATTATTTGTAATTTTTTATATCATATTATTTCAAGCATACTTCGGCATTATTCAAATAAAAATTGTATATTATGGTGTGTACTTTTTTGTTCCTTATTCTGCTTATTCAAAATATTTATTATTTGTTACCTATGTGATTATTTTTTTTTTCGTTTAATCGTATTGTATACGAGTAATATTGTATTTATTCCATTTTTTGACTGAGTTTTTAGTAAAGTTATAGCTCTCAGATTATGTTTAAATATTCCTTTTTCTATAACGAATAAACGATTTATTCTTCATCATTTATGCATATCATTTTCAAAATACAGAATAGGGAATATTCTTTAACACAATTAATTAATCATGGGAGCACTATAAATTCCCTCTAAAAAAACAAAAAACAAAACAGTTATATTTATAAAATTCCAACAAATTTTATTGGTTTACATTATAAAATACATTGTGACTAACATTTATATTCCGATGATTAATCCCGATTTTATTTATCCAGTCACAAACTCCGTTCACAATAACACTAACATTATTGATTCACTATGAATCAAATAAAATAGAAAGAAAAAAAAGAGGGGAATATTCGCACCAAAACCACTGAAATAAAACGATGGTAGTTAGAAATAATAAAATATAATTTCAGCATGAGTAAAATGACTATTAACTCGATTAATCTAAGATCGGAGCGGATGAGAAATTAGTCATTAACGTTTAATATGATATTAAACAAACTAATAAAATATAACTAATTCTTGAAAGGTAATTAAAAGTCTCATCTAAAATTTAAAAATGAATCAAAGTTTTCCCTCTACTATGAATCAAATAAAATATAAAAAAAGAAAAAAGTGGTTTCATTAATTTCTTACGATTTCATTATTAAATTAAAAATCTCACTTACGTCACAATGTTTTTTTAATATTAATTTAATAAATTTTGATGGAATTTTATTGATAATTTTTTTTTTGGGGGGGAGCGGATTAATATATCTCAATATTTTTAAAAATGAATATTCATTTATTTATTATTCAATACTATGTAAGGTCACAATCATTCTTTTCATTTTATTCTTTAAAGGTAATGTTTTTGTTATTTTATTTTTTTTTATCGTCATTTAAAAATTAAAATTTGCCTTATTCTGAACCCAAGTAGTTGTATATTTATTGGGTATATTATAATAAATATACATATTAGGTATTTAAACTTTTCGTTCGCCAAGATAAGGGATCTTCATGACTGAACTTGGCTATTAATTTGTATTTTTGGGTCATTTGTAGCATATATTGTTAACATTTACAAAGTATGCGACCACTGACCATAGGTTCTTGGTTTGTTTTTTTATAAATAATATGATTAAACATAAATTTTAATTATCTGATGTTGAGAGAAAACTGATTGATTTTTAAATTTTAGATGAGGCTTTTAATTGAAGTCTTTCAAGAATTAGTTATATTTTATTAGTTTGTTTAATATCACATTAAACATGATTAATTGCTCATCCGCTCCGATCTTAGATCAGTCGAGTCATTAGTCATTTTTGCTCATGCCGAAATTATATTTTGTTATTTCTAGCTACCATCGTTTTATTTTAGTCGTTTTAGTACAGTGCGAATACTCACCTTTTTTCTTTCTTTATATTTTATTGGATTCATAGTGAATCAATAATGTTGGTGCTATTGTGAACAGAGCTTGTGACTGAATAAATAAAATCGGGATTTATCATCAGAATAGTTAACTGAATATTTTCAACCGAATGTTGCAAATGTACAGAATTGTTACTATGTTTTTTTAGGAAGCTATCGTTTTCCATAGTCTGTCTTTATGCGACTGACATGCGTAAGACACTTAAATGGAAAGGAAGCAGAGTAGATGGAAATAAAAATAAAATTTTGAAATTCAATCTTAGTGATTGATATAGGAAGGACCTAATTGTTTTTTTGTTTTTTTGTGGCTAACTTATTCTTTCATAATTTATTGCGTGGACATCCTTCATGCATTCTAGATGATTTATCTGGTCTGTATTTTATTTTTCTTCATCTGAAATTAAGGCTATGTTCTTACAATCAAGCATCTTTGCTATCCTCGGACCAGAAGAACTGCGATGAAAGGATAGCCTGGAGGGGAGAGGGGATAAGGGAGATAGGATATAGAGAGAGAGATAACAATATATCAGAGGTCCACAATATGCCTGCCTGCTGGAGTTCCATAAATCTGCGATAATCTCCTCCCGAAGGCTGGAGCTGGAGAAAAGTGCGCTAATGTATTATAGTGCCATTACTATCTCACTCGTCGGGGGTTGTTAGCGACGGTTGTTATTCTGTTAACGAGCCACCAACGCCGCTCCTGATGAGCATTTTTTCTTTTTAGAATTTTTTTTTTAGTTCTATACCTACCCTCGTCTCTTGTCGTCAAGTACCACGGGCAAAAACGACGATTGCTTCCACTCAGCACTTTTTTTTCTCTGAACTGAAGTACGACCACGACCTCGTCCCTCTGACTGCGAAATCTCTACGTGTCACGAATCATATAAAGGTTTTTTAAAATGGCCCAATTAAGCCAAACTGAAATACTGAAAGAAAATAAACTGAAATACTATACATTTATCTACGATAATCCAACTGTGCTAAATTCTATTCAAAATCCTTTCTCGAACTAAATGTTTACCTACCTACGTCTTCAGAAAGTGATATGAGTAACTATGGTAATCTGCCTGTTATTTTATTTTATTAATTTGAATATACTAAACATTTATAAAGGTGTGTGTTTGTTTGTGTCTGTATGTGCGTCTGGGTGTATAATTTGTAAGAATAAACATAGATTTTATTAAATTAAACTGGCGTAGCAAGTATCATACTGCCTGTACCTATGCATATATCAAGAAGTACTGTATTATTTCAATACTGCAAAGGGTATTGAATATGACCACTCTACTTTTGTTCTGGTATTTTACAATTTTTTTATTTAATCCAGTTCTGGTAAATAATAAAATAAAAAAATATCTATTAAGACTCACAACTATTACTACAGCAACAGTAATAGAAAACAGCCGAGAACAAATCATCGTAACCCGTCTCAGAATGAGAATGATCCAGGGACACCTCTTTGAAGGGAATCCTCCACCGAGCTGTTTCTGCTTCAGCTGTCTCCCAACAACACCTCCTGGAAAACCGTTCGCGCTTGTCTTTACTAGAATCTGTCTGTCTCCAGGAATATAATCAGACCTTACTCCGATAATAAAAAATAAAGATTGTTCAAGTTCCTATTACAATACCATTTTTATAGACTGATCAGATAGTCTGATTTATAAGAATGTAAGGACTAAAAAGGTGCCTCTAACCTATGTTCTTGTACACGGCATCTAAAACTGTAATCAAATAAATTAATAAGCTGAAAGGAATAATATATAAATTTTATTTGATGTATTTAATTTAGTTTAAATTCGTATAATTATACGATAGATAGTTTTCGTATGGGTTCCAGCCCGGTGCGGAATCTTCGGCAATGAAAAAGCTGACAAAGCAGCCCTTTTGGCCAGAAAAAAAGAAGTAGCATGGGTAGCTGATCTACAAGATGTTACCTTGAAAGACTGGGGGCACCAATTAAAGAAAAGGTCGCTGGTACATTAGGAGAATAATTGGAAGGGAAAATAGTTCAAACTACTAGAATTAAAACCTAACTGCAACAAATGTTCCACAAGCTCCAGAACTTCAAGGAAGGAAGAAATAATACTGTGCCGAATGAGAATTAGACATTGCCAGTTTACCCATGAATAAAAGACGTCTTCCATATGAAGCATCCACCTGCCAAAAGTGTAACAATATCCCACAAACTGTAAAACACTTACCGATAGAATGTACCCAATTTGAAACAATGAGAAAAAAAATTGGACTATCAAAAACATTAAGAAAAGTGCTGATAGATAAAAAAAAAAAAAACAACATCACTTTGTTTGAATTCTTGAAAAGCATTAAGTATTACAACAGAATATAAATTATCTCTTGACGCCAATGATTCTTTAGGGTAGATCAAAAAAATTTTTGATTAGTCAATATAGGATCTATTACTATAATCTACTTTTGCAAACTTGTTAAATTTTTTTCAAAACTTTCTTTTTCTTTTTTTTTCTGATTGGAAATAAATGTTCATAGAATTTTTAAAAGTCACTTTTTTAATTATTTTTTTTATTTGTTTTTTTGCGGGAAGTGAGAGGCCTCGATGGTTTGTGTACTGCCAATTTGCAATGCTTTACCTCAACTCGAGTTCTGTACGTCCTGGCAGTGATGATGTCAGATTCATTTAAAAGACTGATATAAATAGTATACCATTTTATTTTGTTTTCTTCTCTTTTTAGTGAGCATATGTATTTTAACCCGGACGTTGACTGATATAATTATTTTTTTGGCCAGATATAGTAAAAGGAACAGTGAAACTGATTCCAGTAATGATTATACTGTTATAATCAGTTATAAACTATTAACAAACTTCTCTATATCAATGCTTCAATCAAAAATGCATCTTTAATAACTTTTATAGTATAAATGTATAGATAAAATTATGTTGTATAAAACATACATGATTGCTTGTGTAAATGGTTTAATGTTTTGTTTTTTGTTTTTTTAGGTATGGACCTGCTATGGTTAGCACTACTTAGTACTTCACAATTCGTAAGTTTTTGCTTAAAATAGCAGAGATTTTTATTTTTTGAAGTGCCAGATTGCTATGGTAATGGACACTAATTCGAAGGAAAGACGACTGAGGATAAGACAGTATGTTAAGATTTTCAAAGCTTTCAAATTATTCATCTTTTAAAGGTAAAGGAATCGGCAATGTTCAGATTTGTATATATGTCGATGGTCAACTTTACAGATGTTGTAAGTACAATTTGGTCATTACAGAACTAATAGTTGGAAACTGTTGAAAAATGTCTAACCTACATTACATATCTGTTTGCAACTGATGATAAAATAACATCGAAGTATCCTAATATACAAAAAACCGAAGCGAATTAATAAATATGTAATTATTGGATAATAAAAAAATTATTTTTTTTTTACACGAAACTATAAAATTTGCACTTACGTCATCTTTGAAATTGACCATCCGTATATCGTAATAATTACCTTGTCTTTTGGTTATAATTGTTGGTGTTAACGAGGAGAACAAGCAAGCTAGTGAATATAAATTATTAGCTAATTGCCTAAAGAAGTAGTGAAGACTTAAATATCCAATACTACGGCCTGAAAAGTGTTATATCTACGGCGAGATCAAATGTGGTATGGTTGGGTTCGGGGAATAGGCCCCAGTGGACGGGTCATTAGTCGGGTTCACTTGGTCCAATATTTGTCCAGCCACTGGAAGCTCCAGTTATAAGAATCGTTATTGTACCGAGCTGCTCCTCTGTCTCTTGCGGTTGCGAAATATTTTTGCCGACTCGTAAAAGATAATCCATAGTTGTAGTTATTTCATTATTTTATTGTTAATATTTTTTTTTTATAATTTTACGTATAAAAAGCGTTTGTAATCAGTTTTATATTAAATATTACAAACTGAAAAAAAAGAGTAAAAAAATCAGGCATAATTCGAAGATGCCTAAAACAAAACCTATCAAATATCAGTAAATAATTAACCATCAATCAACGTTTAGCCAGTTCAGGTATTATAAGAACCAGAGGGTGTCGGTTTTTGAGAAAAAAAAACAAAAAAAAACGGTGATCTGTTATTCCAAATATTTTGCCTTCAACTAAAACTGATCGGTTTTAACTCATGCAAATAAACGATTTTCGGAAAAACTACGGTTAATTTAAATTACATAATTTCCCATCAAAACATTTTTTGATGACGTCACATATAACTGTTACTGGAATTGTTACAAATAACCGGTCATTGGCAAGACTTTTAATTCAAGTACATTACACATTTATCTTCAAAAAATAACCTAAAAAACCTTACCACAAATAAAAAAAAAAAATAGCCAAAACTCTGGAAATAAATGATTATTTGGAAATCCTTTGATAATACTTGGTGTGCCTTACCAAAATGATTACTATATGAGCCGGTTAGAATGATCATGGTGCCAAGTTTCCTTTTTTTGAAAAAATGAATGTTTTGTAAATTAGCTTATTAAATATTTCGCATGCAAGATAAAATGGAATATGCTTCAATTGTAATCAGCAATGCTTTAAAGTTTGAAAAAAAAAAGTTGTGCTAGTTTTAATGTTTATTTAATAATTTATTTAAATCGGCTCAAATCCGTTATGTCACTTTCATTCTTAATCATGATAAAAAGCCGGCGATAATAGTGTGTCTAGTTTTGTAATTCTAAGAAAATTATCATAATATTTTTCAAATCTTCTTTTTAATTATTACTTATATTATTATTTATTAAAGTGAGATAAATTGGAATAACTTTAATTCAATTAGTTGTGCAAGTTTAGTTGTTAGAAGTTTCGAGTTCGGCGATTTTAAGTAAGTTTTTTTAAGGCTGCAGATCTGTAATTCAATTTTCAGCAATTTGTTAATCTTTCAAAATTGGTTTTTGAGGGATTAAAAAAAGAAATAACGGCAATAGAAACTACCATTCAATTATCAGCAATTCTTTCAATTTTCAAGTTCAGTAATGCCAAGAGATTGTAAAGAAGACTAAAGAACTAATATTCAATTTTCAGCCCTTTTTGTTGTTTCAAGTAAAAAAAATTCAAATTTCTACCATCACTTTTAAAAGTAACAGCAATAAACTATGCTGTACACTGTGCATCAACTCTGTTGTGTTTCTCTTTAGGACTAATAATAAATTTAATATTTTGTGTATTCATTTTTCATTTATTCAAGATAAAGAAATGTCGGGAATTTCTCATCCAGAAAGACAAGACAAAGAACAACGAATTTTTATAAAAAAAATAAATCACTATTACTTTAAACTGTGTTTTAAATTAACAGTTTTTTCTATCTTTAATATTGTTCGTTTAGTTTTCGTATTAATGCATCGTAAATCAGATTTAATGGTAGTAATAACATTAATATTCCCTGATAATTGCTTTACCCTGCAATAGATTTAGATAAAGTAACAACTAAACTATCCTAAGGTAGACTACCTGGCCTTAGCTGTGCTGCACTAGCTCACAGACTACGATGTGCTCCTAGCGCCATTACCTTGATGAAAATAGCTCTTTGCTGATGCATAATCTCTGCAAAATGGCCATAATAGTTCACAGAATCTGCATTCCTCCCTCTGTTCCTGTCATTACTCTAATTAAAATTATATGAATCTACAATTTTAATACTTTCAGCCTTTTATTTACAGTTTTCTCTAAATTTATTATTAATGCTATGAAAATGTTGCTAGTTTACAGTAATCATAGCCAAATCCCTATCCAGCCTCTCTAAAATTATTTAGGTTAATTATTTGAAAAATGTTTTTGACGCATCGTGAATTGATAATGTTGTTTTCCTATTCTAAAATAATCCATTTGGAAAAAAAAATATGCTTTGTTTGTCCCAATTATTCGGCTTTGTATCTCTTCCTCTTCATCTGTTGGATCATTGACATCTGACTCCAAATACTTGAGACTGAAAACTGAACCCTCCCACTACATACTGTTTTGGTGGATTTGGATATTTTCTCTTCCTTACCACCATTATTTTCGCGTTTTGTCTTTTTTTCATATTAGAGAATATTGGGCCTCAAGAAGCTTCCTCAGGAGTAAGTTGTCGTACTAATTTAAATCCGTCATCCGACCCATTTTATATTATGCCTTTGCAGCATGGACTTCAGCTCCGCTGAAAATCGACAGGCTTGTGAAGAAAGTCTTGAAACATATTATGGGTCCAATAAGAGAAGAGGAAACCTATCCTCTGAGGAGAAGCACAGAGACATACGGGTTACACGATGATATCGTATATACCAATCTTAGCTTCCCATTTCGCACGAGTTCGACGCATCAAATTGCTAGGCACGCAGTTAGGCAGGATGGTGGGTGAACAGCCAAAGCATCGCACCACGGAACCTCAGATGCAGAAATACCTCTCGGAAGATGAAAATACTCAAACACCATTTAACTACCCCATTGCTTGGTATTTTTCGTTTAAATAATTCGTTTTTCTTAATTTGACCTTAATAACGCTTTCTTGCAATTTCGCCTGCTTTAGTAAGGTTTGTTTTCTCTGCGTTTTGATTTATTTCCGGATGTATCACCGTTATAATTATTCCAACTGGATTCATTATTAATCTTTGAGGTATCAGAAGAAATAGGTAAAATGCCCATCTGACATGCGAATTTGACACAAAAAGTTCCTATTTCTTCCTAGAATACCACGAAGAGTTAATATTTTTGTTTTGTATATTTCATTTATTCATGATTTTTAAAATTATTTAAATTTAAATTATACTTAATAATAATTTAATAATAAAAAAGAACCTTTGCTAGTTTTTTTTTTTTTTTTTTTTTTTTTTAGTTGTGGCCAAACCCTAATTCAACTTCTCTTAAATAATTAGTTTTACTTTTTAAATAACATAGTTATTAACATAGCTATTTTATAGGAACTGAAAATTATTTAGGTGAATTGATATCGAAATTAATTCTTTGAAAAATATTATGATGAATCTTGAATTATTTTTTTTCTGTTGTTCAATAATTTAAATTCAGACTATATATTTTTCACTTTTCTAGGATAACTGATGATTTTATATATAATTAAGGCAAATTAGGCTTTCTTTGTTAAAATAATTTTATTTTTTTTTACTAAATTTTGCTGTCTTTCAATAAAAGATGTTTCGGAATCGCAACCATCTCATCTTCATACTTTCACTGTTCTTTACTGTACAATACTCTCCCATTTATAAAAACGATAAAAAGTACTATTATGTCACATATTAAATATATTTGCAGGAACACAACTTAATAATTTAAACAAAGAAAGCCTAATCGGTCCTACCAATCTCGACAGTATTATTTGTAAAAATATTCTGAGCATCAATGAATTTGTGAACAATCATAAATTAAAAGGAACCATATTTAAATTTAAAATTTTCAAATAAATATAATGTATGTATTGTTGCTTGAAGAGTATAATTTTAAAAGCTAATTATTTTGTTTTTAATTCATAAATTAATTATTTTTTAAAGCTGTTTTTTGCGACTAATATATTGCTATGAAAAAGAATTATGTCTTCGTTTTTTTAATTTGCTGTTTTGTGATATATACGAGATGTATCGTATGTATTGGAAGCATGCTACCATTTTTTGTGTACCTGACTGCAGCCTATTTAGTTAAACTTTTGCTCAGATTTTGTTGCTTTAATACTTTATAATCAACTAAAGTATGAACTTCCAAAGTTGACTATGTTCGAGAAAATTTTCCTTTTAGACTTGGGAAAAGGCATACATTAAGGGAGGTAAACGAGCTACTGACGGTCTGCTACATTTCCTCTCAGTTTTTCATCCATTTTCTTTCGACAGCTGATGGCGTTAGGAGGGAGGATAAGGGGATTTAAAAGGCCCCCCTACCGATAAAAACTGGTGCCCCTAATGAAGGCTAGTCCCTCATCCGGCTAAGAAGTTAAGTCCCTTCCAGCTAAGTCTGCTTTTATCATTCACCATGGCGCCCCGATTCTTACTTTAACTACTCCTGTTTAGGATTTAAGTTAGTTTCTTTCTCTCGTTTATTTTTTCTGTCTGGTATAAATGTATTATATTCTCTGAAATCTATTTATATCGTTCTGAATAAAGTCCATTGGCTGTGTACAAGGCTTTCGAAAGCGTTATCTTTAGTTTTATATTGGGAATAAAGTATTACGTTTTAAATGTTTTTTTGACGTAGCATGATAGTATAGCAGGATTAATCCCTAATTAAATGTGTAGTGTAAAGAATTTTAAGTTGCCTAAGTTACCTATTGAAAGACATGTCTTTAATCTTGTTGTGTGGGGCCGATGCAAATTCTTGATCGTAAGTCAAAGGTTCTGTGCCCTGCTCTTTTCTGGACTCAATTCTTTAAAGCAGGGGTTCCTAGACTTTATGTCACTGCTTTTCACTTTCACTTTTCAGAAAACTGTGCTTAACACTATCAGGCCTTATGATATTAGCATTAAAGATTTGTCTTTATAAAAATAATACAAACTGATTTAAAAAAGTTTATTTAATGAACAAAACAATGTACCATCATTATGTATATCATCGGATGATGGCGCTATGAGTCTTGTAGGACCTCGGCCTCCTCAGAAAACCTTCCTCCACTCAGGCGTATCTTCGTCTGCCCTTCCACCCTTCAACACCCAAAGATCGAAGATCGCCCTCCATATCCTGCAGCCAACGAATTCATTTTTGGGAGCCTGCCACGTTCCATTTTTTGTACGTGTCCCAGTCGTCTTATTCTGCACCTCTTTATGGTTGAAACATTATCGGGTATTCCATGCAAGTTCCTCAGTAATTCATTTGTCTTCATCTGCCAAAGGTCTCCTTCTATAATAGGACCATAGATTTTGTGGAGCCATCAAAGTATTTTTCTTTAGCACTTGTCTAATAGCCTTTCATCATGAAGTTTCAAAGTCCAGGACTCGCTCCAATATATAACAACTGTTTGCAGGAACATAAGGTAAACTCTTATTTTGAGGGCTCTGGATATATCCCGATTTCTAAATATTTTCCTTAGAGACCAATAGCACCTATTATCAGCTGTTCTATTCTTTCCTAATTTCTCCTCTAATATCAATATCCTCAGTGATTATGGTGCCCAGATACTTCAACTGCGATGCTCTATTGAAGCATTATCCAGCTACCTCGATATACCAACGATACAACGCGATGTACATTACAGTAAATTTGCTTAAGAATTGAAAATAATGTTTATTAATTTCACATAACAAAAGCAACAGTAAAATATACATAACAACAACCAAAAATCAACAAAGCATGTTGTTGTTTAATTACAATCAAAGCATCCATGTTAGGCTTGATGGTGCTGAACTTAATTCTGAAGTCCTCTTCAAAACTGAGTGCTTTCGCCTCTACTAAGGTAACCATCCTAAATTGTTTTGATTAATTGCAGATAGTATTTATTCCTCTTATCATTGGTACATTCAATAATATTTAAAAAATAACAATTTATCCATCTTTGAACTGTTTTATCCGCCATCTTAAGGATTAATCCCTAAGCCATATTAATCTCTCAGGGATTTGCGAATACCACCTCCATTGCATTGTGTATAACACGCTAAGCTTGGCAAGGAGAAGAAAGCGTCCAACGGGTGACGGAACATGTTAATATTATTATTAAAGTAAGAAGGCTCCTAAAGGGGGGGGTCCCTGAGAAAATGTTTCTACTGTTAAATAAAATATCATTTTGAATTCATTAAATCAATTTCCCTTTCATAATTGTGGAAAACTCATTTCACGGATTAATTTTTAGCATTTTTCAGAAAAAAAAATACTATACTTACAGGTTTGTAAATATTTTTAATAGAAAGACGATGAAAAAATGCTTGAAAATGATGTATCATGTCTTCAAGATTCCAGTTTTTGAGATGCCTGAAAAATAAGAATGAATATGAATACGCGATTCTAAAATGGTGTAAATCCTTCAATTTTGAAGTTATCAAAATGCGATTTGCAGGGTTTTTCCATAACTTTGTAATGACTATAAATGAGTTTTTAAAAAAGTGGGTGTTATTTGGAAAACACAAATTTTCTCCGCGCGCCAACCGTAGGAATCAAGTCGAAGTTAAAAATCAATTGCTACAGACGAAACTACGAAAGTAGTTTGATGACTTTTTCCACTAGCATTTTTGTTCAGATGATCCGTTTGGCCTTGAGAAGAATCTAAGCCGATTTATATTGGACATCCTATGAATGTGATTGAGCAACAATTGTTTTTAAAAAAATATCGAGCTCAATAGCTCTTTGAAAGAGACCCTAATTTCCGAATCGGCAGCCCAAGGAAGTGAAAAGCGGTGCCTAAAGCGGCCTAAATACAAGGGAACATTGTTGGCAAACCGGCTCGATTCGTGGCTTTTTACACATTATACGAACAAAGGAAAAACTTAAGAACCGTTGTTCGTCACCTCTACACACATGGGAATTTGGTTTGCCGAAACGATGTTTGCACATGTGTAGGCCGCTTAACCCATATGGATGATCAACTTCGCAGATGCTGTAAGTACCAATTTGGTCATTGGTCATCATACTGTAGTAAATGCTGGAAACTATTGGAAAATGTCTATTCTACCTTGTATATCTGTTTGAAACTAGTGTTATAATAACACCAAAGTATCCAAATATAAATTTTAAAAAACAAAAAACAGAAAGTTTAATAAATAAGTCTAATCTTAATTTTTTTTTTTTTTTTTTTTACGCGATAACTATAAAATTTGCCCTTTCGCCTTCTGTAAGGTGGACCATCGATCTGTAATTTCTATTTTCTAGAACTGGCCTGCAATTTCTTCATGTAAGTTGCTACTTAGTTACTTTCAGGTGGCTGATTGAATCCATTCCAGTCATGAAGACCCCAATAAAGTCGAACTCGTGTCCTCATGGCCTAGTATCAGACGCTAACTACTCCATTACGCCACGACACTGGGGTGAACACTGGGAAATTAGGTTGTATTGTATTATAACGTATTCGTCAATAGATCATATGTTAATTATACATCTAAAATAAATTCATATATTTTTTAAAAAACCATTGTTAGATAGGTGCTGCAATGGTTTAGCTGCAGTATGGGTGGGGACTGAATTGCGCTTCTATTGATTCAGCTACTGTGGCTATAGCCAGCCTTCTCTCCGCTTTTTACCAGATTAGCCTCACAACTTTATCTTATCTACTGATAATTGCATCCCTGTCCTTGCATTTATGTCCTATCTATTGGCATGCCATTATCTGTTAACGATCCCTATTTAACAAAAGTTTCTAATTGAGCAGCTTGTGTTTTTAGACATTTATGAATCGGTCTTGGCAATGATCAAATTACATTAGTATAACCGTTAAAAATTAATGCAATTACATTTGTTTTAAAATTGAACTTTGTATCTTCCTTTGTTATGAGTAACACTTGAGAAGAAACTAACTTAATGCTTAGCACTAAGAAGTAATTAATTTTATGCTTAGTAACGTAGGGATACTGAATGAACAAAAAGGTTGATTAAACTATATTTTAAAATTAAAACTGAACAAAATATAACTAAAATAATATAAAAATTATTATTAGTAAAATCTCAATTTTTTTTTGTTTTAATTTATGTAAGTTTCCTTAATAAACAAAGTTATTTTAAGTTAATTTGAATTCCGCATTCTATTCGAAGCTGACGTCTTATTTAATAATTATTATTCACTCTAATAAGTTTATATTTTATATATTTTTATAAATAAAAGAACACTTTCCTAGTGATACATTTATATAGGAATCTTAATGAGCACTTTCTCAGACTTCTTAAACATCTTTATAAGTTCCATGTTTCGGACTAATTGTCCATTATCAAAAACTTTTTATTTATCTATAGCATATAATATGGATCATATATATATATATATATATATATATATATATATATATATATATATATATATATATATATATATATAATTAGTTACATATATAATTAGTATAATTATACATATATAATTATACATATATAATATAATTATACATATACAATATAATATAATATAATTATACATATATAATTAGTTAACACATTATTCATTGATACTAAATTAATATACTATATTATTTTAGTAGTCAATTTATGAATTAATACATC
This sequence comes from Rhaphigaster nebulosa, assembly GCA_948150685.1. Classification (NCBI taxonomy): domain Eukaryota; kingdom Metazoa; phylum Arthropoda; class Insecta; order Hemiptera; family Pentatomidae; genus Rhaphigaster; species Rhaphigaster nebulosa. The sequence continues at coordinate 124,944,759 of OX411309.1, read as the reverse complement.
TCTATATTTATTATACTATGTGATATTTCTACAATATAACTGTTAAAAGTTTCAATTTAGCAATAATCAGAATTTAATTCCATATATTCATATTAAACAAGTCACTATGTTAATCACTATAATTATTAATGTCATTTATTACGTTTTATTTCTCTGTGTGTTAATCTTCTGCTATCCACACTCACATTATTATATTCAATTCTTACTTATTTTTTAATCCTATAAGAATTTATTCCACTTGCCAAAGTAATGGCCTATTGTGTTTAAGTATTTTCATTTTTTCTCATATTTTCTCATTAAACATTCCGTTTGATTTTTCCTATTTTTAAGTTTGCTTAAGTTTGTTTAAGTTAAATAAAGAATTATTTAGATTTTTTTTAAATAAAACATTTTTGAAGTTAGTACTCCATTATTTTGAATTTTTTTTTTATTATTTAAATAGCTTGAATTATCCTTATGGCCAACTTCCTAATCCTATGATAACTGACTCATGTCCAGCCCATCCTGTAATACCTGACCTTTTCTTTTCTTTATAACATTATCCTAGTATTTTCTTAATTTTTATTCTAATTATCATCTATTTTTTTTTTCGTATTGATCAATCTATGGTATTATTATCTTTAAATATTATAATTCTTTTATTATCACCATTTATATTATTATTTATACCATTTTTGTGTTATATATATGTTATAAGCTCTAAAAATGGTTTGCATATATCTGTACGGTCAGAGGTAAACTATACTAATTACCTCTGATGTACAGATATTTGACGAAATATTGGTAAGTATAGTAAGAAAAAAAAAGAAAAAAAAACCGAAACAATTTATTCATTTTTTTTAATTTTTATAATATTATATTCTATCCTGACTAATCCCTGACCGATTATTTTTTACTATCGGACTTTGATTGTTTATCAGTGGTTAGTATTCATGTTAATAATAATTAAAAATCTGTACGTTAAACGCTTGAATTTTCTACATTGACTTTACTTCGCCAGCCCGAAAATCTTCGTCTATCGCTATCAAAATAAATTAGGTGTCCAAAGAAGCTCAATATTTTCAGAAATGAAAAACTAATTCGTCATAGAATAATTGCGTTGTCAATTAATTATGGGCACCAAGTAAACCTACCGTCTTCTACACAGGCAGTTTTAATAAAGTTGACAAGCCATACCAGATCCCTCTAAACAAAATTGTAACCGATGTTGATAGAAGTCTCCTTTAACATGCTGTGACTGGTATATGTTGAGTTAAAAAATGTGCCTTGTGTTTGGTGATCCTCACTCCCTCATCTGCTCATAGAATTGAGAAAGTAAGCTAAATATTTGATGAATTTCTATTTTATTTCTTCAGTTTTTATGGGATTTGGTGTGCTGTAAATTTAAGGCCTAATCAGTAAATAATGAATAATCCCAAAAACCTCAGCTTTCTTTTTATTTATTATAAAAGTTGTATTTCATTCAATATGTCTCTAATTTAGTTGCTTTAACAATAGGTTAAAATTAATGTATTCCATACGTTTTGTTTTAGTTTAATAATAATGTAATGAATTAACTAAAAATGATTGTAACGAAATATATTTCAATAAAACTATATATATTTTTTATTTTATTGTTATTATCTTCTTGTAATATTATATCCCACATAATATCCCATTGTACTATGATCCCTCCATCAATCCCTCAAATAACCACGATGGGATCTTCTGAGATGCAATTAAAATCGATATACAAATTTTTTTTTTTAATTGCAGTGCAATTCGAAGTGATAAGAAAATTATTATAAAATCTCCCTATTTTCGAAGATGGACCCATATATAAAAATCAAATGCAGCATTTCTCACATCAACTGCTTAAAAGACGCATCAAATAGAGAGACAGCACATCACTCCAATAAATCCAATCACATATATATATATATATATATATATATATATATATATATATATATATATATATATATATATATATATATATTTTCTATATATATATATTTTCTATATATATACATGTATATATATATACTAGCGAATTCACATAGTCACCTCTTCCAGCAATATAATTTTAATCATAATCCTTGAAATAACATTAAACTTAATTTTCTATATATAAATAATTCAGAATAAGCAGACTGTTTTGCAAAATGCATTAGCAATCGAAGGAGTATTGAGACTGAATACAGATCGGTCCAAGGAGGGGATGCTGGGGGGGACCTGTTAAGTATTCCGGTTGACCTATTTCCAGATTGCTCTTTCTCATTCCAGGTCCAAGTTATTGCTCCTTTTTCTTGATTGGTTTCAATATTAATCAAGGTGAAGTTTATTTTGAGATCCATTTGCTTCTTTCTTTTTAATGTGGAAAACAAATTCAAGATGTAACTTTTGATAATTTTTTTTTTTTTTTTATTAAAACGTCTGAAATAAACGAGATTGCTAAAGATACGATGATAGAGCGTTCGGTCCAAAAATTAAAATCTGAAACACCAGGAGTTGAGAGTTTCTTCTAGTTCTGAAACTTTTCTCATTACGTTTTTCCTGAATTAGCGAGGTCATCTTTCAGTGATGGCGCTTCTAGATTTTTTTTTTGTATACTTCAAACTTAGTTCAGTTAATTTGATATCCCTTCAATTGATTTAGGTTTATTTTCAAATAAAATTTTAATAAATTAATCTCTGAAAATTTAATTTATAATCGTTAGCTCTTAAGGATATACAGTTAAGAATAATTTTTATTCATTGTAAAAATAATTTTGAATATTGAGTAAAATATATAAAACATCATCGATTAAAAAAAAATCAAAAAGGAAAAGTAAAATATTTAATTAAATGGAAAGGGATGTCGCTCGATCAAGAATTTTCTATGGTCACAGATAATGAATTTGGGATAAAATATTGAAAAATAATAACTGACAATTTCGTATCAACCGTTTTTCGGGAAACTTACTTCTTGGGAGTTTATCGAGATTTATCGGATCTCATATTCTAAAAAATCAAAAGTTGGATCCAAAATAGTCACCAAATTTTTTCAAATCGCTTGGTTTCTATAAATAAATTAATGGTTTCTATAATCGTCAAATCTGAATTTAACCCCGGTTATCCCAAATCGTGCATGCAAGATTAAAGTAAATACACATATTGATACCATATATTCAGTGATGTACTAATAAGTACGTTTAAAATAATCGATTAAAGGATGTGTAAAGTCAATTTAAGCAAATATTTTAGGGAATAAATGATATGAAATATAAACATGATTCATGTGGAATAATGTAAGGCATAGCTAAAATTTACAAGAGGAGCAATATATTTACCTCTAATTTACTCCGTTGAACAGCCAATAGTTTAACCAACATACTAACGTGAATGGGATTAAATGATATATGAATAATATTTCTCAAACGTATAAAGCATGTTAAAATAAAATTATTTATTTTGTATGTCGTCCTCCAAATTTGTGTTTAAAATTAATTACAATGCGAATATTATATATACAATATATATGTATATAGATATAAGATATGGCAAAAGGATGCTACCGATACATCAATTTAAATACATTGATCTCTGTTTGCACTCTAATGCACCTCGTACTGTAGATATTGGAGATAAATGTAGAGAATTATGAAGTTGATTATATGAGCTGATCAAAATATTTTTAATTATTTTAAAAAAATATATAGCATAAATTGAATAAATTGTTAATGAAAAATTAATAAAAAACTGTCAAATATTGTTTATCTTGTATTTATATTCAAACAAACGATAGTATTTTATTATTATTTATTTATATATGTTAGAAAGCAATCGGAAGATTCCAAATGCAAAGCCTCAAGTCTCTGTAATACCAGCAAACAACTAACCAGTCAACGTTTCGCCAATTCAGGAATCATCAGGACGTATACCAAAAATCACTATGAAGATCAAATCCAGCACATCTCACATTAACCATCCAGAATCACACATCAACCCGGGACAGTACATCACTCCAGGATATCCAATCACATACTCAAGGCAAAGGGATGTAATATAATGACAGATGAGAAGGTTTTAATTATTATTTACCGGTATTTTAGAGACTTTAGGCTTTGAATTTGGAATCTTCCAATTTTTTCTAACAATTAATTTACGTATCTTTTTGAATTTTTGCTATTATATATATATATATATATATATATATATATATATATATATATATATATATATATTTATATTATAATTATTTTACCTTTTATTTGTATCTCTCTTATTTTTGATTTTGGGATTCGCAGGAGCACAGTAGATAATTTGTAAAATATTTTTTTATTAATCTATATCATATCTCATTTATTTTGCGATTTTCAATATGTAATAAATTTCTATTCTTTATTTTTTTTTTTTTTTAACAATAAATGTATAATATTGGAATGCTTTATCAGGGATATCTGGAGATGACGGGGGAAAGCATTGAGCTAGAGAAGCAATAACTGATTTAATATCACTTCTGTAGGGACCCCTGTCGCCAAGTTGTCCCTATTGGATATTTCCTTGCCTCCATGTTGATTTTTAAACCTTTTCAGTAATTCATATTTAGTAAAATTGTATTGTGAAGGGGTGTTCATTAAACTATTTTACTATGTAAATGTGTTTTTATTAACTATACTCAAAATTTACTTTTTATAATCGTTTGTAATTCCATTTACTAGTTGTGTTTCTGGTCTGGAATCATATTAGAACGAAATTTATTTTAATGTTGTTTTTCTTTTCCGTGAAGAAGTAAGGTTTAAGAGATGGACTAGAAAACGTTAAACATATTTGGTAAAAATAATTCTTTGGTAAATTTCAAACTCCTAAGAAATTAATTTTTTTAACATACTTTTTTTTGTCGATATTTATCTTTCAATATGTTAATTATGTTGTAAGGGATAGGCGCTTGACTGTTGATGATAGTTTTAAATAAAGCATGGTCGGTGATCAGCCAGGTGAAAGCATAATAAGGAATAACAAAATATATTTTGTTTATCTTCTTTAACTTCACACGCTACATTGTTGGGCGAAACCGTGGTTTTTCGGGAAAAATCTATTTCTATCTGACAACCTTGCCTTCATTCAATTGGGGTATAGATTTCTATGTTTTCAATGCTCTAGAATCGAATGAAACTATTCTTAATTCTTCAGTATTTTGTCGTTATCCAGTTAAGACAAATTTCGTTGCGGTCTGCCATGATTTTCGAGATTCTCAACGGTCTATTGCCAATTACCAGAAATAAGTAAGACGATATGTGGTTTAAGAGATTTTTATTTTGTATATTATAATATCGGTTAGTTAATTCTATTTAACTATTTATTTAAAATTAAATAAATATATATAAATATAAAGGGGAGGAAATCTTTTAATAAAAATATTTTTTTGGAGAATAATTATTGTAAATAATATGAAATTAATAGCTTGGATTCATTAATCAATGGATTCTTCAGAAAGGAAGTTGTTTCTATTTTGTTCAGAAATATTGTGTTCAATAATACTCTGTGAAGTAGTCACAAAGAGACTATTCCTATTGATTGAGTTATTTTCCAACCAGAGCGCGATTCCTGCAACTTTCCTCTCGATCATCATGCTGTGTGACGAACTCCCTTAGGCTCTAGATAGTTCGAAACCCGTCCTAATTAAATTCTTAGGAGTCATATATTAGAGAGACATTAGCATCGGACTGACTGTAGGAGAGTGGTGGGGGTTAAAAACTTTATTGAACTAGGGCAAAGCTTAGCATAGTTGGGGCGCTCATTTAGGACCGTTAATAACAGGGCCATTTCCATATGGATCTCCTATTATACTCTTCTCCGTCATTTCTAGAATTCCATTCCTCTCTCTGTCTCTCTCTCTCCTTGTTTATTCTTCGCTGGTCTCCTCACATCTCTTTGCATGGATCCCCTAGGTAATTTACTGTATTTAACTAATTTTGCTTCTATACACACATGTATAGTATATATTTATAATATAATGCTTTCTACAGCTTTGTGATATTCAATTATAATTTTTGAAAGATTTAGTTATGACCAGGGCCACCGTAACTCTCTGTTAATAAGTCTCTTTGAAGAATTCCCCTGGAAGGGACAAATTACCAAGAAGAAGATAATATGCCTAACCCCTGGAGAAAAAAGGCAGAATAAATGATATGACCACACAGAGAAGAAGTTTTAAAACTGCAAAAGAAAAATTTCTTCAAAGAATGTGCTGACTGCAGGCTAGGTGTGGGTGTTCACCATTTCAAAAAGTAAACTTCGAAAAGTAAACAGATATATTGGTTTGATTCAAGATTATCCAATTGAAAATTTTCGCTTTTAGTAAAGGATAAATTAGATATTAATAGGATACTTTAAAATTAAATTGGTTTGGGTATAGTTGACCGTAGACATTCCATGCCTTTGATTTTTTTCATATATGTCTACCTTTGTTGTTGATATATTTTCATGTTTTATCTTCAAAAATATTATTTCATATTGGTTGTTGTCTTGTTTTTTCTGTTTAGCCCTGATGAAGGCCTACGACGTAGGCCTAAGCGTCGGCACACAATAAAAAATAAATTCCGCTTATTAGTGAGTTTTTTCTTCATTGACCACACCCGCTGAACAACTTTTTCTTCTAATTCAAAATTAAATGATTGAATTATTCAGTGAATGCTCGTGCCAATAACTTGTTTAGCTATACGTTGCATCTGGTATATAAATTTAAATGGTTATTTATTGACTGAACTGCCAACCTTATTTTAATCAAAAATTGAAATTGAGGAGTTTTCTATAAAAATTTAATATATCCAATTCTCCAAAGTGATGATTTATTGGAAGAATTTATCTTCTGAGCCCAAGAATTATTCATCTAATTTCAAATCTTAAATTTCCCCCTGTCCAACAGGTTTTGCATAACAATCTTTCCATAAAATTTTGCCTTATCTATATGAGATGCCCTCTGATATATTTTTTTTTTTGTAATAATTTTCTAAAAGTTGATATCTTAACTATTGATAGGAAACTCCTCAATTGTTTTTGTTCTTAAATATGCGTGCAAGAAGCGGATAATTTCGAGATCTGAGTGGTCAAATACCTTTAAACCCAGTATCAGTCAGACTTTCCAAGCCTGAGAGAAGCCTATTTGTTTTGAAAATTCCCAACAACTCTCGCTTTATGATACGCTCATTTCTTATATTCACGAATGAGCTAATGATGCTCATTAAAGCCAATTTAAGCGGTAAATGGAAGAAAGAATAAGATAAATACATAGTGTAAAATAATTTTTTAGATAGGCTGTTTTTATTAAGTACTTTTAATGGCTATTTTAACAGGAATGGCAGCGGTGACAAAACCGAATAAGGCACTCACTATCAGATAATATATTGATAAAATTCAGGAATGACAACATTTAACGCTTTAAATTACAGATGTGTTATTTATTATCTTATGTTGCCTACGTAAGAATCCTAAAATCAGATACTTCATTAAAATATGTTCTAACGGCAAACATCGACGGTAATGATGTCGGTGTCTTGTTATTTAGGAATACTAACAGCTAAGCAATACAACACCGATCCAAATTAGTGTCATATTGTTCATATTCAAAGAAACTTTCCGTATTACATAATTGACAAGCCTTCTCATATAACTACGAAAATCACCAAAGATCCAGAACTTGATTTGAAAAAAAATCGACAAAATAACAACAAGCTTTCACTGAAAATTCGAAGGCTAATCTGGACAAGTTCTAACCTTTTAAACTGTTATTTCTTTTTTCTTTATTCATATTAATGTGTTTTTCGTTGTTGTTTTTTTTTGTTTAATTCAAGTAAAACTACGAAGTACATCTAAGAAGATATTCACTAATGATTTATTATAAAAAAGTAGTCTTTATGAAGCGGTATTGATTTTATTTCAAAGGCTTTTATTAAGCAATTTTAATTGTTTTTTTACTGATACCTTCTTTGAAGATACCTGGTTGACCAGGTATTCCGTTTTTTTTTTTTTTTTTTAGTTTATTACTTATTTCTATGAGAAACACGAAATGTCATGAGCCAACTTAAGTTGATTATGAAATGTATCATGATAATCAATGATAGTGAGGATTTTTTGGCATCAAAAAAGGTCTTCTAAATAAAAATAAAAAAAAAAAAACTATAAGAAAAAAAACATGTAACAGATTTTTGTTTTTTCTATAGGTCTTGTATAATCAATCTTCTCCCCCATGGGTTCTCTAGATCAGTTTCTGATAAACAAATTCTCCTTGAATAAATAATTTTAAAAAAAATTACTATAATCCACAAATTGAAATAAAACGAAGATTTATACTAGCGTATTCTTGTACGTAAAACGTGTTATTTTGTGAAATTTTTTTGAATTGTATTGCAGTATTATGGTTTTTAAAATATTGTTCTTAGTACAAAATTGGGACATGCCGCACCTTTTTAGAATAGTTATTATTAAAAATAAATTACTATGTAAATGGCTTGTTGCTGAAAGGAAAAATAATCTAAAAACTTTTAATAAGTTTTTGATAGTGACCAAAACAGAGGTGGAAACGTCATTAGAATAAAGATTTTTTAATACCACAGATTTATTCTAAATATCTGGACAGACCAAAACCGTGACAGACAAAAACGATTTTCTGTTATCTATAACACAAAATAATTGTTTTATTGGTTTTTAATCAAGGAAATTTTATATCTCATTGAAACGTAGATTAAAAAAAAAATTATCAGCTTCTATAATATATTTAACATATAAATGAAATAGTTTAATTAAATTTATTTATTGTGGTCGCTCTTTGCAACTTTGGATCATTGACGACTCCTTGGACTTATACTGTGAACGGTTGTAAAGTTCCATTTGTTAAGTCGATTTATGAATGCTGTTAGGGGTTTTACTGTGTTTTTATTATCTTGGGAGGTCCCTGTCAATGTTGAGAGTGCTTTTACCTTTTGCCCATAATAAAGTAAACTAGGGACATTCTATGAGGACATGGTTGACCGCACCTGACACTCAGGCTGCTGGAAGTAACGATAAAATTCGGGGTGACCGAGGTCTGAGGTGGACCACAACAATATTCTACCTTTTCTTCTTGAGGATATACTTTTTTTTTTTTTTCCAGTTTCACTACGGTGTCTGGAATGGCTGATTCAATTGTGCCAGTAATGTATACTTCATCTGTCTCTAATGCTCATTCTAACAAAAATACGTTTTTTGAATTGTGTCCCTTTCATTCATGGATTCACGTATAAAATACATGAAATTTGCAAAACAAAATAAGGCCAATCAGCAAAAAGCAACTGAAGCAGTGCTGACGTCGATTTCGAATCCAGTCCTACACACTCTTGAAGTACTTGACTTCATTTTTCCAGTACATTTCCTTTTAATTCGACAAAGTTGTCAATACTATTGAATAAGACATATTTAACACTTAGCATATATACTATCATATTTAATACACTCAAGCCAATATATGTAATCTAATCGTATATAAGGCTTTTGAGGAACTTGAGATTCAGTCAATAAATACAAATATATTTTGTATTTTGGTGACGTTCCTAGACTTTATTGTTCTCATGATCATATACTACCAGTGAAAAAAGAGGTATTTTCGATAAGCTACTGTAAATAATTATTATACTTAAAATTACGAAAATTGGTTCAGCAGGTACGTAATTTAGTCCGCGGAAAGTGTGGGAAAACCAAATACCACAACCTAACCACTACATAGACTCTCGCCTTTTCTACTCAATCTGAATTGACCAGAAATTTATTCATTCAGTACCGTTTCTGCTGTTCAATATAAGATACTATTTTTTCATCAATTTATAAGTAATCAATTTGTTATAATGTGGATTAAGTGTTAATTTGTATTCTATTTACCTGTCCTTTTCAACTCAATTCGTTATAATATGTAAATAAGTGTTAATTTGTGTTCTCTTCGTTCGTAATTTTAATTCTTAAAAATTTTAATTCTTAATTCTTTAAGTAATTATTTACTGTAAGTTTTCTAAGACAACTGTTTTTACTCTTAGGGCATGCATATGAGAATAATAAAGTCTCTAAACGTTGACAAAATATAGTTGTATTATGTATATGTACATATGTGTGTGTGTGTGTGTGTGTATATATATATATATATATATATATATATATATATATATATATATATATAACGTAATAATATATGTCAAAGATATAAGCAGCTTCTAATAACAATTAGTGCATAACACGATATCAAGACTTAATCTAAAGTTTACATTATAAAGAAATCTTAGCAATTTCTGCTATATTTTCAATTAAATAGTTTTTAATGACTATGTTGAAGTTACAGTTCATACTTAATAAATAATTAGCTTACCCCACTGGAAATCATCTCTTCAATTTAGCAGATGGGCAATGAGATCTAGCTATAACATTGTCTACATGTGGTATTCATATTTAACAGTGCCCTTTAGGGTTGGACATGGGAAACAATATATTTAACTCATTAAAAGGTTTTGTAAACAGACTCAAATTGATATAAAGTTGCCATAACAACAGCACGCACGCAAGATGGCATGAGGCCCGTGCGGACCTATATCGTGCGTTATCTCGAAAATGATAGGTTTTAAGCTTTAAAACGCTGGACCAATACGCTCCGCAGGAGCATATATGATATTGTTGCCCGCGTCAAAATCTTTAAAACACAACTTATCCCCTCTCGATCCGCCGACTATCAGTCGTCAAAGTTTTGAAACCTTCCAGTTTTTTTATCATTTTTAGTTAAGCCCTTGTAAGATTTTAAGAAACAAAATTAGAATTCGTCACATGTCCGTGAAATTCTCTTTCTTTTGATACCTCACTCGTCAAAATCCATCGCTCATTAGAGCCGGAAAAGGGATCTATACTACCGTAATAATATATAGTAGTGATATATATGGTCTTATAAATTGAAAATAGTAGAGTTTGCTTAAGATATGTTTATTATCTAAGCTTTAGATTTACTCTTGATATCATTATTCATTGAATGTTATTAGATATGACACTGCTTAAATCTTTGCTCCGATTTTTTTTTTCTCAAACCTTGCATTTTACACTGCTCTGGATAATTTTGAAAACAAGGGACGATGACTCATTTTTTTTTAAAATCACTTTTTCCTACTCAGAGCGCTCTATAAATGTTTTCAATGAATTGGCAAGCATGGGCTGATTTTTATTTTTTACCGCTACCACTATGTTAGAAGAAAGTTTTATAATTTCAATGAAACCTATCGTTTGTAAATTAATCTTGGGTTTAATATGATTAATGCGATTTCAACTTTTCATGTAGCAGTTATCTTTTAGTTTTGGAGAGAAGAGGGGATGGGGAGAGAAATAGGGCAAGGTCGTTAAGTTTTAATTTCTCCAAGAAAGGAAAGGTATTTTATAGTGTAATCTAGCATCAACTTCAGAAGCAGCTCATTATTTTAACTACTTTTTCTTAATGGGTCGTAACAAAACTCAAGTGTTCTCTCAGATTTTTTTTCTCGTTAAAGTAGTCGTTGAAGATTCATTGTATTTGTATTTTTACACCTTTCATAATGTATTCTCATGTTTTAAATTATTTTTGTGGTTTATTTGAATTATTTTTTAAACATTTCGACTTTAAGGATTATTTTAGTATATGAAGATGAAAGTTTTTGTTAGTCCTTGTAAATATCTACCATTCCAATATGAATGCCTTTGTTTTATTTCTTTTTAAAACATATTTTCGTCATTAACCAATCTCTCAAAGTGGTAATGAGGCTAATAACAGAATGCTTAGCATACCCGAAGGTTCAATGCCGAAGCCTGCATCAATTGCAGACTTTATCTTCCCTCCACCGAAAACCGTTAAAATGCAATTCTATAAGATCGTTGTTAATATGATTCTCACCAAGGTCTACAACTTTTGAGGTTTGACCACGCGTCTGTATTTTGTATTTTGGGAAGAGGGGATTTGACATTTAAAAAAAAAACTTGCTTAGTCTTTTCCTCAAAGCCCCTTTAGTATTCATATATGCAGTATATCCCCGAGATAAAGGATGAAAACAAGTTATGACAAAAGAATGCTTTATTTGCATAATTTAAAAAGTATAATTTTTTGTGTTTTTATATTTATTAACATTTGAAAGGTGATCAAATTTCCTACAGAACAAAAACAACCATCGAAATTTGCTAAGATCTTGCTTATTGGATCGAGTAGCCATGTTTCTATATTGCAGAGTTGGTTTTCTGTGCATGTTTCCAATGTAAACCCGTTTACTTTTTAATTAGGGATTGATAAATTATTTGCCACTTCTATAATTTTGTTTTTATTGAAAACTGGTTTCGAATGTTGTACATTCATCTTCAGTTCTAAAAACACAAAAATTCAAAAATAAGTAATTCAAAATACAGTTTAGTATTATTATACACATTAAATTAAATGTAATATAAATGCAATTAAATATTTATAATAATACCAAACTGAATTTTGAATTGCTTATTTTTTGATTTTTTGGGTGTTTTTAGAACTGAAGATGAATGTATAACATTCGAAACTAGTTTTCAATAAAAACAAAATTATAGAAGTGGCAAATAATTTATGTCAACCGTTTACTTTTTTCTCGTTTTTCGGATAATTCGAAAACTCTAAAACTCCTGGATCATTCAGGAGTAAGTATTGCTGATAGAAGATATAATTAAGGTTAGTCGGTGGGTGCGGTCAAAGATCTTATTTAATAACTTATTTATTATGTGCCAACGTTTCGGCCTAAGTTTCAGGTCATCATCAAGGCTAAAAGAAAAACAAGATAACAACATTGAAAACTACAAAGACAATACAATAATGATAATGAACAGAATAGATAAGACTGGTAAAAACATATGAGGCAAAAAGAAAAATATGTTAATATAGATATTGTAAATAATGAAAAATTAAAGTAATGTGAACTGAGTGAAGGATCATTCCATATGCTTATTTGGAAGATAATTAAATGGTCCACAAAGGTAGGCATAAATAAAAAAATAAATTTAAAAATCGTTATTAGAGCAATATTAGCGGCAATGATTAGCAATATGCAGCAAATGATTTTTGCATTGGATTTTTAATCCAAAGTGGTAAGAAAAGTCGTGTGGGTGGATACATCAGATATTTTAAATATTTGCTTGTGTTATGACTTCATAAATAATCCAAAAACTGTTTGTACAGTTTTCTGTACTGACTGGATTAGTGTTGCCGTCAATAGGCCGAGCAGTATCTATTATCTCATTAGTTTTCATATCACCATCAAGCAGTGCGATAGCTGACCTGTTTGGCGTCACGGTATGGTCTCTTATAAAGGCCGATTCCAGTGCCATTATACCCCTTCTCTGTGGACGAGATCTTTTGGACTCTATTTATAGGGTGTAAAGTCGTTCAATAATTTTATTTTCAGACCAATCGTCTGGTGATGGAATTTGGCAACAACGCCATGCCTTTTTAAATATTATGTGCCAGCAAGAGCTGCGCATCCTCAAATTATGTGCTGAATTGAGTCGTATGACAATTCATAAAAATGTATCTATTTCAGTTTGCTGAAGTGGGTGAAAGAATCTTCCATGAAAGGTTTTCGGCTTCCGTTCTTCTAGTCGATCGTTATCGGTAATGATGGGGCGGTTCTTGAGAACCTAGTTGCAAAGCAACGCTTAAGGATGTATATCCTTGGCCACACACTATCAAGCATGCATGATCAATCATTTTGTACAATCATATTAGACCGCGTGTGGGGTAATTTTATTCTAACGTTATGATTGAATGAGCCGCTTGATGATTGATGGTATTCGAACAAGACTGGGTTTTCAAGCGAAACTGACCATGTGTGGCTGTGATGTGCCGGCTTGAAGTAGCCTGCCGGATTAGGGTTTTCTCTCTACATTTCGTTTGTTTTTTTTGGGGGGGGGGAATTTTTTTATCTACTGCTAAATAAATGCGTCCACCATTCATGATTTAAGATTTAATCTGATTAGAAACTGAAAATTAGAATAAAAAAGTTGGTTTGAAAACACTTCTTGAATTTTTTTTTACAGTTATTTACAAACGTGCAGTGCAATATAGTAATCAAAATATTTTTTCATGGTCAAGTATCCTTTACTGCGATGTCACTATGACGGTCTAGTGTTGGGACTAAATAAAATATTCTATAAATTATGTGATCAAACCTGAATGGTGACAATTGTGAACTAATAAATTTGAATTCTTTTTTTGATTATTAAATGCTCATATCTGATTTATCTTGTTTTGCTTGTAATCATTAATTTTACCTGATCATTCAACTATTTAACTATTTAATATATTGAATTAAAGGAAATGAATAGCATGCATTATCGATAATTTTGTACAAGAATGTTTGAAATCCCCTTGTACCATAAACGGTAAAATCATGCTTGAACTAGTACCATTTTTGTACCTTTACTTATCTAAATTTTCACCTAAATCCTCCATCTCTAATACTAAATGTTTAATTATTATTTTTATTCTTTATTAAATTTCCTCATACTACTAAAGAGTTGACCACTGCTGAGGAGTTGGAAAGTAGGATGCATACAGGAGAGGACAGAAGTGCTGCCGTGGAGGAAGGATGATATTGATCCTGAAGGGAGCCGCAGGACGGAATAAAAAAGCGGAGCAGGATGAGGAAGGACGGACAAAGATTAATCTGTTGGACTGGCTTCCAAGTTGGGCCCCTGTCCTACAGTCCTCCACCAGGGGCCGCTGTCATCCCAAGGGTCGTTAGCTCCTCCTCTTGTCTCCTGTCCATAACTTCTCTCTAATGAGCGCCGCGTACGCTTGTCGTATACATACGGTATACACCAGCAATAGTTATTAGGTTGATGTAGTGAAATATCATAAGGCAAAGAAACAAAAATTGCTTATAGCCTATTTTATTTTATTTTTAGTATTACTGTATTTTTATTGTTAGTTATTGATGTAGTCTGTTCGGTTTAAATTGAGTCTCGAATGCTCGGTTATAAGACCTGCTGCATCTGACACGTCAGCTGGAGTTAGGAGAAAATATTGAGTTGTCGCGCATGAAATGTCCGATTTTTTAAATCTTATTGTTTAGGGAGATTTAAAGCGTTTTCTGTTAATTCCCAACAAAATATTTACCATCTCTAATAAACAATTGCTAATCCTCTACTTACTAACAGTGTTTGTTTTTTCCCCAAATAGGCATACAGATTTTAGTTTCATTTCAACCGTGGTAATGGAAGCATGAGATTTCCGAGTATATTTTTATCGGTTCAAGCTTGACCATTTCGCTGTCCAGATAGGAAGGAATATCAATCAAGCTTTTGGCGAAGATAGTTTTAATGAAAGAAACATTCTTCGTCGGTTTTCAAAATTTTCTTCAGAAGATACGACCTTTCAAAATCTACTCCTATACCTCCAGCATCGATCCAGGACGAAGATCTTAAGGAATCTGTGGAAGAAGACCCTTATAAAACAGTCATAGAACTTGCGTCAGATCTCGGCACAAGTCGAATGACCGTTTAAAATTTATCGGAAAGGCTAAACACGATTCCTGGGTTCCGCACTAGCTGAACGAACGTCTGCAGTTGAAGCGTCAAGATATTTGTCTTTCTCTGCTTGCACGCCAGAAAAATGAACCAATTCTTGTGCGCGTTATAATTTGCGACGAAAAATGGATCATATATGATGATCAGATCAATAGTTAGGTGCCGATCAGCCACCTGGCCACATGCCAAAACAGAATCTCCATCCGAAAAAAATTAATGGTTACTCTATGGTGTTCTACGACCGGGCTCATAATTTTTTCATTTCTACCGAAGGGGAAAACAATCATTTCAGTATCATACCATATTGCCAAAATGCATCAAAATTTCATCAAACAACTGCCATATTTTACTGTCATAAACGACAAAGATTAAATTGTAATTTAATAAGGGAAATTAATTTGTGTAAGGAGTTGTCACGAAAAAAAAAAATCAGTGTTGCTCGGGATTGCGAGCATTGACTTGAATAAATTGTTTATTTATTTAATTCATTTATGGGCTTTTCAACACCATTTTCAAGATAACTAAATTTTAAAGAATAATTTGGTTTTCTTTAAGAACTGCATTATAGTTATTTGTACACTTTCCTTATTTAAGTAATTCCTCCTAACTGCTTTTCGAGAGATGCTTGTTGTTCTCTATAAAATTCGAAGGCGTAACACTGGGTGAGGATATGACTTGAATAAATAAAATTAACTGAATAATAATATAAATAAATAATAAAAATAATAATAATAAATAAATAATACTAAAAATAATGCAAATAAGAAAAGTAAATTAGGGATGTAATATGGATCCATGTAATTCATAATCTTTCCTTCACTCTTTACATATTATTTTAATTTTCATTATTTTCAATATATATCAACCTTTTTTTTCTTCACACTTCATATTTCTTTATATGTCAATTGTGTTTATTACGATATTTTATTATTGCTATTGGTACTGTCTCTATCGTTATCAATGTTGTTATCTTGTTTTTTTCTTTGCCCTGATGATGGCCTAATCTTAGGCCGAAATATTGGCACACAATAAAATAAGTTACACTTAATAGTGTATTCTTCACTGACCGCAAACCTCGACCAACTTCTTAAAATTTCATCTACGTTCAACTAAACTCACACCGAAAAAATAATATTATTATTTAAGTTGATGTAGTTATATTAAATAGATGTTGAAAGTTAAACTCAAGACTTTGGAGCTAATTTACATTTAAATTACTTTAACGATACTTCTGTTCCATGTGGTCTTAAAAACTTGCCCTTCTATCCCTATTTCACCTAAAGATAAAATGCTTAATTACACACTTCTGAGATAACTATAAGTTAAGCCTTGTAATTAGGGACAAAGGATTAATAGGATGAAATTGGAGGTAAGTGGAATTAAGAAAATGAGAGAACAGAAAAAATGATAAAACTCAAAGAAAGAGTTAACCAGTAACGACAAATCTTTAAATTTGTTTATGAACTATTAATAGTTTGTATATTGTCTACCTTGGTTAATTAACGAATGTGATTATACCTACTCTTCAGAAGACCAAAAAAGAACTAAGTGTTTTACTTTTAACTTTCACATTGCGAATACTTTTTTGTTTTGTATCTCATGGCCTTTTTATTCTTCTGAGCCCTAGATTTGTGTTTATAAGATCTTATTTTGCAAATATGCTTCTGGTGAATAAATAAAATTAAAAATCGATGTTTCACCTTAGTTAGTTGAACGTGATAGAGTATTTTTTTTTTAATATAAGTTTTATGTTCAGTCCAAATGTGAAATTAGGTAACGTCAGTTATCGTAATGAATTAAAACAGATATTAATAATATTTTTCTAATTACATAAATTAAGGTGGTTGTTTGTATTTTATTCATATCTTTTTTTACAATATTGACAAAACTTCGCTTATTAAAACTTATTTTTCAAACCGATTATAATTTTAGTGTATCTGCCTACATGCGAAAAATTGATCTTCTCCCACTACTATTTGCTCCCCCAATCAGTTGAACAGTGGCTTCCTATGCCGTACGAACCCGGTTCAAATCGAATTTATTTTTTATAAATTTATTATAAATATAGTAAACTACTACTCAGATAGTAAAATAATATTGAGTAAAATTTACGTTTGAATGCACTTATTATTAATTAATTATAGCTGGTTTTTTTTACTATTATCTTATGCGTTTTATTTATAAGGCATTTTTTTTTTTTTTTTGTAAATTGGCAATTTCCAGTGCTATCTGGATTCTGAGTAGTTTGATAATGGCCGCCGCTTCGATAGTTGTGGGAAGTTGCTTGATCAGCTAAGTTTGTACTCCATCAGCTTCGAGGTTGGTTTAACATCACTTCCATTCTGTCTTGTGATCGGTTTAAATTGCTTTCTCATAGCAAACATGGAAGTAAATTACTGAGTTTGAGCAGCTGTTGTATGCAAAATACAAATGTAAATAAAATAAACGCTACTGACGATTTTTTATTGGACTCTTGAAGATGTGATTAGCGATTTATTTCGTCAACTTCGACTTATTCTCCTCTTACAATATGAGTTACCATGGTTATGTTATTTTTGCGATTTTTCAACAGTAATCAATAATGATGTTAAATAATAATTAAAAAACGTATTTTACTTTTTATTACAGTACTTTATAGAATCTAGTAATTTTATTGAAAGTAGCTTGCGAAAAAGATAATCCAATAGTAGCTTTACTCCATTGTACTCTTTTTTTAAATAATATTTTTATTGTTAAGCATTAAATATGCCACATTTGAGAGTCATGAGCAGTAGTGATAAATGCAAATGTCTATACTATGTAGATAAGAAGAAATAATGATATACATCGTAAACACTGGTTTAATTTATGTTTTTTTGTTTTTCTAGGTTCGAAAGTGACAGTTAATTTGAGAATGGGCCAGATGTACTTATTGTTTTTAATATTTACTTAATTAGAGCTAATAGGGATATTTGAAAAAAAAAAATCAAAATAATATTTTTGGAATAAATAAAATGTTTTTGAAATTATTTAATATAGTTTTTTACTGTTACAACCTCATGCTTTAGCTCATGGAAGCTCTTCTCATGCGAGGCTGAGATTGCGTGTGAGACAGGAGACCTAAGAGGCCTTAAATATTAAATGCAATTGCCTTCGAGATCAGAGGGAGAAGACACTTATCTCTTAAATTTAGGTTAGCGGGAAATCGATATGTCATTCTATTTATTGTTCCTTTCGACTTTCCATTTCCCTCCCGTTCTCATCTTTGAATTAATGCTCTGGGATCAGCTGACTGCTCTCGCAGGGTTACCATAACTCGAACCAAGTATGTTCGAAATGGCTGTAATAAATTTTGCATCACTTAGGGCTATCGCAAGCTAAAGACTATTTATCGGGCGATAGTTTAGTCGATTGCTCGGTTACTATGAAGATATAGGTCAGTGCTCATACCAAACGATTCGTAATCGGCCGATTAAATAGTTTTATCGGCTGCCCGATTCCCTTCCAGTTGAAAAACCTCCCAAATATCGGTAGATAATAACTTTGTACGTGCGCAGACACCTTCTTTTCATTCGACAGAGCTCTCCGCCTTATTGCACATATACATAGATAGTTAATCTTTTGTGTTTATCTTATTGTTTGTAAACAATGTCTTCTTTAAGTGAAACGTTTATTGAGGATTTGATTGCGGATATAAAAAAGCGGTCAGCTTTGTACGAAAAAAAACTTGTAATGGTAAGATTTAAAAAAAATTCGTCTAAGGTATTTTTATTGCTTCAGTGTTACATTCATTGTAAATGAGTCATTGGAAATATTCGTTATCTTTTTGGAACTGTAAGACATACAGTCGCCTCTTAGCTCTGTACACCTTTGCTCGTCGACGGGAAAGGTGTTTTAGCACCACACGGGGACCGTATTTTTATTCGTGTTTCATTGGAAACCCTCCGGCCTTATGAGCTAATATTATTGTGTAAAACATTTATCATTTGTTCATTCGAAAAAATCGAATTCTTCCACCCCAAAGTGCTTTCGAAGAAGCTGTTCCTTCAATTTCCACTGAAACTTTCCCTATCGCTTATCACGAAGGTGTTTCTTCTACACACAAAAAACTGACCCTACACCACCCAGGTGGCGTGGAAAGAATAAAAGGAAGTATCAGCTATACTGACGGATACGCCAAAGAAAAGTTGGCGCGATGGACAAAATGCAAGAAATGGGAACATTGAGACAGCACCAGAGGATATATTTTATTTTTCGTTTGTATTCATTGGGGTCCAGACAATGAAGACGGCTCAGAAAAAATCTGTCCTTGTTGCGTGAACAGTTTTGAAAATCTAGTCTCGGAGGAAGTGTTATTCCGTGGGCTCCTAGATGATAGAAGTATGAGAGAGGTGTCAATCGCTTCGTTATAAGTTGTAGAATAAGAACATCAACGTTGGTAGGTTTAAATTTTATTCATACTTTTAAGATTTACTTTTATTCAAGATGGTGGCCAAAATGGCTGTTAAAATATTTAATTTCCTTATAGTTGAACTATACCAACGAAATTTGTGTCAAATTATATGTATTTTAGTTCGCAAGATGAAGATAGCGTATTGAGAATATCTAATTACGCAAACATGCTAAGATATTCAGCATGGCGCCCGAGATTGCCGCCTCTGTAAATAGTACAGGAAAAATTGACAACATAAACCACAAGAAATTTACATTCATGAAACATTGGTCCTAACTTCTTTGCTGTAGGAATCAAGATCTATAGAGGCAGTCCAAATTCCAGGGGGACAAACCCTTTTTCGAGGGGTTTTCGAAATGGGGGACATGATATTCGCAAAATAATTTGCACAAAGTAAGTCGAGGTATCGTTTCTTATAATTTTTGGATCATATGTGGCCACTCTCATGACAATAAAGTTAGTAATTTAGAAGTTATTACTAATTTAAGTTAATTCACGGGAAATATTTAAAGAGGTAAGTAACTCTTGACTTCAGGAGCAAAAAATAAATTCATTTTGTCCCATGGTCCGATTCCACACTGAACAACAGGAAATTTAAATATGTTTTTATAAGTGTCATGTTTTTTGTTGAATAGGAAGTGGTCGTTCAAAAACTATTCACGTTAATTAAGTTCCAACTGTATCTTCGTAAAGTAGGAAAAATTCCTGTTAAAAAATATTGTTTGGCTTAACCAAATTTCATTCTTAAAACAGCTCGGCTCCTGAGAAACCTAATTCCACGCTACTCATTATGGCATATCAGGAGCCATTTCTAGGCCAATCACGAAAAAATATCTCGGCTTCATTTATATGAAATCAAAGGTTAATACTGAATACAATGAATTGGAAAACTTGTCCCGGTCTTCCCTACTATTTTTATTTTATTTTTTTTACTATGCGTATTTTTTAGTTTACTATTTATCAATGAACTTTTGTAATCGACCAAGAAAAACAGAAGTTGAACCCCTCTCAAAATCTGAGATTTTACGTTTCAAGACGCGTAGAATCAAACATTTTTAAAGGTTAAAAGATTTTTGTTATGGTCAATCGAATGGCTATTAAATTCACCAAAAAAAAAAATATAAATAAATAAAGATCGATATCGGATCAATGTTAGATAGAGTGGACACAGAGACATGGCATATTGAATTTTTTAGTTATGTTTTATAATGTATTCAACAAATTTTCCTAATGGAAACCGGTCATCATCATGTTTTGTTATTTAATAACTCAAAAATGATACCACTCCTGGAACATTCCAGATGCTTAT
The DNA here is from genome assembly GCA_948150685.1 of Rhaphigaster nebulosa. Taxonomy (NCBI): domain Eukaryota; kingdom Metazoa; phylum Arthropoda; class Insecta; order Hemiptera; family Pentatomidae; genus Rhaphigaster; species Rhaphigaster nebulosa. The sequence goes on along the minus strand of OX411309.1, from coordinate 124,923,488 downwards.
TTTAAAGATAATTTTTAAAGAAAAATACTGAAAAAAAATGTTAATCGAACTAATATTCGTGAAGATATAGCAAAATAAATGTTGTATTGGACCCTAACCCTAGGTCCTGTGAATGGACACGACTGGTATTTTAATTTATAACTAAATGGAAATAATAAACAATTTTGTATTAATTTGCAGCGTTATTAGTTTGTAGAACAATACACCCATGTTCAATTGGTAACATTCCAAGCATAAGCATTTAGACAATAAATCCATGCTTTCATGGTCGGAAATACAGATTTACGATGACTTTAATAATGGAAATAGTGGAGAGCATATTATTTTGAGAAAGGAGTCCTTTAATGGGCTTATCTATTAGTTCCAGGACAGTAAATTGTGGAACTATATGACAACTAGGACGGAACACAATAAGCTGTCGGTGTTGGGAGAATTCATCCAAGTCCCAAATGAGCTTTCTATTGAAAATTCTGGCTGAGCGCCCAAAGTGGAGCATTGATCTTGTCCCTAGGACGTGTCATGCACAGTCTTCTATATATAAATATATGTTTGTATACCTAGCTGTATAAATATACCCCTAACCCTTCCTCCCCAATATCCTATTCTTCCCCCCACAATGGTCTCTCTTGTCTGCCTTTTACCGTCTTCTGTTACTTACTTATATATCTGATTACACGTTCTTTCTCTGTGTTTAACCATACAAAAAGCTCGAAATAAAATATTTAATACAATTACCTATAATTTTATATTTTTTTTTATATTAATATGATATTTTTAGATATCCTGTACGGAGACAGTTTCTCTTCCTGAATTTTACTTGAAAGCATTACAGTGTAAGACAAAAGAATTTTGGAAATGGAGAGAGAACTTGAACAAGCCTTGGGTATTAATTAATTGAAATTGTTAAATTAACATTAACAAAAATAATTAAAATTATTGATCCTATTAAGATTTTTTTTATTTTTATGTTTAGCTTTTTAGATAATTAAATTGTCTTTCAAATGAGCATCTGGAATGTTCCGGGAGATAGTTTTCGAGTTAAAAAAGAACTAAACACGGGTAAACCGGTTTCCATATGAACATGTTCAGAATACTTTATAAATCATGTGTATAAAGTTCAAAACGCTATGTCTTTGCTAATACGGGTTCAATTTATACGGTTTGTTTTGTAGTGAATTTAATTACTTTTCGAATGGTCTTCGAAATTCCGGTCAATTACAACCGAATTGCGTATTGTGGACGGCGCACAGTGATGCAAAACTACGCTGTTCTGGCAATAACTCTTCGATTCAGTGTGGAAGACCTGATATGATGTCATTGTTTAAAAAATATTGAAAAAAAAAGTTTATTAAATAGTCATGGATGCTTTTTATTTTCAAGTATAGTATCTACAAGAGTTTGGGGTGATTGATCTAAAAAGAATCATTTTTTAATAATACACAAATTCAAAATATCAGATTTAATTTGGATGACAAAAAATTGAAATTAACTGATACGATTGAAAGTCATTACTAAGGGATTTAAGGGAGCACTGGATCCAAGTGTATTTAAAAAAATAAGAATGGTTAAATACCCTTGGCGATCGAGAATTTTCATATCAGCCCCATTTTCTTAAACTGACAGCTTAGACATTTATGGAATCAATTTGTGTACATGGCTTCTATTCTGGGGTTATTTTCTATATTACCACTCTAGTTTATTAACATAATATTAAAACACGAGTAGTTAAATTATTGAAAATTAAAATATTCAGTAAAAGCTTTAGAATTAAAAATATCTTGTATGCATTTGTTGGCAGAGCTATTTAATATTTTTTACAATTTTAATATATATATGTATATATATATATATATATATATATATATATATATAGACAAATGCTAATTATTATTTGCCAGCTAGTGTTAATTTGTCAATAATTATAACTTAAACTTTGTGTTTTCAGGGTTATAAAGACATTAAGGGACCATAAAAGAATGTTCTTCTCCGGATTTTGTTCTTTTTATCGGCCTTTACAGCTCATTAGGCCGTGCCGCAGATGTAAATTGCTTTCGGGTTTTCCTGTGCCAGATCAGAACCATGGTACGATAAAGGAATAAAGAGTCGGGTATCGATATATGTTGGGTTGTATCTTCCATTTGAAGAGTATATATAAATTATCATCTCTCCTCTCTGTGATATATTGGTTAGGTCTGGAGCCAGTCCTTCACTGCAGTAAGTCATTAGAGTCTGCTTCTCTCGGCTTTCTATCAGTGACTTAATGGCTTTGTTATTTAATACATTTGAAAAAATGATAAATAAATTGGCATGGTTATTAATATAAATTGGGATTTATAAATAAATAATTCAAATTAATGATTAAAAAATATTCTTAAACTTACAATTGAGCGGGTTGTCGCAATAAGTAATGATGATATGTACTATTTACATCAACATTAATCAAATAGCCTAAGCATGAATGGGAAGAAAAAAAACACACCAAATTTTGACCTTTTTTGTTATCATGGAAGAATCTTCTTTTAAAAATAAATTTAATTATCGGTATGAAGTCGATTTTCTACCTTTTTATATTATGTTTTATTTAAACATAGATTTTATTTCTAGGTAACATGACATTCTTAAAATACTGTCAAGCCTTTTTGATGCTGCCAAATTAGTTTCCAGTTTCCATCCAGGAAAATGAACTGAATTTAAAAGACTGGAAGGTGTTTATAAGAGTCTAGCACGAAGAGGTATTCAAGTCCCATCCCCTCATCCGATTTATAAGATTTAATATCGAAACAGATTAATTAAGGGGCGCTTACACAAGCGACGTTTACTTACTCTCGAGAGTAAAACTCGCAACTGTAAAGCCCTCTGCGAGTTCAAGGATGAGCGCTCTGAGAGTTGTAATGTCACGTCACAGCTGATGTAAACGGGGCGTAAACATTCCCTCCCTTCTCTCGGAGAAAACTCTCTGGAAATTCAAATCTATATAGAATGATTGAAACTGCTCTGCGAGAGGAGGGGGAAGGGGCCTTTATATATGTTGTGATGGACATTGTAGATGTCCGAGAGCTCATCCTCGAATTCACAGAGGCTTTTACACTTGCGACTTTAAAATCGCTCGCGTAAACGCACCTTTATCGTTTGTGTAATATGAATTAACAGAATAAAGACCTTGTTAAGCTTGGAATCAACAATACAGAATTCCAGTTTCCAATTTCCTTGTCTTTATAACTTGGTCCTGATAGTCAGCTCTAGAGAAGTACGTGAATCGTACACAAATCAGATCAGGTTCGAAGATGATGTACCACCAAGACAGAAGCTATTCTGTCTTTGTTTTAAGAATTTTTTGTCTTCTGTGTATATAAATCTATACTATTGCGATGAAATAAATAATCAGGATGCAGTCAACAAAGTATATTTTTTATTATACAAGCCAACTTTTCGGCACAATAATGTGTCATAAGTTTTGTCACCATTTCGAACTAAAATAGCCCTGATGATAGTTCACACTATTGAGCCGAAAGATCGGCTTTTATAATAAAACATGTACTTTATTGACTGCATCCTTATTTATTCCATCATAATAATATCACAGTCGATCAAGCAACATCAATTATATATTATTTCATTCAAAAATATAACGTAAATCCTGTAAAAAAAGCTTTCAGGTGCTATTATGATCCATACCATCATAATTATTAAGCATGTCCCCTGATAATATTTAAGGTAAAAAGTTCACCTGAAAAATATAAAATAACACTATTGATTTTTGGGTTTTTGTCCTTGAAACCTCCCTTATTGTCATACGATCTTGCTACTTAATAAAAGGAACCAAGGTTTCGAGATTTAATTTGGATAACAAGATGTTTTTATACGTTTACCCATGCTTCTTCATTTTTAATTCATCTCTGTTCTTAGTGATAACTGATCAGATAAATGTTCAAATCTTAGATTTATTTATTATTACAGCGAAAATATTTCAATTTATGTATTCTTAACTTATTCTAATTTCATATGATTTTTTTTATTTTATTTTGCTTGATGCGGATTATAATATTTTCGTGATTCATGCAATCCTTATATTATCATTTAAGCTCAAAAGTTGCAGATTTACCCCTTTATCACACAGTCTCACCGCACGGGAATTCTGATCTATATACCGAGGAGTGAGCATATTACCAAGGTTCTTAGCCCAATAAAGATCAAATTAAATTATAAATTTCGTAGCAAGTTTGGGTACTTAAGAGTTAATTTGGGAGGGTAGCGTAATCCGGTGTGTGATAGGCAGAGTGCGAACTTACTTCGTAATCTGAGATTAAACAAATCCTAATCTACAGATGTTTGCTTCCAGTCGAGATTGCCAGATATTGTTTGCTCCAGCTCTCAGCTCTATCCAGCCCCCTCTCTCCTCCCCGCCTTCCCCTCATGGTCTATCTCATGGTCTCATTCACCCTCCCCCCTCCCCTTTGCTTAATATCAATAAATGGTATCCTCCTAATGTGGGTCGGTTTCGAGGCGAATCGTGGTTACGATTAAACGTCCTATTTATTTTTACTATTATATGTCCTTATTGTGGGATTACTATTTACTATTGTGGGATGAATGGACCAAAACACGAAATATATTTCAATAGATGGTCTTTTCATGACAAAAATGTCATTTTTTATTTAGTTTACTTCAATAAAAGGATATTTTAGAAATTATTAGGACTATTCCAGTCGTTATGCAATGAACTATTGAACTGGTGAAAATAATAATTTCATTCACATTTAAATTATTAAGATTTATTGAATATACAATACATGAAAAAACATTCCGTAAACTGGGGTAACTTTAAGACAACAGAGATTTCAAAAGATAAATATTTTAAATTGTAAAACCTCCCTTGCCCGGTGTTCTATTATTATCTGATAATATCAAATAAGTATTTGAAAAATTATAAATGTTATCAGTTGAAATCCGCATGATGTTATAGAAGGATCAGTCTAATTAGGAATTGATAAATTATTTGCCACTTCTATAAATTTGTATTATTGAAAACTAGTTTCGAATGTTATACATACATCTTCAGTTCTAAAAACACACAAACAATTCAAAAATAAGCAATTCAGAGTATAGTTTGGTATTTTTATACTTATTAAATTAGATGTAATATAAATCAGTATTATAAAACATTGATTTGCTTATTTTTGACTTTTTTGTGTGTTTTTAGAACTGAAGATGGATGTATAACATTCGAAACTAGTTTTCAATAAAACAAATTTATAGAAGTGGCCAATAATTTATCAATCCCTAAACAAATATTAAAACGACTTTATCATTTGTTCCATTCCTATATTCCTATGCTTTGAGGGCTGAACTCAAAAAATATAAACTTATTCAAAGTACTAGGGTAACATTAGGACATCATTTTAAGATGACTGGCATAACTCTTGTTTTGAGAGAAAATCGCTAAAGGAAAAAATTATAGAGCCTAATGTTTTCTCCGAGAATATGCTCGTTATATGAAACTTTGACGCCTCGTTCGAACTCGACTGTGAGATTCGCAGATTATTCCTTTGTACTAATCATTTTAAATGGTACTAAAATTGAAACCAAATGGTACAAATCGAATTTGGATATCTTTAATTATATTTAATTAATTAATTTGCGATTATTACAAAAAATACTATCCTTACCGGCTCGATAATATTTTTGTTTCAAATAAAACTGGTATAGAGATACGTCGGAATCATGTATCGTGTTCTTGTAACCGACATAAGTTTGGATGCGTGTCAGAAGAGTTCGCGGTGTCAAAGTACTAAATAATGGTTATATACTGGAATAAAAAGTTACGCTCTACCATTTTAACTTGAGCATTTTTCTCTCAGACCATCCGTTTTCCTGTAAAATGAGAAAACATGTCTGTCCTAACTTAACCCCAAGTGGCGGGGAAAAACTAAGACCGAAACAATCCCCTCACTCTTCCTCCCTAGTGAAGATGTCTGAAGAATATGAGTAAGGTAATTAAAGCTTCCATTCAAGAGAGTTTTGATTTTTTATTAAAATAGGCAAACATTTTGTGCATCATTTTTCGGCCGTTTTCTAATTTTAAACTGATATGCTGATTAAATAGGAGTTTATCATCCAGCGTTAATCCTAAGTATTTTATGGATTCTTCAAAAGGAATGGAGGCATTACTTAAGATTATACTCTGTGTTAGTACCGTTCGACGCTTTGTAAAAATGATGCTTCAATATTATCTTAGTTGTCATCCCTATTTTTTAACATGTGTTAAATGATATCATCTTCTTCTTGTTCCTTTAATTTGTTGATAAAAGTGTCTATTCGGTGCAAGGAAGAGAATGACTATATCATCTTTAAGTAGGTCTGTAATAACGTTTTTTACTTCAGGAATGTCATTTATGAATAAATTAAATAATATTGAAGATCATTTCACCATCAGTATAGTGAATGGGAAAAGATAAATTATTGACTGATATGATATACTGTTCCATAAAAATTGCCGTATTAGTAATATTATACATCTTAGAATATTAAGTTGTATTAATATTAAAACTTTGGAGGGACAGTATCAAATGATTTTTCAATATTGATTTGGATCATGCCTGTATATTTTTTGCTGTTAAAATTTTCGGTTATATTATCAACAACACACTGGTTGTTGAATGATAGTGTCGGAATCCGAATTGTTCGTTTATCAATAAATTGTTGGCTATTATGTATTGAGTAAGGCCATACTTTATAATAGCATACCGATGTTTGAAATAGCTGTCTCTAATACCTTAGATAATATATAACTAATTCCTACAGTCCTCTTTGAAGTGGCTCCTAGACATTTTGTAAATACATAATAGAATGTCAGAACTCCAGTATACATATCATGTTTACTAGAGTTTTGACTATACCTACCAACTCCTGGATTCCTGCTTTGCCCTCCACATGTGGGGAAAGCTAAGCAAAGCTTGGTTCAGAATTCCCTATGATACATACATATAAATGTGTTTAAAATAATTTATTTCATTCTAACTTTTTTTTTTTAAATCTACCAAAAATGTTGACAACATTTCTTTGCTAAAAATTTGGTGATACCTCATTCAGCTCCTTTTCAGTATTCTGCTAGTGTTGTCAGGCATGTTGGTTGTGGCCTTTATGAGTGAGTTAGGCTGTCCGTTATCATTTGTGAGTTATTGTGAAATCGTTTGCAGTGGGTCCGTAGGTGAAAGTGTAGCAGTGTTGGGCAATAAATAATTTCGACTACAATTACTCGGCTATTAATGTAATTCAGAATTGCAGAAATAAAATTAGTTAGAAATAATCGTAATTGCAATTATAATTACTTGAACCATTGTAATTGTGGGGCGGAATTACAATTACTAGTTGAGCCAGAGAAATTGCAATTCAGTAAATACAAATAAATACTCATGTAATTAATTACTGTCCAACTCTGATGTGTAGGTACAAATGGGTATAAGCAAGTAAGTGTAAGTTTTCAATTCCATGCTAAGTTCAATGGATTTGAATATATAAAATTTCCATTTTAACTTAATGTTAATTTTCCTTATCTTAAATTATTTACTAATTTTCTATTATTTACTTATTCATTTTTGTTGAGTATTTATTATCTATGTTTATATTTTAGCATATAAACATTCCTTTATTGTTTTATTTTTATTTGATTTAATAATGATATGAATGGTTACTATCACCTATTGATCTTAAGTATGGAAGATTGTATTATTTGACAGTAACATCAGTTAATCTCTCTTTCTCCCTCCCTTGTATGTATATCTATATATAGAGAGAGAGAATGTGGGACTATAACATATTTGATCAAAAGTATCAGCCAAAATCGATTTATCCCAACTGCACAAAAAATCATACAGTATCCTTCTTGTTCAAACCTATCCCCTCAACTCCCCTTTGAATGTATCCTCTCCCAGGTACAGAGTAATGTACATCGGTTATGTTTTTTCTCCGTTCTTATCTATATACATCATTTGGAGTTTCTTAAAAATAAACATAGAGATTTAAGGCTGTAATGGTATAAAAAAGAGATAATAGAAGATGGTAGGAAGAGCTATTAGAAAGACTTTGCCGCAGACAAGAGTGGCTAATTGGGTTGGAGACAGTGTCTTCTGTCGGCATTGATCCTGTGTCCATCCCCCGCACGATTCTCTTTCTTCCGAGCTCTGTTTCTTCTTTACTAGGCCTCTATGTCCCAACAGAACAGAACGTTCAAGATTTTTTGTTTGATATTATCCCAGTGTATTTTAATTATTTATACACGTTCAAGTATACATATCTTATACCAATTATAGCGATGGAAACTAGAAAATATTATCAAAAATTAGCTAGAACACAATTGTAATTTCCTTGAAGCATCTAGGTTAAATGTTTAACACAAGAAGCACATCTACTGAAATGGAGGTGGGCTGACCTTGTTATCAGTCTTGATTCAAGAAGATGGTCCGAAATTGGAGTGAATCTGAGGAGAATACAAGAGATGGAGAGGAAGACCACTTACCGGATGGCGAGACGAGATTGTGCAGACAGTGGTAGACGGTTGGGCTACTGTGGCCAGGAATAGGGATCTCTTGATTAAAGTTATATATAGCCTTTAGTTATTTTCACTATTTATAGTGAATTGTTTAACTTAATATATAGAATAATATATAGTATTATTCTACCATATTTAAATTAGTGTAAAGTAATGGCAAATTTTATTTATCCCTAGGAAGAGGCTTATAGTTCTGTAAAGAATGAAAATAAAGCGTTTTTTTTGTTAACATTTTATCCAATCATTACGATTTTGCTAAAACTTGCCTAAGTTTCTCAACTCTTCTCTCTGAAGCCCTTTAACTTTTTACATATAGTGCATCACCGAAAAATCACCTTTAAGGTAATTAAATTCTCTAAAAAAAATCATCTGAATCTGACTAGTGTTACCACTGATAGGGCGTATTGGACTTTTCTTTTTTTCTTAGGTTGTTTCCTAAATCCCCGCCATCTGTGCGTTAGTTGAAAATATTCATATAATTATGCAATATAATACAGCCAAAATATACTTCAAATTAAAGTTAACATAAAAATTTACAAAAATGTGCAAAAAGTACAAGACGATATTTGATGATCTTTATTAAAGGCTTGTTCAGTGTTAGATTAAATAAAATTTATTGATCAAACATTAGAGGCGTGCTATGTTCTGTAACGATCGAGTCTTCCTTATTCAAATATACTTTTTTAAGTTAAACAAAACCTGTGAATACCACGATTAGCGATGTTCTAAGAGAATAGATGCACTCGGAACGAGGAATAAATTGTAACGGATGAAGTAATTACCTCAGAAGGGATTAATTTTTTAAGTTTGGCTATTATATTAAATAACTAAGAAATGTGAACAAGGTGATAATGGAAGGAATCAATGGTCCAAGGAATAGTTTAAAATGCCCAGTACTAGTAAACTCTTTTGGAAATATTTTGATCTTTGTCCACTAAGGATTTTCTTAACGAAAAATTCATACACTAGTTATTTCTCCCAGAACCTTAGTTTCCTGAACATAACTGATGAAATGGAGTTTATCACTTAAACAATTAAAAACAATATTGGAATAAAATGAAACATAGTATATCCAGTAGCTATAATCAAATACGGAGTCACTTTCCGTAAACCTGTTCATTTCCAGAGAAATATTTATCCATTCACAATAAATTCAATATTGACTATTAGAAGAGGATCCGGGAAAAACTATCTATTTATTCCCCGAATCCAGTAAACCGTGATTTCCCCTTTCTTTTTTAATATTCCACAATCCAGTTATTGTAATCAATATTAAATAATTTTGTGGATGTTTCGAATCCACATGATATATCATTTATCCATGACTGATAGTAAAATTAAAATATATATATTCTAAGCTGCTCAGGTCTCGTTATAAAAAAGTGTATAGATCCATTGTTAATAACTCATCTAGGTTAAATACCTTTAAATCAAAATGCTACTGCTTTACTCAATTATTTACTACATGATTAATGTTAGGATGGACCTAAATATTCCTTTCTTATAAAATTTAGAATGATAACTATAATAGAATGAATGAATGATTACCTGTACTTGAACTTGTTTTATAAGTTTAACGTCCAAAGCGCAAGAATTTAACCGTAAGAAGTTATCAGTGTTATTTGACAACTCAGTTTAAGTGACGAGACATGGTTCAGTGATCTTTGAAGTTATCTCAAAGGAAAAATAAGCCGGAATAGACCAAATAAACAACAAAATTTGTACATTCATGAAACTTGCGTTATAACTTCGTATTGGTACTAAGAATTGAAATATGCAGATTTCACCAAAATTTGGAATGGGGTTGATAAGTGATAAGTGTTAATATCTGTCTAAACTCTCAATTCAATTATTTTTCAAGTTCATATTTATGTTGAAATATATTAATATTACTACCTATATTTAATTTATATTAAAGACCGTATCATCCATGCATTTGGCGATTATTAAAAAGCTAGGAGGGTCCCATTGTTTTTAATCATTGGGAAAAAATACAAAAGTTACCATAAATTATGTTGCCACAGGTATACTCTATATTCAGTGTCAGATGTTCGTAAATTTTTTATCGATACAATTTAGTACCTAACACGGAACAACAGGCTAAACAGAACCTGCAATATTGAAAGGCTTTGAGGTTTCAGCAGATCTAAACGACAAACATGGTCCGACGCACCTGAGGATTTTATTTTATAGATTGTCGAAAATATTTTTTGTTTTCTAAATTTTTTAAGAACATTTGGAAAAATCGTGTTTGAAAGTCTGTTTATTTATTAATGGAAATTAACCTGATTCAAGGTTATCGATGGAAATGTTTTTCATTTTAATTTTTAATTATATTAGGTTACGACTTAACATTAAAATGTCTTAACATAGTGGAATGATTCCCTCTAAATTTTATAATATAATCTATCATTAATTTTAAAAATTTAAATCGGTTATATAAGACAAAAAATGTAATTAACTTGTAATTTCCAAATGTTTGTAAGCTTAGTACAGAGCAAAAATAACCCAATTGGGTGAGAGCTCGAACCATTGGTAATAAATATTCTATTATTTTATTTTTGCTTGAATTTTTCGAACTTAGAATTATTAATATTTTATATTCGAAAGCACACTACTTGCTGTCACTAATTATTTAAAAAAAACATATATCAACATGATAAAAGTTAATTTTTTTTAACAGTTTTTGTCTCTCTTTGAAAAGTTGGGATGTGACGGTTGTGTGGTTTCACATTGTGACCGACGATATGTACTTTTAAAAAAACCAGAGCGTCCTCATCAGGTCCAAGCATCTTCTCAATTCCCTTCCTTATTATTCCTTACTCTACCTCAACCGCCTACCTATCCGCTTCCATACCACTGTCAGAAACCTGGGAGTAATTTTTGATCAACAACTATCCTGGAACAATCACGCTTCCCAAATCACCCGAAAGTTCATTGTTATCCTTAAACGGTTCCTAAGATGTCGAGATTCTATACCTTCTAAAACCCGTCAGCTCCTTGTATCCTCCCTCAATTTCCTTCACTTCGACTATGGCTGTCTTGTGTATAGTGGACTGTCTGGTAAGCTTGAGATGAGACTGAAGAGATTAATGAATTGCTTCATTAGATTCATCTTCCGAATCCCCAGGCGCTCCCACGTCTCCAGTTGGTATGCCGAGTTAAAGTGGCTTCAACCTGTTTTCCGGCGGCAATACTTCCTTGGTATTTATCTTTTCCGAACCTTCAAAACCAAAAAGCCTCCTTATATTCTTGATCTGTCACCCCGTGTTCTTCTGTACACTCTTTAAACACCAGATCCCAACCTACAAACTTGTATATACCCTTTCATAGAACTGCCTCTTTCAAAAGATCCATCACCTCTCGAGCTACTTCATTTTGGAATTCCTTACCCAACTCCATTCGCAAACCCTCAACCTTAAACTCCTTCAAGCATCAATTATTTCTCCACCTCCTTAACTATCGATCTTCCGTATATATATATATATATATATAATGAAACATATATACATATATATATATATATATATATATATATATATATATATGTATATATGTTTCATTTTAACTGTTTATAGTTTCATGTTTATGATGTCTGTTGTTTGTTAGTGTAAATAGGTGTAAGTACACACATATATATATATATATATATATATATATATATATATATATATATATATATGTATATATTTAATTATGATTTAAATGTTTGTAATGATTAAGATCTTTTTTATTTTATTTTATAATTTAAGTTTTCTTAATTATTCACTGTATTTAAGTTAGATAAATAGTACAAGTACTGAACTCTTCTGTTATTCTAAGGGGATTAAAAGTCCTAGAATAAAATTTATTTTCATTCATTCAATTATATAAAATAGTCCTTTAAAGCTTTGAGTACCGAATCCTAATATATAGATTTATAATTTGTAATCGTGTGTTTCAATTTCTTTTCGTTTTTTTTTTAGTATAATATAATAAATAATCTGCCATTTTTTTTTTACACTAAATTTATTTTCATGGTTATTTGTAAGTATATTTGGAATTTGTTCTCTAGATATTTAAATGATTATATGTAACTTCCAATGCAACTGTTTCAAAAGCGGTGGGCTCTCATTATATATTTTTTAGTGAAGAAAACATTAGGTGTTTGGTTATCTGTTTTTTTTTTGTTTTCCTTATTAAACTTAAAAACACGGACAAAGACTTTGAGGGAGAGAGAGCCGCCGTTGCGGGTAGTTTAGCAAAGTCCTCGGCTAAAGTGGCCATTAGTACAACTAGAAAAAGAGAATTGCTCCTCGAAGGAAAGAGAGGCGATGCTAAGGGCCGCTATTAAGGGAAATATGTCGCCCGGGGTTATGGAATTATCTAATTACACGGGGCGTGAGCTACTGTAATGTGTTCTGGATCGATCCTCGCCGAGGGGGTGCCCTATTCTCTGCCACTTACATGATTATGTGGTCCTTTCAGGATTCTGTCTTATTCTTCTATCGATATCTTCGATGATAGTTTTTCTTAGCTGTTATAGTTTTTGTAAAGATCCGTACTATTGAACATGGTGCCCTTTCGTAACAACGCTGAAGTATAAATGTACCACTATACATCTTTATAAATAAATACCCAATTTATATATTTAGAAAATAAAATTTTGCATAGCCTTCTAAGAGAGTTACTGTTTAAGATAAATAAATAAGTGATTAGTTACTGCTTACTTCTGAAAATCTCTGTGTTATTAATAATTTCGAATTTTTAATATATTTTGTATTATGTATTTTTATTAATAATAATATCGAAAACTCCTTACCATAGAAAGAATATAAAAAACTAAATATTAAAGTTTTCATTTCTAACTTTTGTCATATTACTTATTTTCGTTGTTGCGTATCCTTAACCCTCCTGCGTGGACGGGGTCTCTCATACCCCTCAACAAGTTTGTGGATTTGTTGGAGGAAATGATTTGGACTTCAAGCCTACAGTACCATCCTGATTGCCGAAACAGATGGTAACAAGGGTACAACAGTTCTTTGATTACTTTCTGGTATGTCAGACATTTCAAACTCCTTCTCCTGTACCTTATGCCGTTATTCCACTTACAACATTCCTTATTTTTCAGGTTTATATATTTCTATCTACTACCGACAAGATAAAATGTAACTTTTTATTTTTACGCCAAAAATAAAAAAGAATGTTCTCGATTTGCGCGAGATTTGTAATTTCTAGATACTGTTCTGTGCATTTTAACCTCTTACCGTTCTTATAGAACGTATTTTTTATCTTTTGATGTCAGATTAGCGACAACTTGATTTTTAGGCCAGACGATCCAAATTTCGCTAGTATTATTCACCAAGTATTACAGGAGTTGAATGAAATCGACGATATTCTCTGTCATAAAGAAATTGAAGTCCAAGATTCAGACGAAGAGATGGCAGCTGAAATTGTAAAAAAAAAAAAAAAAAAAAAAGATACGAAATATTTTTACGATTTATATCTATACTTGTAAGTTTAATAAATATTATTTTTCTTACTATGAATATATTTACATGATTTCAATGTCTCTTGAATTTCGAATTGATTTAAGAAAAAAAAATGCAGGAAAATATTCAGATTTCGGCTGCATATAAATTTTATATGCTATTTTATAAACTTTTATACTAGCGGTATAAAATACCGCGTCCACTAATAAGGTATGTATGTATACCAGGTCTACCCTTTATGGTTTAAAATGGGATAATCGATAAATTAAAGTTATGCCTTTGGGCTTGGGTATATCAAAAAACAGATATTATCCGTCACATTAAGATTAACTATTAATATGTATTTATTTAATTAATGTGAACGAAAAAAAAAAAAAAAACCTTGTGTCCCTCAAATAACTAACCATTTAGCTTTTCACCATTTCAGGTATTATATATATATATATATATATAGCAGATAACACACATTAATGCAAATTTAATTCAGTACCGCGGAGGCAAGCACATCCATAGATGGTATTTTAACTTAATGAAAAATACCAGTAAATATTTAAATAACTAAGTTTATTGCGAGTGCATATTATTAATGGAATAGTTTCCCTGCACTACTCATAAATATAAAGTTGAACAGAAAAATTAGAAAAAATTGATTTACAGTTCTGCTATGCTTCAAAAATAAAAAATCAATCTATTTTTATGAGTCAGTATATATTGTCTAAGCTTTAATTTTAATTTAATAAGTAACAGAATTTTACATAGAGCATGCTTGCATTATCTTTTTTCTGTGATTTTTTTTTTTTTTTTTCAAAATAAAACTGCTTGAAAATTATTATAAGAATCAAGGCATTGAAATGAGCAGCGTTATTGCTTGTAAAGGCAATATTGTTCCTTCATCAATATTGTTTCAATATTAAGTATACCATTTAATAAAATCAGAATATTGGAAAATCAAAGAGGAAAAATGATTTCGGTTGTAGAAGGGGTCCTATCGGAAATCTGGGAATATTCGATATTCCATTTTACTTTTTCTTCTTTCTTTATCGATGGTTGCATAATCGGCTGAAATTCTTCTCTTGGATAAGCGGATGAACTAATCTAAAAATGCCATACGAAAAAGTTGTATGTCTACTTATATATTTTCATCAATCGATATTTCTTTTAAATTTTGATGCGATAGGTGCGGCTGACGCGCAGCGAAATCTTGTCGTTTTAAATAGTTTAATTTAATCATCAATAGTTATAAAAGAATCCCTAAATCGCATTTTGATATCTTCAAAATTGAAGGATATACACCATTTTAGAATCTAGTATTGTGAACATCATCATTATTTATTATTATTATTATAATACAGGATACTAATTTCTGTATCATTTATACTGTTTAATTTGTCCATTGATTGGATGAAAGTCCAATCGAAATTCTTGTGAATAAGCAAACTGTAAATTGAATATGAATATGTCAATAATATTTTATAATTAAGGAATAAAGACAAAAACCAGTGTTAGTTTTTGCATTGCATTAAAGTGAGAAATAGAAAACTGGAGATTTAAAAATGAAAGATTGATGATGGGTAAAAGGAGTCTGAAATTTCGTAAATAGATGTAAAAATAAAGAAAAAGAAGTAAAATGGTTTTGATAGATTCCAGAAACTGGTTTCTTGAATAATCGATACTCCATTTGATCGTAATGGATCAAACGATAACGATCTTTATTGCGCTTGAAGTATCATTTTTTTTCCAACTTGTGCTGGGACGTATCCTTGTGCCTGACAAAATTCTTGTCCTTGAGCATCTTGTGAATGACAAAATTAATATAATTTTTTTTTTTTAATTCTAAACTGTACCTCAAAATTTACTACTGAAAATATTGAGGAAACTAATTAATAACCTTTTAATCAGTGAGGAAAAAAATGTTTGTTTCTTCAGCATAATGTTGCCTATGCCCATATATTATATAATTTAAAACAATATTTTATGCTTACAGGTCAGTACCGGTCACCTCGGATAGTGGAACATCCAAGTGACGTCACAGTCCCTAAAGGGGAGCCAGCCACCCTAAACTGTAAAGCAGAAGGAAAGCCAGATCCCAAAGTGGAATGGTTCAAAGACGGCCAGAAGATTGATACCACATCTCCAGACTCTAAAGTAACTATATTTTATTTTGTTTTTTTACGTTCATAGGTTTTTATGTTCAAATATATGCTCTAAAATTGTTAATATAGGTAATAACATATTTCAATAATTTTTACTCGTATTGCAAGAACCCATGACGTCTATCTTTAAAGAGATAAATATTTGTAGTATTAAAAAAATAAAAAAATAAATTACATAACATTACATATATTATACATACCAAAATTAATCATTTTAAAACATTTAGCAAGCAAATATTGATCTGCCTGTAATATTATTGTACCTTGTTTTTAAATTTTCCTAAACTGATTCTTCGATTCATAAAATCCATATTATTAATATGCTGTTATTTATTATATTATAATTGTTATATTATTGATTCAAAGATTTACCGAAAAAAAAAAAAAAAATTAGTTTTCAGATCACATTGTACAGTACTAAAGAAACGATTTATATATATATATATATATATATATATATATATATATATATATATATATATTTTTTTTTTTAACGTTGTGTGGTTTTATTATCAATTTTACGTTCTAAAATTTTTAATATTAGCAATAAATAACATATCGTCGGCATGCAACTGACCAGATCAAATTTTACTATTTCGAGTTATAGGATTTATATCGTTATATAAATATTAGCAACCGATTATTAATATATAAATTATATATTAATTAATTAATTTATATATATATATATATATATATATATATATATATATATATATATACATAATAACAATATGATTGCTTTAAATTTGATATCCATAAATTATTCTGTTAATACTCGGATTTTGTCTATACATTTTTATGAGCATTATTATAAAACTTTAAAATTAATAACTTGGCCAGTTTTAGTTGTGTTCCGACCTTATGTTACTTAATGGAAGAACAGCTATTGTCAATTTTTGACTAAGATGAGATTGGTAATACTGTTGATTTTTTTTTTTTAAATAACGACCGTACTGGAAATATGAAAATTTTCATTATGCTATTTAGAAAACCACAGGAATTTAATTAATTATCTATATGCATTACAGAATTTTCCAATTATTTAAAAAATATTTTTGAATCATTCCTGGCCAAATCATTCCTTGACTTTTTTTGTTCTTCCTTTAAGCCAGTAATTAATTAATTATTAACAATACCTTCTAAAGATGTAGGCTTAAGTCTTGTCACACCAAGTCCTTTTACTTTAAAATTACCTATTTATCAGCTCATTTTTATACTTATCCTTTGAATATTATGTTTCATATTACTTAACATAGATATATCCTTGCATACGATTAGAAAAAAAAAGAATAGAAAAATCGAAGTAAATATTCGAATCTCGAGAAAATACTCATATTAAATAAAATTTGATAAAAATATTCCTAATTTTTAGGAGTTGATGTAAAAAATAGTGTTTGGAATAAAACTAAAACCGAAAATGAAAATCGGATACACAAGATCGGAACTCATTCTGAAATTTTCAAGAAAATTGGCTTTCCTATTTGTAACACAGTCGAAACTAGATGACAGTGAAAATAATTTTCGATGTTCTTGCATTATTTACAATAAATGTAAATTGCGAATTACTTATGATTTCCTCCTATGTAATTTCGGCATTATTGAAAATACTTTAACTTTTTTCAACGTATAATTGCGATTGTTTTGCACGTATTATATGTTTTCAGAGACAAAAAAAAAAAAAAAAAATAGACCGTTTAAATAGAGGTTACAATGTATGTGTATATCTTTATACCACTGTTAACCGGGATCCATATTGTGTTTTATGTTTTATGTATTATGTTTTATTTTTGTGTTTTATGTTTTATCTCCCTCGTTTAATAATTTTTATTTATTAAAGAAATATGTCTCCTTTTATTATCAGATCCAAAGAGTACTTTTGCCGGATGGTTCTCTGTTCTTCCTGAGGGTATCACATGGAAAGAAAGAACAGGATGATGGTGTGTACTGGTGCGTCGCTACCAACCAGGCAGGATCCTCTACCAGTAGGAATGCCACCCTCCAAGTTGCAGGTAAGCCAATGCAAAACAATTTTCTTGAATTTTTTGTTTAATAAGTATACTATATCGAAATAATTGGTTCAAAATCACCCTTTCATTCATTTATTAAATTACAAGAAGACGATAGCTTTTTACGAAAAATGGTGGTGTTTGAAGTCCTTTAATGCATTTTCTAGTTAAATTATATGTTTGAAATCAAGAAAAAATACTGAAAAATGAATTTTTTTGGATGGGTATATACCTTTTCGACTGTCTGCTTTGGTTTTGTATCGAAGTATTTATCATTGAATACGGGTACCAAAATTTTTGAGTAATTCTAAAGTCTTATCTATTTAATTAAAGTTGTAAAATTTACAGCTCTTTTCAATCATTCTCATTGACATTATTATAGTTGAATTATTTAAGCCTTATCACACTTGTTGAGTTAAGACAAAATCATCAAGGTTTTTGTTTTTATGTTATTCACATTAGAGACTTGAATATTTTATAAAATATTATAAATTTCAGGAATCCATATAATATCCATAAAGCATAGTACATGTTCAAATAAAAAAACAAAATAAAAAGTTTACATTGTTCATATATACTCGGTGAATTTTATGTAGCCTATAATTTAGGTTATTTGATTTCGGAGTTATATTCCACGTCCCGGAGTTTTAATGGCCTCAAAGAGCCCAAAGAAACATAACACAAGAAAAGCATTAGCTCTCACACCCTCTCCTTTTATATATATGTTTTTAAAGATATATATATTCATATCACGAGATATTTTAAGCAAAACTAAATCTGACAACAACCAGAGAGGCCACATTTCTCTAATTACTCTTGATTCGTGATAGAACTCCGCACCAAAAAAAAAAAAGATACAGAAAGATCTGAGAGTTTAATTGGCGAGCCAATGAGGCCTAAAGTTGTAATTAAATGCTTCCGCGGACTGGCTTTTTATTTGATCATTTGAATCTGATTTTTTTTTTTTTTTTATTTCCTAAAAGCTGTTTTATTCTTAGTATCTATTGTCGGATTAAATCTTCTGGGCTTGAATGCTTTTTTTTTTTTATAAAATACAGTTTTAAAGAATGGATATTAATTATTCATTAAGCAGTACTCCATAAAGCTGATAGCTGATAAAATTAAATCCGTGGTACAAAATCCAGGAAGGTAAAAATATCTATTTTTGGAAAGATCTGCTACGCAAAGGGTATTTTAATTATTTTATCACGGTCATAATCAGGTCTGGCCAATCCATAAAATTAATACAGATAAAAAAAGGAATAAAACTTCATTGTTATACTAAGTTTCAATATAATTATCGCTTGGGTGTGAATTAATAAGATATTTGTTCATCCTTTCTTTCACATACTTTTTTCAGACTCGTTAAGTAACATTTGGCATTTATTATTAAATATAGAATATTAAGTTTAGTTATTAAGATATTAAATATAGAACCGGAGTTCACGTGCTAATTTTCATTTATTTAATATTCTTTGTACACATACAACGAGAAATAAAACTTTTAAAAGAAATATAAATTGCCCGGCGGGCCGCACAACTTAACTTGACCCGCGGTTTGGTCAGGTCTGGCCATAATCATAGAGGTTCAGAAATAAAATTTAAGTTAAATAGTAATAAGAAAGATTTTGTTTTACCAACTTAACAATCAACGAAATTTATGTTATTCCTATCAACCCATTAATGTTTGCGAATCTAAGAGCAATTCATGGTCATTCGTTTCACTTTTGCACGTGTGTTCCATTTGGCTTGTTATGTAAAAAGCGGTATATTTGATGTTTGATAGAATAATATCAGTATAAAAGATCTTAATTTGAAAATGCATTTCAATAATCTTCGTAGTATACTGACGATTTAATATGTACTCTTTATTTTTCGTTTGGAAAATAACTCCTCCTCACCTCTGGCTCGGTATCAGCTGGTGGAGGAAATTTACTGAGGGATGATATTAAAGCGGAGAGCCCGACCGAGGCATAAACTAGCCAGGACGCAACTAACAGCCAACCATAAAGCAGGAGCCGCTCCTACTCCCTATATTCGTCGCTCATTGGACACCGGCTCGACCAATGGTAAACCTCCCCCTGTCGGTATAAATATATCTGCTCTTGTCTCAATAAAGACCCCAACGACCAGTTACAGGTCGACTATAAAGGTCTTTTATAAACATTTCAGCCTTTTACTGTAACAGGTTACTGCCGGTACGCCTGTCACTCAGTTCTGTTACGACAGTCTGTTAATAAGTTACTTACACGGTACTTAGACGATAATTCGAGCTAATTTGGACTTAGTAGTGGTCAACGGTTTGAGGATGTTTTGTGAGTTGTCGTGCTCTGTTGCCTCATAAGAATGTTTTGTAGCTGTTCAGTTATTTAGATATATCTCACAATACTGAGAAACGTTAAATTGTTAATTCCGATTCGGATATCTGATAAACGAATCCCCTTAAAGTTCACTAAACACTCCTTTTCTTTTATATCAGCAAAAAACGAACATTAGACCTATGCCATAATTTAGTTCGATCTGTTAACTAAAGTCTCACAAGTAACCGAATGTATTTTATGATTTGGTTAAACAGATATTGGCAGTATCGTAATTTTTAATTATCTCAGGTTAAATAATTTTTGAAGTTTTTTTGTTTTAAATGGGCAAATGAGGGAAAGCTAGACCCAACTCTTATCCAGCTTCTTTTGAGGCTTTTTAGAGTTTTTTTGCCATTTTTTCCGTATAAATATTGAGTGCTTTGTGTTTGTGTTTTGTTTTATATTTATATCTTGTATGTGTGGGTGTGCATATACACATCTGAACCAGAAAAATCGAAATAAATATCGTTGAATACGTTATTGTATTGTATTGTATATACCGCTGCCTTACCAGGCTTAGGTAAAATAATACCTTAATTCACGAATTACTCAAAATCCTTTCATAGAATTTTTTTGGGTCAACAGAGATTTTTGTTCAGAATGAAAAAAACAGATTCCTGCAAAGTTTAAGGGCATTTTATTGAAAAAAAAAATTATGCTCCAGAAAAAATGAAGTCAAAATTTTTTTATTTTTTTTTATTTTTATGAAAATTCTTATTCAAGGATTTTAAAAGACACTAAAAACGAACGTGACTTTCTTTTTCTTTACAATTTTTTTTGGCCTACTTTACTGGAATCATCTATTTTTTTGTACAATTAAACTCATTTAATGTAATCACCAATATTGTTTTCTTATTTAATACAAAAAAACAAACCGATTGGTATAGGAGAATTTTGAAATCCACGCAGGTCAAAAGAAAAAAATAATAAAAAAAGTTGTTGAAATTATATATATTTTTTTATTCTCGGATCCTAGAGCACATTGGCAAGAACTCTAGAACTTGGGTCTAATATTTTTCAGCCTAGTATCACCCAAAAAATAATGAAACCGATGATCACATGTTCACAGTCTTCCGTTTTAAGCTGGAATTAGGGTGCTACGTTTTCCACCATGAAGTTCAGACCTCAGCAATAGAGTATTCTTGATAGGAAGATGTGTGAAAACTCTCGAGTACTTAAGATAGCTCAAAGAAAATAGTTCAATTTTAGCTCTATAGAATTTAATTTTTTCAATGCCTCGACGACGGAACGCAGTTATCAGATCTAGAAGAGCCACTGACTACTGTTAGTGAACTGCTTTTGCACTTAACTTGTAATTTTTATTTATATATAAATTTTATTTTTCCTAGCAAATATACATTTATTTTTCTTTTTTCATTATTTGCTGTTTTATTATTGCTATCCCTTTTTTTTTATTACTGTGATATTCTTTTTTTAAGATAATCCCAAACTAAAATATTCCATTGTACTTTTCAAAATGACTTTTTTAATGATAATAATGATAATAATAATAATGATAATGCCAAGTGATGCTATACTTTTGGCTACTAGTTTATTTTTGAGGCGTACGTCCATCTGTTTTTTTATTTAACATTATTTGATCAATTAAATCAAATAATGCTAAAAGGTATATATATGCTTACTTTTCCTTACCTATATACGAAGTATATAGTAAGGGGAAGTATTGCGATCGTGAAAATTTTCGAATTCGAGTTTTCAACGGAAATACATGTTTTAAGGTACCCTGAGTCCAAATGATTAAATCTCGCAAAATGGTCTGTGTCTGTGTGTATGTGATCAGTCTAGCTCAAAAACGGAAAGCTGTAAGATACTGAAATTACATATTTAAGGTTAGCACATGCATGTGATGTTACAGCAACATTTTCGTCAAAATCGACTAACCGGAAGTGCCACTTTATATAATCGATTTTACACATTTTTACAATTTTCTCGAAAACGGCTCTAACGATTTTGATTAAACTTGCCTAAATTATTCTTCATAAAGGTCTTTAACTTTTCATTTATGAAGTAAATCACCGAGGAATTGCGGGGAAAAAAGTTATGATGAAAAGAATATTTTATTTGCGCATAGCTTAAAAAGTATGCATTTTACGGTAATTTACCTATAGACTTTTATGAAAGGTAATTACATCATCTAAAAAAGAGTAAAAGAATCATCAAAATCGGACCAATAATAGCAAAGATACAGCGCATCGGACTAACCGGAAATAGCTATTATATCATGGATTTTACACTTTTTTATATTTTTCTCAAAAACGGCTCTAACGATTTTGATGAAACTTGCCAAAATTATTCTTCATAAAGGCCTTTAACTTTTCATTTATGTAGTAAATCACCGAGAAAATGCAGGAAAAAAAATTATGAAGAAAAGAATATTTTATTTTCGCATGGCTTAAAAAATATGCAATTTATAGTAAATTATGTACAGAATTATATGAAAGGTTATTAAAGTATCTAAAGAAAAAAGTTATCAAAATCGGACAAGTATTAGCAAAGATACAGTGTATTTTATGAGGAGCATAAAATAGATGGATAACCAAGCGCATCCGAAAGGAGATGAAAGCGACCGAACCTCCTCCCACCAATCCGCCAATCTGTTGCAAACAATATGCTCTGTAACAAAGTAATTTAAGAATACAAAAACGAAAATTAACTTAATAATTTCTACTTTCACATTATTTAATGGAAAGAAAATGTTTCCATAGAAACTAAACCAGCAACTTTTAAAGTATATTTGCAACTTGACAAAGTTAAGATATAGAGGTAGTGTACATCTATGTACAAGTAGTAGAGTAATGTACAAAATTGTTTTAAAAACTATTTTATTATACTTAAGTAGGAGAAGAATTGAATGCTGCTGAGTTTATTTCAAGTATTGTTTATGTGAACTCTTTAGAATTATATTAAAAAGATAATTATTATAGGGCGGTAAGGAAAAGTTGTGTGATGCGCGCACCGCACCAGATTTTTTATCCTCTGTTTCTTCATTCACACCTGTCGATTTATAGATCACAGTGATTTATAGTGAATTAAAGTGATTCAAAATATTTTTCTTTTAGGATTGTTTAAAATTCTAAAGAAAATAAAACTGTAGATTTTTAAAACAAAATTTTAATTTGATTTCAAATGTTCAATTATTACAATCCGTTGTTCAAATTTAATTTTTTTTTTTGAGTCTTTCTTGACGAACACTTATTTTTCACAAAAAATTATTTCCATTAATGATATATTAATCCATGATAGAGAATTTTTTCTGTACAGTATAACAGGCTATTTTATTATGAATTTTTGTGTTCGGTTTAAAAAATGATCATTGTTCATTTTATGTCTATTAAAGTATTATTAATCCAATATATTTACAGTTAAACTTTATAACGCCTGCTATGCATGGCGACATTTCCTTCTAAATATAGATATAGAAGAGGGAGTCTAAGAATGCTATAGAGCCGAGTAAGATATCCCAGAGATCGGAGGGGATGGTAATATATAATGTTTTTGCATTACCGCCTCTTTGGGGGGGGAGGAGGGAGGAGAGAGGGGTGGAGAACATTATCGCCTGGAGGATAATCTCTCCTGGCCCGGTTCCCCAGCCTGCAGGATATTGCCGTCGTATCCTTTCTACACTCCCGCTCGTCTCACCTGTCCTTCATTTCAGGCTCCTGTCTTACCCTCATCGTGTGCTAGATATATTTGGCGTCGGGCTCTGTTGAGAAGGAAGTAGATCTCTTTCAAAATTAAATAAAATCTGTCAGTCAATGATGCCCTTGGTCAGGGGTGAAAGAGAAGAAGAAGAGATAAAGAAGGACTTGGTTGGTCAATTAAAATTCAGAAAAAATTAAATTCAAACAACCTAATAGACGAAAATCTGATTTGAGTATGGATTTTTCTTCTGTGTAAGTATTTTTTGAATTTTCTTCGGTGGCTGATGGACTAGGGACTTCTTTTAGTTATTTTTTTGCCTATTCACTCTCTTTCTTGGTATCTGTTGGGTAAGTTATCTCTCTGTATCTTTAAGGAAAATTAAAAAAAAAATTGCAAGAGCACTAGTGCATTTTTGGGTGAAACGTCATTATGAAATGAGGTGATTCTCTTGTCAGATACTGAGGACTTTAAAGGAAAACAAAAACTTTTTATTACTAACCCGTAGTCCGTCAAGAAGACGCAGAAAGAAGGATTCAGCAGAATTAACAAAGGATTTTTGTGTTAAAGAGGCAACAATAAAAAGGTATCACTTTACGAATGTACATTGCGGCATTTAAGGTTAATACCTTTAAACTATCTATTTCTATCTCCAAATTAAACTCGAAATTATGGGGCCTGATCTGGCCAAGACCAACGTAGTGAAGTCATCTAGCACAGGTGTGCCCCTAATTGGTATTTCGATTTCAGCGCAAGAACTGAAAAAAACATAAAATAAATTTTCCACCGCGGCTGAGTTCGGATGAGGGTTTCAAGTATGAGGTTAGTTATTTATTATAATAATAATTATTATTATACTGAAGGATGGGAACCCTCCCTCGCCACGACTCATGTTGGTTGTTTTGTGAGATAACCCTCTGTCCCTCTAGAGATCCCTTAGGAACCGTATGCTTCTTACGAAGCACATTCATTCCTTGGGTTTAGATTTAATAATGTCTTCAGATTTAATTATTGCCTGTTGTAAATACTGCTATCTATCGAAGGCAAGACCTTCACATTCACAAATAATGTACTCTGCTTTTTCTTTTACCTCTACTAACATACAGCAAGTGGAATCTTCCACTAATTTCATCTTCTCGAGATAATATTTTAACGGACAATGGTTTGGAAGACCGTTAGGTATGGTAAGTATTCAAAACAGCTCATTTAAGAGCACATAAATATAAAAATGATGTCCACTTAATTTTTAACTATAAAAAATTAATTGTTTTTGGTGATGCCTGTGGGCGGCAGTATAACTAATACGCCACTGCTTCCTCTATTTTTAACCTCCTCATTGAAGTTGGAATCGTGTGATAAACTGTAGCTCCTTGTGCCTTAATGACCTTCCGCGTCTAATCGTAGGTTAATTTTTTCTTTATTTATATCATAATCGGCGTTTAAATATGAAACAAAATTAAACGAATGGTTGATGATATAATAGCTATGTATACCCAGACAGGTGGACAAAGGATCTGCCCCGAGATAATTGTATCGTTAGAGGAAAACCGCAAGACATGAAATATTGAACGCCGGCGGTCCCACTTGGCAATCCCCCTCTTGTTTTACCATAATTGCAATCTAATATCATCCATACTTTTTTCCCAGACCTTGGGCCATTCTACCTGCCTCCACCTGAATTTTTCATGAAGGTAACCTTTCTCCTATGAAAGATGATGTATCAGGCAAAGGTCTATAAATTGTAGCCATCAGCTAGTCAGTCGGAAAACAGCTCCCCTGGTTGTTTTGGCGAATAATTGAATTGGTCTTTAGTGTTGCTGTAAGGTTTTTTTTCTCTCTAATCATGTAAAAAACTCGTAATTTATTTAATTAATAAAATTCACTCCTGAGATGAAGCGCATCTGCTAATATTTTGTTTCTGCCTGGTTTCTTGTGCATAATAAATTTGTGTGATTTGATTTATATATGTTTTGAAATATGAAATTAATTTAGAAGATAAATAAAAAAACAAAACAATAGTTAATTGGTTAGTCGATATTTGAGTCGAGGCGCAGTGCGGCCAATCAATATGATTTTGGGAAACAATCAGAACCCATCCTTAAAATGATAATTTGTATTTATCAATAAATATATAGTATGTAAACACTTAGAACATTTTATTATTTTATAATCATCATTAGAGTTAGGATTTTTATGCGTTAAAAAATCCAAAATATGTACTTGAATATGTGGTAATTATTTCAAAAATATTTAAAAATATAGATAGATAGATAGATAGATAAAAGAACTTTATTCTGGGACTAGGTCCCTTAAGAATAACAAGAAGGAGCCAATAAAACAGTAACATTATCTGGCCATAAGACTATAGAATATAGAACAATTAATTTTTACAATATCTTCTGTAAAATAAATAAGCAAATAAATAGGTTTTTTTATCGAAAAAATATAATTGATTTGAGCAAAACAAAAAAAAAGAGAAAAAACAAGAAAAAAGTAAAAAAAACAAACAGAAAATGAAAAATACAAAAATAATGAATTGATTAGCAAAGTTTGTACATTAAATTCCATTATCCACTTCTGATCCAGATGTTAATCCTAAACTGAAATTTCGCAATTAGAGAGCATCATTTTGGAGAGAAAGAAGGTGTTGGAAAAGGAGGGATTTGAATGAGGATAGAGAAGAAGCATGGCGGATATTAGAAGGAAAGGAATTCCAAAGGGTAGAGGAGCGGGCGAGGAAGGAGCGTTCGAATGTTTTGGTTCTGTGGGAGGGAGTATGGAGGTCAGAAAGGCGAGATCTTGTTTCCAGTGCGTGGACCGAGGATTTGAATTGTAGGAGGCTGTAGATGTAGGAAGGATGGTGGGTGGTGATGGTTTGGTATAGAAAAGATCCGAGGAAATATTGTCTACGGTTGCAGGGGAAGAGCCACTCCAACTCGCCGTATAGGTGGGACACATGGGCCCGTCTCGAGGTGCCGAAGACAAATCTTAAAAAGCAGTTCATGATCCGCTTCAATCTGTCCTCGAGCACATTCGAGAGGCCCCCGTATACCACACATCCGTAGTCAAAGTGGTGAAAGATAATAGAGGACACAAGGAGTTTGCGGGTAGGTTGTGGAAGAAGATGTCGAGAACGATGGAATAATTTAAAGGTACTTATTGACCGTCGGGAAATTTGGGCAATGTGGGGTTTCCAGGAAAGGGTTTGGTCGATGGTAATACCCAAGTTTTTGATTGAGGAGCTGAACGTGATGGGGTGATCATTTAGGATTAAAGTAGGAAAGGTGTCATTGGATCTGAGGAGGGAATTGGAACCTATGACAATGGCCTGAGTTTTCATTGCGTTAAAACTTAATCTATTCAGGTTTGCCCAGGCACTGATTCTATCTAGGTCTTCCTGGATACTGGCAAACGCTACTAATAGCTCAGAAGGAGGAAAGGATAAATAGATTTGGAAGTCGTCGGCGTATAAGTGGTGGGAACAGTGGTGGATTGAATTAGGAAGATCATTTATATAGGTATTGAAAATATATATGTGAAATATGTCAAAAAAAATGTATGTAAACTTCTAATTATTTTTATTTTTTTTAAATATTAGTATGCTTTGAATTCCTAAAACACTCCATATTATAAATGCACCAACCAAAGGTGAAACACGAAAGCATTTACTTTACATCATGTAAGATAGATTTTTTTTTTTAAAACAATTAGTAATAAAACTAACTGCAACACTAATTTTTATTATTTTTTTTTTACCTGGCTAAGATTTATAGAAAAAAACAACCTAGTTCAAGGGAAGGACTTACAGTATTTTTTGCCCATACATTACAGTATTTTACAGTACATTACAGTATTTTTTGCCGAAGTCGAGATAACGCTATTTGAACATTAATAGCCATACTTCAAAGAGAAAAATCCTTTCGCATAATCAAATATGAGTTTTATTAACGAGTAAATATAATTTTGTGTGAAATAGAGTTTTATAAAAATAACTTTATAAATTATTCACGGATCAAAAATTATAAAGTGCAGACTATAGATGTCTCTGAAATGAATATGTAAAACCGCGAAAGAAATTTAAAAAAAAATTACATTACTTGTTCAAGTAGAGCGAGAGAATGAACCCATAAAAATACGGAGCCGCCTTGAAACAAACGGATATTGATGGCACCTGTAGACCGCACTGAAGACCTTTGGGCATGCCTCATCCTTAACTTAGAAGTAGCGAGACCTATGACTGTCATTTAGTACTCATTTAATATTTTATATCCCCGCTAGAAATCAAATTACCACGTTGTGTGGAAATGAAACAAAACTCAGGGACGCATTTCTAATACGCTGCCTACCGTTCACGATATCTTTAAAACTCTTCAGTGGAGAATTTTAGAATCATCTAACTATACCTTGTCAGTTCTGATGATACTTTAACGAAATAATTAATTAATTAATTAATAAGAAATTTTTTTTAATTTTCAAATGTGGTTTATCACAGAGTGAGGCAATGAAAAATTTGATTTTTTCCATTTTTTTCTCAAATCTTTACAATGGGGCCACTTTTTGTTGTCTACTATTGCTCTACTAATCATACCTTTATTCATAACAAAATTTCTGGCATATTCCATTGTCAGAGAAGCCATAAAAGCGAAGGGACGAGGATTTGCCCTTTGTAGGAGGATGACCCATGTAAAGTAATTTTATACCTTCATATAAATATAGTGTGGAAAGTTTGGTTAAAACGTTCAATTGTATGTTATTAAAGTCGAAAGTATCCATCAAAAATCAAAGTAGTGCAATTTAACCCCAAAAGACCAAAACATGCAATTTTGTGTAATATTCAATTTTAATTTATTATTCCATATTCGTGGATCTGAGGGATAATCGGTTTTAAAGTTGTTACATACAATAAAATGTCCAATACCATTGTAATCTGGCCACTACTCATATTTTTATCTGCAAAACTATAAATTTAACAATAGATATGCTAAAGGAAAAAATTATTGTTATTATGCAATTAAAAACAAATAATATTTCGCTCATCGTTTATTACGAGACCTTAATTACTTTTCGGGCCCTGATTTCAGACAGGCTGTGGTAAAAAATTTATTTTGTTTCATCAGCCCCGGACAGTCCCCCAGCTTCTATTAAGAGGGTACCTGAGCCTTCAATGGGTTGGAGGAAATTGCGGTGGATTCTGGGCTATCCATTTGTCAAGAAACAGTATTTCCTTACCAAGTATTGAACGCGAGATCGTTTTTCATGATTTAAAGTGGTAAAAGATTTTTATCTTTGTTGGCAATAGAGTAGGTAAAAATAGTATTAATAAAAATTGTAAAAACGTCCTGATTCTGTAATTTTTGAAGTTCAGGCCTACTTTAAAGAAATGTAGCGTTTTCCCAACTAAAAATCTTTATAATCACAAGGCTCTAATCTTACTGATGTTTCTTCTTGAATTTTATTTATTTTGATTATATACTTTTAATACATATTTATAAGTATTATATTAATAATATTAATATACTTCCTTCGGTAATATACCTTTCTAATTATAAATTTAAGAGATAGTTACATAAAAACTAGCGAAAAGGAATCGCCCTGTTTTAAATTAGAACTCAAATTTCTCGGAATTAAATTTATACGTTTAGTTACTATTCATTATTATTAATACTCACTTTATTTAGTATATTAATTAAAATCTACTAACCTATTTTAAAATTCAATGAAATAATAAAGGGGAATTTATATATCATCATTTTTTCGTAGATTCGTTTATTATTATCAGATCATTCTCCGCTCTTTTTATAATAATTCAGTTATATGTGCTTTTAAAAGGAAGATTTGATGAATTTTACATTATCGAGATCGTTTGGAAGTTAATCAAGGCTGATTGCAAACTAACCGAATCAGGGCTTGAATCATTAGAGGATTCCTACCGAATTTGCAATTCAAAAGTGTTAAATATATCTCTAGAGGCGACTGAATATTTTGGAGAAAATTGAAAACAAGTGTTGGTTCCTTTTATCCATTCTATGGTGGATGTGAAGAGGGGGCCAAGTTGTGAACAAGAAGCAAAAACAAAAATAATGAATAAATGAAAAAGTAAAATTGAAAAAGGGGACTGATTCAGTTTATCCGAAGATGCGGCCGTTGTATGAAAAATACTCACCTCTGAAGATTACAACGGGTGGGCCTACCAATTTACCAGTTTCATTTCCTGCTACAAGGCTCAGGTTTAATCAACACCAACCCTCTGCCTTTGCTTTGTTGTCCTTTGTTAGCCCTTACTATTCTCTAGTTAGTATCGCCTAGTATCCTAGTAAGGCCTGATTTTATTGCATTCCGCACCGAGCGATTATATATTGAGTTTCGATACAATATCGAAATTATGTTATCCATATCAATATAGTATTTCCAAATCAATTTTCACGTTTTCCATATCAATTGTTACCTTTTCCATTTCAATAGTAACTCAACCGGACTTACTATAATGCGTAAATATTATATTTTATATCTTTTTTATTGAAAAATAATTATTTTAATTATAATAATGACATTTGAAATAATTTCGGCATATTCTGCCGGCATTT
The DNA here is from genome assembly GCA_948150685.1 of Rhaphigaster nebulosa. Taxonomy (NCBI): domain Eukaryota; kingdom Metazoa; phylum Arthropoda; class Insecta; order Hemiptera; family Pentatomidae; genus Rhaphigaster; species Rhaphigaster nebulosa. The sequence goes on along the minus strand of OX411309.1, from coordinate 124,892,703 downwards.
TTTCTTTTGTTAGATAATTGATGATAAGCGCTAATTTCAACCAGTTAAAATTTGGGAGAAAATAAATTGTCGTTTATTTATTTTCAAATATTTATTATTTTTTTTTTTTTTTTTTTGGGATGGATATGATTGGATTTCATCGATTTGGTGATCGTTCATTAGGTTTTCGAAGTTGCTATTATCGAATTTACTATCGAAATGTTGTTGGAGCACGAGAATTTCAAATTAATTATTGGCTTGCAAAATTCTTCTGTAATAAAAGATCTCATAGCAAACGTCAATAGTAATAGTAAGTCGAAACGCGCATGCGTGATATATAATCTAATAATAAAATCGGAAATAGCGTCCATGAAAACCTTATCAATGATTGCTACACACAAGAATTTCTCTAACCAATAATTAATTAGAAATGCTAGTGCTCAAACAGAATTTCGTTAGTATATTCGATATTGGCAACTTGGAAAACCTATTAAACGACCACCAAATTGATAAAATCTCGAAGCATTTCGAGATCTTTTGCCTTTTATTCGGTCACTAGTTTCCGGAAATTGATGGTACCATTTTACACTTATTCGATGTGAGTGTTTCATTTCATAAATATTACAGCACGAGTATTAGTTCTATTTCTTCCTCCGAGAGGATTTTTCTGGATTATTGCACAAATAAAATTTATAGATTATGGTTTAGATGTCATCGATTATGAATTTCTTGTCCCCGAATGTATTCGTCTACTACGTAATATTTCCCTCCAAAAAAGTTTAAAAATATATATTTGTTACATGGAGTTTTCAGAAAATACTACCCGATAATTATCGTTTAAATTTATAAATAATGGTTTTATTTTTTTGTTTTTTTAAAAAAGAAAAAACACTCTGCACACACTCAAATTACGTGCGCATATTTTAAATTTCCTCTGCCTATCGAAGCTGCTCTTCCTGCGAGTTAGCGTGCGAGATAAACTTGATATTTAAGCCTCTTAGGGACTTGAGGTCGTACAAGGAACTTTTGCTTCCCCCCTCTTAGGAGTAAAGAGCACTTTAGCAAATGCAGTAAAAGGTTTGTCTTGATTTTCTAGATAACAAGTTATTTCTGAATTTTAAAAATAATTTTTACCATCATGACAAGGTCGGTTGGATGAATTTAAATATAAGGGGATTTAAAAAACAGGGTTGATCGATATTCATGCCAGGCATGCTATTTTAAGGTATATGGAGTTATTCAAATACCGATGATAGGCCTCATTTTTATAGTTTCATTTATTTATCATATTTTATAAAATATGATAATCTCTAAAAGGAAAGTTGCTTCTGAAATATCATAGTACGACCCGCTTAAATTATCGAATTCGATCTTATCGAAGTTTTAAAATGGAATAAGGATTATTTTAAGTGTTTATCTTATTTATTTTTTTTGTACATATATTCATGCGTAGATATTCAAATATTTCAACTTTTTTTTTCAAATCAACTGTTTTCATTGATACATTTTACAATCTAATTGATACATTTAAGGGCAATGACAAATAGTGTTAAATGAATCTAATTATTCCTTATATATAGACCAAAATAAATTAATATAATTTTAAAAATATAAATATAACTAAAATAAATAATATAATAAAAAAAATAATAAATAAAAATATAACAACAAAAAAAATAATAGCAATCATAAAATAAAATTAAATGATGATAATAAAAAGTATGATAAAATAAATATAGAAGAAAATTGGATATGTTTACTGGATACAATTCATTGAGGTTTAGAAATGTTATTTTTTTCAACTAGCAAATACTAAGATAACCGTCTAGTTTTATTTAAAATATTGTTTCTTTAGTTTTATTTAAAATAAAATCCTGAAGTAATGGGGACATAGAACCGTTAACTCCCTCCCCCTATTTCTCCTCGGAGATGAGACCCTGACGACAATCCTGTGAAGGACGGTAATTCCATTATACGTAATCAAGGAAGGCAGCTAATGTCAAGGCTATGCATATTCACTAAGGTGGAGGGAGGGAAGGGGCTTTGTCCCACACGCAGACAATTAATTCATGCCTCTTGTTTGGCCGCCAGATAGCTCTGTCTCCCTATTGTTCTCTCTATATCCATCTTCCAGTATTTAAATTATTCTGAATAATACTTTTGTATCAGAGCCGAGAAATAGTCTGTGTTTGTTGGAAAATCATTTTAACAAAGAATTATTTCCAATGAGACAAGTCCTCTTGAATTAGCTTCTCTAAATTTGTCATTGTTCATATGTAAATCATCTGCAGTGGATAAAACCTCCAGGGGCACAAACTGTCTTTATTAAGTGGATAATTGATCCTTCGATGGGTTCAGGGAAAAGTCTGTTCCTGGACAGATCGCTTCCTTATAATAATCTTCGATCAAGGATCAACTTCCTTACCAATTACTGAACAATGCAAGGAGGACCTTTATGGGTTGTAATGGCAGGGACATCATCATGGAAGAGGAGGGAGGGTAAGAGGGTTTCATCCCTCCAATAATTTGAAAACCCAAAAAGTTGGGAAATTTTATATTTGAGAATCTTCATCAAACTGCAAAAATTGTGGAAAAATATTTTACTCAAAGAGTTACTAAAATTTAAAACTAATAACAATCCATTTTAAGGTAATGAATTGGGAGTTTGTTTGAATAGACTGTCGTGTTAGAATAGAAATGAAAATTATGGTTGGCAAGGTCAACCTTCGCAACAGACAAGTGCGAATTCCAAACACCCAAGAGCTGAGAAAATTTAAGCAGTTCAGAATATAGTTGGGAAAATATCCAATATTGTTGAGAAATCGGGTCAAAATCGTTGGGAAATTTTAGATTCCTCCTCCCTCTCCTCCCATGAAATTGTCGTGGCTACGTACCTGTGTAATGGAGCAGTTGTTCTTGTTTACATTTGGCTGTATCGCGAGAAATACCACTTTTAGGAGTAACATTATTGGAATGCAATAACAAATTAATTGATGAAATTAGTAAACGGCTGATCTATTTCTAGATAAGCCATTAAAAATCTGCAAGGCAAAAAATCCAAATGTAATTTTCTTAAGTAACAACATCCAATTAACCACCGGTTACCTCTTTTCAAAAATTAAAAGTAGAAAATATTTATTTTGGTATCTTTCAAGTCTTAATGTTTCAATCATTCAGCACATTTTAAATACCTTCAGTAAAAGTGAAAAAGAAACCGTTTTATTTTACCATTGGTATTCGGTTGCCATTCCAATTATTATCAGCAATATGATTGTGTTCGTGATATAAATACTCGTTGCTGCCGAACTGTGAACCGAGCGATTTCTGCTGATTTGTTTGTCAGAGGAAATATCTTGTTCCCGCCTGTCAGTTCTGTCAATTAACTGTCGTAATTACTTTTCGTCATTTGTTAATTGACGGTCTTGTCAACTTACAAATGTCGGAAGTTTCAGCTTTATTACCCTTTTCAGCATCCTGCCAAGGCAATTAACAGTTTCAATTTTTCCTTCCTCTAGTTCGTAAATGTCGCTATAGCATCAATAGAGTTTTATTTTTTGCTGTCTCTAATTACGTTTGAACGTTATTATAAAGAAAAGCTTTACGTACCCAAAAAAAATTCTTAATAATTTCCATATATTCTCGATTCATATGGATAATTTAAATATATATTTTGACAGCCTTAGGTTCCTCGTAATTGAGGGCATGTCCAGAGCTCAAATTGTTGGCAAATCCGCAACATAGGCGATCTAACGGGGCGGAGTACATGCATGAAAAATATATTTCGTTAAAAAAAAAATTTTTGTACTCTTTATTGCTATTGATTAAAACCTAAATACCTTGTTCTTTCTAAATTTTTGCTAAGTATTATTACTTATTATATTAATTAGTATTATTATAACTATTAAAACTTATGTTTTAATTAAACAAAAATGTAATAAATACGCACAAAATTTAAAATATCCAAAAGCAATGCTATTGGTTAGACCGCAGTGTGACGTCAAAATTCTGACATGAATAACTACTTCGTATCATTGCTGCATACTTTCTTTTAGTTATCGACGATAAATTGAATTGTATCACGGTTTATTTCTTTAAATGTTGTGTGAAATCATTAATTAAAATGATTGAAAGGGGATTTGTTAGGGAACAGTCGGGTAATCTTCCAAGAATAGACGCGATTATGATAGTTTTGGTTTTCTTCAAATCCAGATTTTATATCTACTGAATTTAAAGATGTAATAAAAGCTACAAGATAATTTTTTTATGATTAATTCAGATTTGAAGTTCTTTTAATACATAATTTCCCTTACGAATTTAAGAAACTAAACAAAACCAATAAATGCAGAAAAAATAATTGTATCAACAAATGCAGTCAAGTATATGATAACGAATTATTATATCGAGTAAATAGGTCATATGTTTCAGTTATTAGAATATAATAAAGTTAGAATTATTATACCTAATATTTGTATCATAAATTACAACTTGAATCCTATGGTGACTCATTATTTTGTATTGTTGATATATAATTTTCTGTATCCTCTTCTAACCAAAACAAAGAAAAATTACAAATTATATTCACATAAATACCTTAATAAACAAATAAATAGCTCACAAATCAAAAATATAAAGTGATAAAAGTCCATATAATGTTCAATCCAAACTTTTTAAGATTGTGATACTTTTTTAACATAAAGCAACAAAATTGTTAATTCGATTGTAAAGGAAACGACGTATTCATTACAATATAATTTTCATAACAATGCAAACTAGTTATTAGAGATACTTTATCTCTTCTCACACCTGTACAGCACTTTTTTCGTTTAGATGGGTCATTTGGAACGAGAAAAAATACTTTATCTGGTCCACTTTTCGTTGTATTCTTGTACATATGCTTGAGTATGAGCCTTGAGGCAATAAGTATACGAAGATTTTTGCTCTTTTTCTCTGGTTTTAATCATAGAATAAAATCAAATTTTTAGGTAGTTTCATCAGAGCCAATACAAAGTCGTTTAAATAGCTTTATTGATAAAAAATGTGATGTCATATAAATCTCGCTAAAATGGCGCGGTTGAATAGCAAAATATATTGTCCAAAGGAAATACTTTAACAGCAATGTAATATTAGAGGGTTTGAAGATTAAACATAGTTAAATATATATAAATATTTCAGTAACTATGCTGTCATTCAAATAAGTTTTGTATAAATGTATTGGAATCCATCGAGTATTCTCAAAGTACAATCGAGAATAAGATAAAATACCCGACAACCAATTTTGAATAAGTGACAGTTTGCTTTGCCAACAGCGTTATTTACATCCACATGACGAACCTATGCAATGGAATTTTTTTATATTTAAATTTATGACATTGTTGAATCTAAGGGAAAATCTCCAATATTGTCACTCTATCTCACAAGATTGCTTTGTTATTGTTGTTAAACTATGTTGTAACATCGTCGGTATGCAACTAAAGCTGGCCAAGTGATCAATTTTATATTAGTTTCAGTTTTATATTAATAATTTTAAAAATATTTTACAAGAATAACAGCAGAGTAATTGATGTTAGGTACTAAACTTAAAGCAAACATATATGGTCAATATTAGTAGACATCCGCATGATTGTATAGACGGATCAGTCCCTAAAATGGTCAATATATAATATTAACGCATTGTTAATAATATATATATATATTAACAATATGTTGTTAATAATATATATAACAATATGTTGTTAATATATAATCATATAAATCATGTATCTTGAAATAGTAAAATTTGACTTGGTCTGTTTAGTTGTGCGCCGACGATGATTTTATTTTATTTTTTATGAACATATAAAAGGCTCCAAATTTCTTTCATAAAATATCAAAAGTATCATTTCTACTCCATTTAACTTAACAGTCTTTCTTTATTGATCTGAAAATTCAAATTCGCTTCAGAGTTTCGTTAAAGTCGTTGGCGTGAATTATTTTTTCGATCCCAGATTTTTTAAAAACTTCAACTTTATTTTTTTTTTTAATTTTTATTTATTTACTCCTATAATATAATTTCTATTCTCTTCTGTAAGTTTAATATTTATATAATATAAATATTTTTATTGAAAACAACATTTTCCCTTTTACATTTCTCTATTGCCATTATATTTATATTTTTATTATTCCTTCAACCATTATGCCTGTCTATCGATGTATATATAATATATATTTCTATATTATTATTCAGCTTCCGATTTTTCTATCGACTAGCAACTCTAAAAGACAAAAACACTATGAGAATTCTCTAACAAAGTTTTACAGATTTGAAACAAGGGAAAGGTCGCCGGTTCGTAATGTGTTGCGTGACCACTGAGGGGTCTATTTTGCCCGTACATGGCCTAGAATTTTTATAAGGATGATGTAATACTTTTTCTCGTGTGTTATGCTATCAAGCAGTTATATACTATAATACAACTATTTATAGCTGTTCTACCAATAGTAGAAGGTATGCTCATATATCATTCTTAATAGTTTTATTTTGTTTTCATTTATGCCATAGCCGTCAAATAATTAATGATGTAATGCTTAATTTATTTAATCGAATTATTCTTATTACAAGTTTTTCTTTCTATCAGAATAGTTTGTAAAACCTTAAATTACCAAGTAACATTTTAATTAAATCTTGATTATTTTTTTTCAAACACAATTCACCAGTTTTAACTATGCATTTTCTTTATTAATATGAAGTGGCGAAAATACTCGCCGGATAAATTAGATTTATCGAGTTTTCCCTGATTCCGACAATTGTACCACATCACCATAGCAATACCAATGTACAATATTATTGCAATATAATCGATCGAATTTTAGCCCCTCTCAAGAAGTACTTGAATGTTTATATTGACAAAGAATCATTTATAAAAAAGTTAATAAGAATTACCTGGAGGAATTAATTTTGAAATAATTTTCTATGATAAAATCACTTTAATTTCTATTTTGATCAAGTAGTGAATTCTAGTAGCTGCTGGTGATATATATGTACGCCAGAGGTAAACTGTCGTAATATTTTCAAAATTTTAAAGAAGAGAAAAAAGAAGTTTCAGATGGAGCTTCTTCGCCCTCCATTATTTGTAATGATTACTGATTGACGTAAATCTTTATTTCTGAAATGTTGCATATTTTATTACCCTTTTACATTTTATTTATTTTATATTTTATTTCACTATTTACGATAATTATACTCGAATGATATGAGCAGAATAATGCAAATAAGATAATAAAATCAAAATCATCAAAATTTGAAGAATTCGTTACGCTTAGCAAGGCATAAAAGGCGGTGGAGGAAGGTTTTGAGTTCGTTTTGCCAACTTTTATAACTTCCGAATTGTATAACTTTTGCCATGGTGAAGCTACGACGTTTTTTGAAGTTTTAATTGACAGCTCTCGATATGATATATCGAATGCGTCTATAATAAAACTATTTTGAAGTGGTATTAGTAAGTTTAAATAGGTCTATAGTTAAAAATTACCAAAACGTATACTGTTGGAAAGAGCAGCTCAAGAGGAATTCTATGGCAGCTATGAAACAACATAGGATGGATTGAAGCGATGTCATAGAGGTAAAAAATCAAGGCATCGAAGCGCTTAAACGACGGTGCGAGTATTTACATCTACAAAGGGGAGGGGATGAACGATTTTATAAAACAGACGAAATGCCTGTTGAACTTTACCCCATGTACCTCAAAATGGACTCACTGTTGTCCCTTCTTAGCTTTGGAGATACCATTTTCTTTATTGTTGGTTTGTCTGAGCTTTGTTTTGACCACATCTTTTCACTGGTTGTCAGTTTATTTTGATAGGTTTGAATTTTAACAATAAAGAAAAAACTTAATCATATTTTAAAATACTTAAGGCTTCAGAAATAAATAGACTAAGAGGTTTAAAAAATATATATCATCACTTTTATAACTGAAATAAAAAAAGATGTATAAAAATCTAAGAATAATCCAGATTATGCCATCATTGAAAAGAGGCGGCTTAGGTGCATTAGTGGAGGCAAATGCCGCATTAAAAAAAACCGTATACCTTTTGTTAAAATAATCATTATCACGTGGTCAGTTTTTGTAATTTTAATCGCGTATCTTTGCTCTTAATTTGATTTTATTCTTGATTTATTATTTCGTGTAATTTAGTTAGCTTGTTTTGGTTAAGATTTTTATTTAAATTTTTTTTATTTATTTATAAATTTTTATTTAAAAAATGTATCTTTTGAAAATTGCCTGTACGCAATCTTATCGGTGTGATTTTAGTTGAACGTAGATGTAATTTTTAGAAGTTGGTGGGAAGATTCGGTCAATGAAGAACACATTAATAAGTGTAACTTATTTTATTGTGTACCGACGTTTCGCCCTAAGTTTTAAGCTATTATTAGGACTAAAAAAAAAAAAAGAGATAATAATGACAGTACCAATAATAATAATATGTAAAGCATGAAGAAAAAATATGTTAATAAATATTGTTAAGTAAAATAACGTGAAAAGAATGAAGTAAATATTATGAATTACTTGAAATAATAAAATACATTATACACGATATAATAAAATATTATATTCTTAAAGCAACTAAAATTAAATTAATAATATATTAATAACTCAAGGATAATAATAGTTATATTAATAACTCAAAAAAATTAATAATGAAAATTATTAATTAAAATTACTACTAGTATGAATATTTGAAAGTATGTTAAAGCATATGGAGATAATTATGAGATTACAAGTTCTGTAAAAGATGACAATGATATTAAAAATTGACAAGTGACTATTGAAAATAAAAATAATACTAAAAATTAATTTAAAACAAAATTAAAATAATGCAAAAAGAAAGAAGGGATGGTTATGAATCATATGTTAGTTATAATAAAACACATTGAAAAATACAAGTAAGAAAATAGATGACAAAATAAAATAAAGGGATAAAATATAAAGTTATATTAGTTTAAAGATTGAGCAATACCATTTTAAGTTATTATCATATGTGGGGAAGAAAATAGAATGTGGATAGAAACAAGGAGGAAACGGAAAGGAGAAAAATAATTAATAATTAATTACGAGAGAAGCGTACAGCTGCGGCCAACTGAATTTAAATGGAGTTCTGAGAATTAGAAATACGTGTAATCAATGTTGCCAACTTATTAAAAGGTAAAGCTATTGATTGAAAAAACTAGTTAAACTTCCAGGTAAAACTTATTGGCTTAAGGCTAAAAAATTAATTAATGGAAATGGAAATAAAATAAAGGAAAGGTAATGGTTTCAAAATTCGCAGAATAATGAATAATGGCAGCAATTTATTAGTAATATATTTCAATGTAATAAGGAAAATTAATTTTTATATGGGATTGTAAAAAAAAAAAAATAAGTGTTCACGGGACTGCGAGCATCGAAATAAATAAAATAAAATATGTAACTCGATAAGAATAAAAATAAATGATAATAATAATAATTAATAAATAATGCTGCAAATAATGGCGATGAGAAAATAAAATTAGAGATGGATAAAAGGTTATTTTTTTTTTTTTATGGGAAAAGATTCTAATTGGATGTAGATGTTTTCTAAGAGGGGTCGTCTGTCATGGTTAGGGACTGTGGCGAGGACTGAAGTATTGTGTGCAATTTAACAATTGATACAGCTCACAATCCTTATAACATTGATAGAACGAGTGGTTTAATCGGTTTAATTCAATGGGTGGAGGAGGTACCGACGAAAACCTTTTATCTTTAAGCCAAATTTTCTTAGGGGGGAGGGGAGAGTATAAAAAATGGCGGAGAATGTGAATTGATATTATGATTCCTTAAATAAAACTTGAGGATGCTAGATATTTCTTTAAATTGTTTTGTAGCAAATTTTCGTGATATTTTTTAAAAATTTAAATTAACGAATATTTAATTTTGCTATATTTTGCTTGGTAAGCTGTCAGTGTAGTATATTTCTTTGAGAATATGTGGCAGTTTTTTAATTTCAATATTTACCGCAATAAAAAATAACTCTTAGTTTTGCTATTTTAACTTTGCTAGTCCCTGATGAATTTCTTCAAACTGTGATTGGAGGGTAACTTTATAAAGACCGCCATGTCAAAGATAAAAATAAATTATTTCTTATGTTTTAATAATATGTATTATTCTTATACCAGTTAGGTTGCCAAAAGGTTTCAATAGTTTGTCTCCGTATTAATAATTGAAAAATCATGATTTATGTTTAAAATATTATTTTGTACTTTAAAACATTCAATTAAATATTTTGAGCTGATTTAAAAAAAAAATCAATTTATTGTTAAGTAAAAAAAGTTTTGTAGGAGCGGAGTAGCTCAGTGTTAAGGCACTGTGCTACCATACTCCTGGACCCGGAGTCGAGACCGGCTGTGGAAGATAATTATTTATTCTGTTATCAGCCGTGGATCGTTCCGAAGATCCGTGGATCGGGAGACCCTCCTGAGGATCACCCAGCCTCTATAAAGTGGGTAGGTACCCTTAATCTGGCGGTTGAGCGTGATCTCGGCCAAATCACCTCCTTGCACAACCGTTGGCTTAGAAACACTACAGTCCTTACAAAGTACTGAACCCAAGACCCATCGTGGGTTGTGGTGGTACAGTTTTTTTTTTTTTTCAAGTTTTGTTTTATTTTTTTCAAGAATACATCTAGACTGTACATAAACTCTAAAGGAGTTTATGCTTTTTTTTTTTTTAAACTAACTACTTGAATCATGACTCATGATTAAATGATCAAAAAATGAAAAAAAAAAAATTTTAACAATGAAGGTAAGTTATTCGTTTATTCGATTTAGTTATTCGTCGAGTTGAGGGAAAGCGATAAACCTGGAAAATTCAAATGTTTCTCCTTTAAGATTCTACTTGTTCGTATTGCTGCACTCATCTTCCAAATTTACGATATATTGATTATAAATTGGATTACGAAATAATAATTAAATTGAGTGAATTACATATTGTGAAGCTGAGTTTAAACATACAGTTTTGTTTTAAGCTCTTAATGATCCCTCATTCGTCACTGTCGTGCACAGAATCATTTTCAAAAGATTTGTGCCTGGAGAGACACCAATCCCCGTGAAGGTTGGTAATTGAGGAGCTATTCCGTTAAAAAGTGTCTTACTAAAGGATGTCGTATCTGTTTACTTAACTGCCTCCTCTGCAGTGATATTTCCCCCGTTCCTCCGGAAGGAACTAGATCGCAATTACCAGGAAGGCCAACTGACTACTATCAAGACGACGGAGTGACACAAGCTGCCCAATTAGAGGTAGATATGATCTGACTTATGCAGATGGGCAGTTAGAGCAGCCCTCATTAGCAGATAACGAGATCTCGAGTCACTAACTAGCTCTCTCATTGGTCGCCTCCTCCCCCACCGTGTCCTTCCTTATTTACCTCTGATTACCATTCTCTACTATTATCAACTTCACTTACTATTGTCCATTCTTTAATAATGATCGGGGCATACAGCTCCTTTTTTTCATCAGTGTCCTTCCATTATTTTTAAAATTCTTTGTATCTTCTCTATTACATTGATTTCAAACGCAATTTTACGTTTTTATAAATTAAATAGTTTTTACATACATTTTACATTTGATTGTAGTATAGAGATTTAAGAAGTTGAAGAAATGATTTATGATGGAAGAAAGATAGGGAAGAGGCTTTACGGATAGAGATAAGCAAGGAATTCCAAAAGGAGGAGGAACGAACAAGAAAACATTTTTCAAAAGAAGCTGTTCTATGTGATGGAGTGTAAATATTGGTTGGTTGGGTTCTTGTCTTTACGGAATGGATGGAGGAACGCAATAGTAAGGAGTTTAGTGATATAGGAAGGTTTATTGTCTCTTAGGGATTGTAATAGGTAAGAGCAATGGAGGTAATATCTAAAGATATGTTGCCTCTGGGAACCAAAGTATAAACCATGTAAAACAATTCAAAAGCCGCTTTAATTTCACTTCTAGTTCATTGGTAATTCATCCATATATCAAACAACCATAGAGAAAGAGGAGGAAAATAAAACAGGAGACAATCAGATGGCGGGTTTATAAAGGCAATGATTCGCGGAATTTATGAAACTATTTAGGGATAATAATAGATATTTTAAAAAGAGAGGCAATTCGAGTCAATACAACAACCATAGGAGAATCAGTTTACTAAGTACGGGATGTAAAGTATTCTCAATTACAATCCGGGATCACAACTCGGAGATTAGGGCCAATCGTTCAACCATTGATCAGATATTCTCGTTTTGGCAGATGTTGGAAAAAATTAATGAGTTTAGTCATTTTATGTGGCTACTCATTAAAGACTATAAAGCTGCATGCGATTCAGTCATCAGGAAGGAATTTTAACAAGCTATGTGAGAAATGGACATCCCAGCTAAATTAATTTGACTTACAATGTGTACAATGAAGGACACGGTAGGCAGAATTAATGTTGGCGGAAATTTCGGAGACTCATTTCCAGTGAGCTCAGGACTGAGACTATGGGATTCTCTTGCCCCCGTACTGTTCAGCATAGCTCTAAATGCGATTAGAAAAAGAGTAGGACTGATGTCACATGGAACAATTTTTAGCAAGATGACACAGTGATGGTATTATGCAGACGATGTTTTTATTGCAGAGAAGATTCGACAAAGCATCAAACTATTTACGGTGCTGGAAATGGGAGGAAGAAGAATGGGTCTCCAGAGTAACGAGGATAAGACAAAGAAGCTCACTTTGAGGAATAAGAATCCAGTTCACTCGCAGATAGTAGGAAATTATAGATTTGAGTGTGTTAAAAGTTTTATGTACCTTGGATCGATGATCAACGATTTATTGGATGAGGAAGAAGAAATTATGACAGAATAATGGCAGCTGATAGATCTTATTTCAGTCTATCTAAAATCTTTAGAAGTAAACTAAGACGCATTTATGGACTTGGAGAGGAGAATGGTTCGTTTCGACTCCGAAAAAAAGAAAGAGATGCACACACTTTATAATGACCTGAGTGTTTCCCAATTTGTAAGAGCTCAACGAATTTCGTGGCTAGGGCACGTAATCAGAATGGATGAGGCCTCATAGAAAACCGAAGGGAAGATCTCTGCGAATCTGAAGAAAACAGGAATATCCACCAGAAGCGCTAAAGACAGGAAGGACTGGGGAAGAGCGATTGACCTGTTCGAGGACCGGTTCATGCGTTTGTTGCGCCGAAGATGAATGAATGGATTTTTAGGATATTTCAGATACACTATTTACTCCAAGACAGGTATTGGTTGAAAATTACTGCACATTCTGTTGATATCATTCTGCAGTTCATTGGATTCCTCAATGAGATCAGCAGAATGGAAGGAAAGATACATTTGTCGGATATTAGCCTATAGAACAACTATGGGCTAGTATTTTTATTTTATTTTTTCTGAATCTTCATTACAATAAAGAAATCAAAAGATAGGCTCTCTACAAGTAACTTTTGATAATTGTAAGAAGTAGATGATAAACTCGGGATAAGAAGAAGACTCTGAAAAGCGCCAAGGGGCACCAGAGGTGAAATCTACTAAAACGGTTTTTCAATCTCCTATCAAGTCTTGAATTAAATTAAATTTTCATATATCGTTGGAATGATGCCAGGTAATCCGAAGTTAGACTGCCCGAATCTATGTCAATAGGTTCTTGTAATGCTGGTCTCTCGCCTGTCCTGATGATATTGCTCTCATAATATTATCTTATTCAATAAAATTAAGTTGTTCGTCGAAAGTTATACTATCCGATTAATTACTAAAGCTAATGCTAAGTTGTGAGCTAGCCACCTGGCTTTAAACTCCAACTGTTACTAACTTAGTTTGTAGTATGGCCTATCCCTGGGGTTTTGCTTGGGGCCCTGCCTGGCAGCGGGTTGAGTGCCCTTCTCCCTCTCTTTGCTGTTTTAGCTTTCAATATTTCTCTGTAAGGGTATGTTAATGTTTATATATTAATTTAAAGCATAACTTATTAATTATGCATGTTGTTTTTTTTCTTTTATAACGGTCTAATTTAAGGATCTAGAGATTATGAAAATCTATTTTTTAACATCCTAAAGTAGATGAAATGGGGTAATTTTAGTAGAAAGAATGTTAACCAAAGTTTGAGAACAACTCTTTAAAGGAACCCGCAACGAGATTTAAAAAAAAATGTATTCCTCTATATCCGAGGAACCCTTGTTTGCCTGAACTTCTAAACCATTTCCAGTGTATACTGATTCGTTTAGGACCATGCAGCAGTTATTTCAGAATCGTAAAGAACGTAGAGTAAAAAGAAAAAAATCTTCCGGGTCGAAGTTTTAGTCGAAATACGATTGATTTTGTAATGTTTGCATTCATACATTACTAATATTGACTCTCAGTTTAGTTTAATTCCTTGTTTTGATAAAGAATATCGTTTTATATTTGACTCTTTACCGAAATATTGTTTTCGAAAAAGGGCAACTTTTTGTGATGGAGTGTGGAGAACTATTTACGGGTAAATTTTCGGCTCGAATCATCTCTGAGGTTCACATTTAGCCATATAAAAATCATTCAATCGATTTGAGATATGCTATAGAATAGAAAAAAAATTTATTCTTAGACTATGTCTTTTAAGAAAATCTGAGATGACAAATAGAAATCATCATATAAATACAAAAAAAAAAAATCTTGTAAGACCATATAAACATAACTAAAAAAAGATTATGGTATTAATATATATATATATATAAACTTTGATTAGAAATAAACTACATATTCCAATTTATCAGTCATAAAATCTTTATCGCAATAAAAAGAATAAAGTAATATATAAAAAAAGAAAGAAATTCTTGTAGTCTACAAAGCAAAAAGCAGTGTAAGAACAATATGGAAAGTGATATGATGTATTCGAGGAGTTATCTATCAAAAGTTTATATATCCACTTATCAAAACAAGATTTTTTCGAAGAAATAATATTCTACACTAAAAATTATTCAGCTCATTTCAAAACTGTCAAATAGGTGTTACACGACAACATTTTCAATAAAAATTTGCCTTATCTCCAAAAGATGCCCTCTTAACAATATTTTAAAAATTATTTTCAAAAAGTGGATACATTAATTTTTGATAGAAAACTCTTGATTTGCTCATGCTCATATGAACAGTGATGTTCATTCTGGTCGACATGACGAACGGGGAAGGGGACGAGTAGGGAACGTGGCGTCGTATGCGATGTCCTCTGCGATGCTTATTCAACTGTCGTGTAGTCACAGCTGAAGTAAAGAAACTAAAGCATTATGAAGGGGTGGATGGATTGTGAAGAGGCACACATATTCCATGGTAATAGTATAAACATTGGTATTTAAAGTTAAAATATATTGTAAAAAAAAAGTTAATTAAAATGAAAAATAATTTTATTTACTTTCTAGTTGAGGTAGAGCATCTAAATCATGGACCAATATATATATATATATATATATATATATATATATATATATATATATATATATATATATATATATATATATATATATTTTTAATATTTTCACAAAAGAAATATAATTATGATATTTAGCTAACAGGAGATTCAATGCCAATAACAACAATAATCGTTGCCTTTATATATTATTACCTTTTATATATATATATATATATATATATATATATATATATATGTTTATTATTATTATTTTCTATATAATATTACTATAAATTATTACTTCCTTTATTATTATAAACCTCCCAATGAAACTTGTTTAAACCAAATTATACTAGATTGGACCTAACACAGACTTTCTAATCGGTTTAACACTGATTACTTTGTCATAAATTAATAAAATAATTTCATTACGATTCAATCTTTGATGAAGTTCATATATTAAAATTTATATTAATAGAATTATAAACGCAATAATCTTAATAGAAGAAGCCAAGTCACCTGTAATGCATTGTTGGTTATCAACTAGTATTCAACTGAATAGTGCAAATATTGCACTTTAGAGATAATTGGTCATTCCTCGGCTAATGGGTGGACACTTGATGGGTCGATTAATTAACAATCGATTGTTCTAATAGCTTTGCTGATTATCGGACTTACTCTACTGTTGCCCATTATTCTGTTTTTCAAAGCCTTGAAAATAATACATCGCAATGAATGTTTAGGTGAATTATTGACAAAAAATAAAATATTTGTATATATTTCATATATAATATTTTTTTATGAAATGTTTCTTTTTTAATAGCTTACAGGAAAATTCTATCTTAAAATAATAATTGAATACATGAGTATATGAAGGTGTTACGTAACACATTTTCGGATAGTGATTTTTTCTTATGAAAGAAGGTTTGTGCTTTTCTTCGCCTTGTAACATAAACAACCCAAGATTCTCGGTTAATCGCATGATTTCTCATTTCATTGGATAGGTGATGTCTTTATAAAATTACATAAGAAAACTTCAATAATCTTTTTCTCAAAATTTTAAATTTCTAACATGACATCTTCATCCACTCATGTATTCAATTAAGTATAACCCTTTCGTTTAAATGCTTACAACTTAAAATTTTTATTTATTTTATCATTATTTTTTTACGGGATCGTTGTATCTCATGGTTAGAGAAATTTCATTTCATTTTAGGCATGGAATATTTGCCGTAGTAATCTTCAAGATGATAAGATTTAAAAAAATATATATAAAACTACTTAAATGAATGTAGTTTATCTTGAGGGTTATAGAAACTAGACACGAGATAGACAAGGAATCATATAAATAGATAGAATGAAAATGCAATATATAGAAAATAAGGTAAGATTAAATTAGTGCGTTCCTGGGGCTAGTGGGTTCACTCAGCCTCTATAAGGTATAATATTAGTAGAATAGTGTTAAAATGATCAGCAAATGTTTTCATTTATCAAATATCAAGATTATAATTTTATTTTGACAGTATTGGATCAATATTATACCGTTTAGAGCTGGTGTATGCACTTACCCCATCTTACCTTCTATTAAAAATAAAAAGTAAGAATAATATAAAATAAATCAGTTAAAATGTAAAATACGCCTGACTGATTAAAGCGGAATATTGACAATTAAATATTACAGATAAAGAAACATAATATTTTCTTCCAAAGTATTTTCAATTTTTTAATTCTATTTTCAATTTGTAGTTATAACCAGCCATACGTAAGCCCTTGATTTGTTTTATATTACTCTTACTTCTTATTTTTATTTTACCTTTGATTCTTTCTAATAATATGGTTTTATCTTTGTTGTATCTTATCTTTTTAAGCCCTAAAGGAGACTGTTGTATCTTATTTTTTTAAGTCCTAAAGGAGACCTACAAAGTGGGTCGAAACATTGGCATTCATTAAAGTATGTTATATTATTTTTTTATTTAATTTTTACCGCTACCTTCAGCATCATCTTCTAAATTTCGTCGGAATCTTTATCTTTATTAATTCCTTGATCACTTTTTAAACCGTTATAAGTAAGTAGCTCTCTCAAATTTGAAGGAAGGTTTTAGTTAGGTACTTTAGTGCTTGAAGATAATAGTGCAGGAAGGATGGGAGGAAATCAGGGATAGTTTGGTAGGGTCGGGCGGCGGTAATCCTTGATTCGATTGTCCTTGGTAGAATCCTACGGTCAAATAGTTCCATCTAGCGGAACCCGCTTAACAATAGTCTAACTTCTAAAGTTGTTGGGATCGCCCTGCTGTTCTACAGCAGTCTGAGCCTGGGTGTAGTTTGTCCGCCTTATTGTCTTGCTTTAGCTTAGAAGTCCCTTTCGATTTTTTTTTCCTGGTTTATTGCGAACTAACTATATTATAAAAAACTTGCTTATGTGTGAGTGAATAAGTGTCCCTAATCGTTGCCGTGTCAGCCTTCATACGCGTGAAAGCAAGTTCACAACACACACTTTATTAGGTTTAACTTTTTTTAATTTTTGCTACTCATTTCTCTTTTTGGGGGGAGAGAGGGGAAAAAAATTCGAACTTGATTTATTAGGTTATTTTGTATTTTAAGGGGTTAATAACAGTAATTTAAAAATACGGGTTATACCTACCTTTATTGTCATTGTATTTAATTATGTTTGTACAGCTATTGTTTGTTTGATGCTATAAGTTCCCCTTGCTTATTACTGATACGAAGTGAAATAAATAAAATTGATTTTGAAAAAATTCAAAACAATATCTATTTAATAAATATTATGTTTTTTTCTTTTTTCAACCGCCCTTGAACGAGCCCTCCCGCTTGTATATTACATCCTCGGTCCACGCACAGGAAACAAGATCCCGCCTTTCTGACCTCTATACCCCTTCCCATAGAACCAAATCATTCGAACGTTCCTTTCGCGCCCGCTCCTCTATTCTCTGGAATTCCTTTCCTTCTGATATCCGCCATGCTTCTTCTCTATCCTCATTCAAATCTCTCTTTTCCAACACCTTCTTTCTTTCCAAAATGATGCTCTCTAATTACGAAATTGCAATTTAAAATTAGCATATAGATCATAAGTAAATAATAGTTTTTAATGCACTAGCTTCAACTTTGCTAATCAGCCGATTATTTTTGTATTTTTCATTTTCTCTCTTTTTCTTTTCTTGCTTTTTTTTGGCTTACATTAATTATTCTTTTCATGACAAGAATTTATATTGTTTGCTTATTATTTTATTGAAAATATTAATTGATCTTTATTTGATATCTTATAGCCAGATACTGTTTTTTGTTTTATTTGTTCGATTTTGTTTTGTCTCTTAAGAGACCTAGTCCCAGAATAAAATTATTCATCTATTCTATTATGTTCTATAATATCAACTTTGAATATTATTATATTATATCAACAATTCAAAACGTACTGTAAAACTTAACCTATTCATTGTCGAATAATTTTAACACAACAATACTTTATGAAATAAACAATTTATTTTTATAGTCAGTAATCATTTAATTGCAATTAACAGGATTTGGACTTCGTTACAGTCATGGATAACAGTACTGGGATGGGAGGAACTTGTGCCAGTGTGCTTTGGTCCTTTTTGCCAACTCCTGAAAGCTACCTAGATGTTGCCGTCCCTTACTAAATAAAATATCAAAATTCATTTAGCAGTGTCGCAACGAAATAAATACTAAATGGCCCATGTGACCTCGGCCATATGGACGTCGATGATAACAATAAGATAAATTGATATTAATTTCAGTGTATGTTATGTTATGTTGACATGGCATGACATGACATAACATGTTATGACATGACATGACATGACAAGTAATATTATATTATACTTAATTATCTAATTTTAATTAAGCTACTACTAGGCGATTATAGAACCAAGAAATCTTCAGATCTCTCAAAGCCAGTTAATCTCTAACTTGTCAAAAATTTCGCCAATTTAGGTATCTTCACTACTTCATTCTTATTTGTATGTTATATATCATTACCATGTACATTATTAAAATACATATGTGATATGTGTTTGAATTATATTACGTATCGTATATTGTTTCCAATTTTGTTAATATCACTATATTTAATTGAAGAGGAATTATATTTAATTTTAGATATATAAATAAACCAAGATTGTAGAGAACTGACGGGAATATGTATGTGAGTTGATCTTTTCTCTCTTGTATTACAGAAGCTAGCTTCAAAGCTTCTTGTAATTCTCATGAATAAAAGAACTTCCCTCTTTACATTGGGTTCTTTTATTATGAGAAAAAAACCTAAGGTTCGGCACTGTTAATGTTTATGTTTATGTAAAACTAAACCCACATAAATAGCATATGAATAAAATCTAACATATATTTAATAAGTAGATTTTCATCATCAGTTATACCCGTCAGATCGTTGGGTTAGAGATCGGCTCTGATAATTTCCGAGGATTAAATTTCATAAGCTCATAGCAATTTTTTTTTTTTTTACAGAAATCTTTTTTTTCTTTTCTACTGTATTTAGTTTACTGGTTTAAATCATACCAGTAACATATTATAAGTTGTGGGATTAAATATACGACTGTATGATGTAGAAAAAAACAGAAATATTTCTTTCTGATTGGTTTTGTTTTTGGATTTTCAATGTAAATATTGGTTCATTTTTTACTTATTTCTTCTCCATACTTGTCAAAGGATGCTATTGAATCACGCTGCTATCCATGTATAATTGAACTAAATAGCGAGGATGTTTAAATATAACAACTATTATAATCTTATTTTCGATTAGTGATCGTACGTTAATATACACATCTAACTGTTATAAAATAATCATTATCATATATTATATTAAAAATTTGAAGAAACCCTACCTGAATTAGACTGATATTTTCTTTAAATACCAATTTATCGCCAAATCTATCATTATTATAAGAAACTGTGAAATGGTATCTCTCTTCCAGCTTATTGTTATTTTTAAATGGTATTTTGTTGATGTATTTTGTCCATGAGTCAGTTTGAATATCTACTGTTTTTTTTTTAATAGTTTTAATTAGCTCAGTTTAAAATACCAATTGTTGTATGTCAAGTCAACACCGATTCGGTAACTACTTCAATCTTTATCAGAACATTTCATCATTCTAAGAGTTTATTCAAAAAGCCTCATTTCAGCCATCTACTAAATTTAATCTAGAGTTTTTTTTGTATTCGTTACTTTTTTTAGGGGACTAGTAACTTGGAAAAATCTTCTTACAGATTTATCAAACTCCGCTTAGCTTAATATCTAACTCGAAAGAAATAATTTGAAAAAACAAAACATTAACAACGTTATTGTATAGAATAGTAAAAATTGTTATTGCTAGGTTCATTAATTTTTTTTTGTGATTAGGTTTTGAATATTTATTTTCATAATTCTGAATCTTCCATTTCTGAATTTGAAAATCGGTTATGCGATGGTAAAAGTTTGTAGAAGAGTATACTAAATAAAACGTATTTGCTTTTAATACATTTTTTAGCCAATTTTACTAAAAAAATAAATAACCTTTATCGTTAAAATGGATATTTCGTATGAAGCGGCCGATTAATTAATTAATTAGCGGTTATTTTACAAATATTTATTTAAAAAACAATCAAATCAGTGAAATCCAGAAACTTGGAAATGCTCTCTTAGAAATAACCTAGAACCAATCTCAGAATTCCCAGGAAAAAGCAAAGTCCCGATAACCCTCCCTAGCAAAAATATCCTGAAGGCCGTGGATTACGGATATTATAAGCAATACGGAGATTGCACTGCCATATCCATAATACTCGCCCACAGACTATCCCCTGCTCTAAATGGCAGTACTATTTATTATCACCGGATCAAGTTAACATCTGCATTAAGTGTAACTATCACAAGGGACTAATTACCTTAATGTCTTATATTACCTGAATGTGCATATATTCTCATTAGAACACCGCCATGTTGGTTCTATTAAGTTACTGTATCTAATTCATATCATCCTAAGTTAATGTGAAGATGAATATTGCCTTAACCATATTTACTACTCGAACTGACGTATATTGGTAATTAAAATTTAATGATCTAATTAACATTTGTGTAAATTAACAGTTAATGTAAATTAATACTCATTAAAATTTACCGCTTGCCCACGATTACTTGATGAGAAAATCAGGAACGACATCTGAACAGGTTTGGAGAGTTATTTCAACAGGACCTAAAATATATAAACTACTTAATACTATTCCTGAAACAGAGCGAAATATTTTGTAAAATTGAATACTGTAATTTGCAAGACTGTAAACTTTTAAAATAATAGTACATAGAGCGGAAATGACCCAGGTTTTCGAAAAGCCAAATGTGTTGTATATATGTAACTACACCTTATCACAATTTTATAAATTTTAAAATAAAACCATTAGACGAAAATTGACACATGTGTTTGCAAGTACATAATACATTGAAATAAACTTGGTTTTTTTATTTGTACTCGTTCATAGTCCAATAAAATCGTGGTAACGCTTTAGATGGATTTTGTTTCTGTTAGGAGCACACGAAAAAAAAAAAATAATAATATTTTTTTATTGAAGTAATATTTGTAAAACTCTCAAAATAGGTTACAGATGTTGACTACTAATGAGCAATTTTTATTCTTTTTGTTTGTTATAACACTTTTTTCCTTAAGGCTTAAAATCTATTTTAATTTTATATTCTTATGGGAGTTTTTAATAATGATACCTTTATATCAATATGCAAGAGCAAAAACTCAAAATGAGACATAAATAATTTCCTGAAAAAAAGTATTTCCTTTTTTTTCTTTTTTATGATCAGCTGTTTGTAATTTAACTTTTCCCAGCTGTTGTCATGTAACCTTTTCCCTCAGTATGTGCCTGGGTGTCTTGGTGTGGAGTGCTGTCTCTGTTAGTAACTTTTTTGACTCTGGATGTGAGGTGTGCTGCATTTTGTTCTTTTTTTAGGTTTGGCGAATTATCGATAGATAATTTTTTTTAAATTTATTTCTGTTATTTTTGAGACTCTTGGCTTCTTTTTTGGATTTTTTCATTTATACCTTTACACTTCTAATGCCTTTATTACATCTTGTGTGACGTTTCAGACATAAATTTTAATATATTTTTATCATTATTGGTTATCATAAATACTCTTTTTTTAAGTTTTATTTATCGTAAACTACAGAAGTTTATTTGTCATTTAATTTTACGTTATTTTCTAATAAATATATATTTTGTCACTTTATCATATTTTTTGCATCTCTTTTTCGATTTGCTTGGCGACTGTTTAATTTTTATTCTCTTTTAGTAGTAGTTAACTAATATTTAGGCGGGATTAAACAACTAAAAATCTTGTTGGCTTATCCGTTTTCAAGTTTAGACTAAATATCAAATAGTTTAATCTTAAAAGTATGAAGTTGTTTAAAATAAGAACTAACATTGATTGCTAAATTAGCAGTTTAGAAGACAGGATAATATTTCAGTAGATCAGCATTTTTCCTTCCACTGTTCTTTGAATTTGCTGATAACCTAGGCTGGTTGATGTTTGGTGATTTGTAATAATTAATTAATTAATAAATGTGTGTTTTGTTTTTGTAATACAAATAAATTTTCATGAGAATTTCCTCTCTTTCTACTGTAATTCAAGACAAACTGTATCAGTGTTAACTGCTGATTTAAATTAACAATTTTGTCTATTTCTTGTATGTAATATTCCAAATGTATTTTTTTTTTTTAATTCTTACCATGATTTTTATTTTTATTTTAATTTTCAAGCTCATAAAAGAAGGAACATTGAAAAAATAATCATGTACAATAGTCTACAAAAATGAAGGTCTAACGCAGTTGTGCCATACCCAAGGATTGGCACGCAGCCGGCCAATAGATTTTTAAATTTTTCAATAATGTAATATTCTGAAAGGGTGACATAACTTCGAGTTAGTGATAATTAACGATTAGCAAGTAGGTTGTACATGGTTACTCCCAATTTACATTATTATTTGATAAATAATAATTATTTACTCTTTTTAAATAATATAAACAATAATCTGTAATTAAAATAATCGAATTTGCTTAATCTCCTATAGAACTGTTCTACCTTTTGCCCAGGCTGCGAGGAGAGGATATAACTCAAGCGGTTGTCGCATTTGGAAAGTTCCAGATAATTTTACAATGAAAGAATTAATGAGTTCACCTCTTTTCATCATCTCCAAGTCGCTTTCGCTCAATTTTCATTTTTTTTTTTTCACTCCCACCATCTATTTTCCTTACTTAAATCTAACACTCAAGTGCGCAGAATGCTATCAAAATTTTCAAATCGATTGAGAGTTAACTGCCGGTTAAAATAAAACCAGCCAAAACAAATTGGTGTCAAAAATTCTTATTATAAGTATCTTAAGTATGGGATAAATATTTAAACAGCTTCAGGTAATTGTTTGGTTTATATCAAGTGTTCCAATTGGATCGATTATTCAATGACGGATTTTTTCTTTGCTAAGAAATCAAGTTATGGATTTTTGTTTGATTATACATTTCTGTAGTGGTTTACTGTGATATGTATATACATATTTTTTTTTCTTGTTTACATAATTATATAATTATATCATTTTAGATGTTGACCGTTGTTTTATATTATATTTTATGTGATGGATTTATATTTTTAATCTACTTTTAATCCTCCTTTTGTCATATTTGTTATTTTCACTCTTGTTTATTTCTTATCATTACGTTCACCTTACTTTTTATTTTCACTTTATTTAATTTTACTCTTCTTCTTTCTGGGTTTATTTCCAATGTATATTTTTTTCTGTCATCATATTCGATCACATACTTTTTTTTTCATTTTTTATGTTTATATGATTTTTATTCTTATTATATCTTATTTTTTTAGCTCTGAAAAAGCCCTATAATATGGGCCGAAACGTCGCCATTCATTAAATAATTATTATCTTGATCGCCACCCGTTTTGTTTTAGTTTTCAATAATGATTCAATCAATAAATTACTAATATTTTTCATTATTTTCAGTGTATTTTTTTTATGGGATGTTTTGTCATAGGATAAAGTTAATTTTTCATTCATTCATTCCTTCATATAATAAACCCAGATAATTCAGATAGTAAAATAGAATCAAAAAGACAATAAATACTACTTTTAGCCTCCTGATTGTAGATTCCGGTAATATCGGTTGTAATTTAAGAATAATTAGAAATATATATGTTTTCAGTAGAATTACTCTTGCAATACGAAGTCTTTATTATTAGTTAAGGAGATCTTGATAGATAGATAAATGGAAAAAGAAGTTTATTCTAGGACTAAGTCCTTTGAGAATATCAAAACTATTTAAATAAAAAATAAAATCTTTCATCTTATTATCTATATCCCTTTATATGAAAAATTTTCTAATGTAAGTTGCTATTATAATAATTTCTATCATTGCTTTAATAAAAGAAATGGAAGTTTTTATTCATCGTAGCGAGATAGAAGTTTGTGAACGGAGGGTATTTAAATGGGCCGGAGCCGAGAGTACAGTATGTCAGTGTCCCGAGCAGGCCGAGCCGCTGCAGTCCCACTCCATCACCCTTTGGTATAAGCCTCTTCCCCCTTCTTCCCTCTATGTCCCCCCTCTGCCTATACCCAACTCTATTATTGGCCAAGTTTAATAAAGCCCCCATTCTACCTAAAAATAGAATATCCAGAAAATCTAAATGGGTTTTCCATCGTGGCCATGATGGGAGCAACTTATTGAACCTTCAGTACTTTAGCCCTTACCAGGGGTAGTTAATGGTGGGAGAATTTAATATTCCAGCGACTGGAATGGCATAAATGTAGATACCATTATCTTCAGAATGGTAAATATAGAATAGTGAAAAATAGGCCCTGTAGTCTCGAAGAAAAGCCGCGGATGGTGGACAGATTTTTTTTTTCGGATTTTTGAAGTCTACGTATCTTGAAACGTTAAAACCTCAAATTTTAAGGGTTTCATTTTTTTTTTGGTAATGGTTCATTATTAATAATAATAAAGCAAAAACAACACATATATATTTATATTTGTATTTATGCCATTTTGCATCTTCACTCCTCATATGATGAGAGTTGTCAGATTCATATTACATCCACGATAAATTGTAGATTACTTCCTATGCGCTTCAGAGGTAATCCTGAACAAGGGGCTGAATTCGGAATGAAACTTAGTAAATACCTTTAGCGTATGATATATAGTATATACCTCATACTAAATACCATATATGCTCTTCTAAGAAATTTCTACATAACGGGTAATCTAAGCAACAATATTTTAGGGGCTGATTATATGCTTATACCATTACTGTATATCATACACTCTTGTCCCTGTAGACTCATCAAGTACAAGCTAAAACGCTGTTTTAAACCATTTTATCGATGATATATTTTTAAAATACAGTTTAAGGCTTTTAATAATCGGTGCAAGATCAATTTTCTATAATGATGGAGCTTACTAAATATTATGAGAAATTATATTAAATATTTACAATAATTAAACTTTATCTTATGCAAAAAATAAAGAAAAATAATAATCAAGATGA
The DNA here is from genome assembly GCA_948150685.1 of Rhaphigaster nebulosa. Lineage (NCBI taxonomy): Eukaryota > Metazoa > Arthropoda > Insecta > Hemiptera > Pentatomidae > Rhaphigaster > Rhaphigaster nebulosa. The sequence continues at coordinate 124,866,753 of OX411309.1, read as the reverse complement.
ATAAATACTACTCTGCAAGTTAAATTTTAAATCGTTTTTATATTACATAGCTTTATTTTATAATTAATTGTCTTGCTATTAATTATATTATGTTATTCTCTTTATTTTCGATTACATGCGTAAATATATTTCTGTAAATTAATAAATTATGTTCCCTTCATTCTATGATCCTAATGATATTATAAAACTTATGAGTATGAGTGCATTTATGGTATCTTTATCTTGGTAGTAACTGTAATAAAAAAATAAATTAAAGCATCTTCTTCGCCATCCTACAGCCTGGTTACTTCTATAAGGTGGGTAATTTCTTTTCTTTCATTAGTTGTTAATTTATTTTGTTTACAGTCATTAAATAATTATTAAAATTAAAATTTACAAGTTATTATTATCAACTTACAAGTTGATAGGTGAAGAAACGTTTTAATAAATTATTAAAGGAATCAAACGGGTACGTGTAGTGCAGACAGCCTAGACCACAGGCCTGTCAGTATCACCGTATTCACCAACAACAATTCCATGTCGACTGTCAGACAGAAAGCAATCCGATCCTACAAGTTCCAATTGACCCAAACTCTGTTCTCATTGTCTCTGTCTGTCTCTTGTCTCATTGTTTTTCATGTCTCGTCTTTGCTACAGTGGCGCAATATTGACAATGTTTAGAGTTACGAAATAAATTAAAAGTAACAATAAGTGTGAAACAATTTTTATAGTTGCACTTTTAACAATTTCTTCCATATTTTACAAGCTTCAACATAAAGAAGCCTTGAAAAAGAATAACAATTTAAGTTTCTCACCAAACAATACATGCATATAATGAGAAATAAACAATTACTGTTTCTGTAAAATTCTTCTAAAATATTTAAATTAATTTTTATTTGGTTCTGTTGAAAAAATATTCTTTTTGATAGGAGTGGTAATTCAAAGACGGTAGAATAGCTGAAGGTGGTGGGTGTACGGTGCTGCACATTTGGTATTAAAAAGTCCATGGGTCGCTTTTGTTTAACAAGTACCTTTAATAATAGAGATGATGCTGGAAGGTTTTTCTAAAGCCTTCAGTCAGCTGGTAGTGTTGTGTTAAAAGGAACTTATTTCATACCTCCATTAATAAAATATTTTATTTACATTGAGGCTATAAAATACTTAAGAGGATATTAATCAAAGATAATGCAATACTTACCTATAAGTATTGCATTGCTGTCATACTTTTATAATTAAAAAAATGTTTAATCTTATTCTGTTACTTTTCAATTCATAAACAACTATGAAAAATTTATCCGCAATTAGCAATTATAACTGAATTTGAATATTCATCGTGTAATTTTTGTCCCGCCCTCTTAATTCTAGAAGTTTAAATTATCTCATTTAAAAAAAAAATATCAACACACACACACACACGTACATACATACTTGAGTAAGTGTAAGTTTTGAATTTATGCCTAAGTTTCAATTTTGAATGTCGTGAAATAAGTTAGTATAATAGTTTGAGTCTTTGATTTAGTATTTTTTGTTTGTTTTTGATGTTTGAGCCCCATGTCATTCTTCTGTCAAATGTCATCCCAAGGAATATCGAATCTTGTCTGTCTGCGGTATTAGTGCATTGTCGAGGTGAATTGGAGGGTAGGTTTCTTGTCGAAGAGTAAAAGTGATATTTTGTCTTGGTTAAGTCGAATTTTCCAAAGTTCTGTTAGATAAATGTTGTAAAGTGTGTGAGACGTGTGTTGGATTTTGTTTTTTTGTTAAAATTGTTATATCGTCTGCATACGTCGCTGTCAGAATTTCGGAGCTGTTTGGACTATCGTGTGTGTATATGATGTAAAGCATTGGAGCAAATATTGATCCCTGAGGTACTCCTGCTAAAAATGGTATAATGGTAAAAAGTTCTGAGCCTGGGCTGACAGGGAAAATTTTTTCAGAAAGAAAGAATTGAAGAATAAGATAATGGATAAGAGGAAGTATCGTTTTAAGTTTCAAGAGAAGTCCCTGATGGTAGACCCTATCGAACTCTTGAGCAACATCCAGAAATACTCCTGTTGCATACAATTTCTGCTCTTGTATCGTCCCTATGTACTCCGTCACCCTGTGTAATTGTGCAATGGTTGGTTCGGAACCCAAATTGATGTTCAGGTATTATGTTATCGTTCGTTAGTATGTCAAGAAGTCTTTTGTGGAGTCGTTTCTCAAAAATTTTAGAACATATTGGAAGCAGGCTGATTGGTCTGTATGATGAAGAATTGTCTGCATCTTTGTTTGGTTTGTAAATCATAGTAATGTGTGAGTTTTTCAATTGTAGAAGGAATTTGGTCGTTTCAAGTATTGTATTATAAATAGACTTTAGGTGCTCTAGAGTTTTCCTGGCCATTTTCTGGAGCACTTGAGCATTTATCAGGGTCATGACCAGGGACTTTCTTTTTAGGTAACTGTACTTTGTTCGGCAACTTGTATCAGGGTGAAGCGAGGAGGATGCTATGTGAATAAGGAATGCTAGTTATGGTGGAATTTATAATGTGTTGAGCACATGTGTTTCGTGTTCAGAATTAGTGAAGTCAGTATGTGGTGTGAAAACAGAAGAAAGATGATTTGCAAAACGCTCAAATTTTTCAATGTCTGACTGGGCCCAGGAGCCATCTTCATTACGGTTAGTTGCTGACACAGCACGGTGTTTTACAAGTTTCTTGGTGTGCCTCTATAATCTCTCATCGTCAGTCGAAAGATTTCTGGTGTAATTGTCATAAATTGTGCTTGTAAAAATTTGAATTTTCCGTTAGAGCTAATTTTTAAGTCTATTAAAAGTCCGTTTATCAGATGGAAGTCTTTGCGAGCTCTCCTCTTAGCCCCGATCAAATCTCTTATGTACTGGAGATAGCTTGGAAGGTACCCAGTTCTTCCAATGTTTATATTAACATTGAGAAAAATTTACTTCAATTTTTCAACTTTCGAAATCGTCTAATTCAGCCACTTTCACCACTATGCGACCGGGCGTAGGAGCGACCGACTCTATTCGGTGAATCCTAATCAGGTTATCCAGGATGTCAAATAGCCATCTATAGGTTTGGCCCATGAACGGTCTGTTTCTGAGAAATAAATATAGGTCCTCAGGCGCCTTCTGATTCTGATCAGCCAAAATCTGTGGATCTGGACCAATTTGTCACTGTCCTTGAACTCGAGTATTTTAACATACTTCGATGGAGAAAACACTGCGGAATTGGCTCAAAAGGAACCGGCTATAGTCCTAGCTCTAGAGCAGTTTACCGCTGCACTATGAAAACTAAAACGAAAACCAGTGTTCGTAGCAACGTGAGATTGGCCATCTGCACTCCTGAAGTAAATAAATGTCTATTTGAAGACCATTTGGCACGTCTAAATATTTTTAATGCCAACCGATAAAACTATATCTATATATTACGAGTATAACAAAATTTGACATTGAGTACGTCAATATCGTTTTTTTATTAATTTTTATTTCTGTGTTTTAGATTATTTCTGTTGATCTCAGTTACTGAATTCTCAAAAAGTATTTTACTATAAGCGAGTTTAGTTTCCCTGTATCACAAGATCATGGTCGTCTGTCTGTTATTTTTAATATTAAAACATAATTGTCGCTTCGTATGAATTGTGTTATCCAAAAGTCAGGTGTGATGTTTTTGCTTAATATTAGGAATACTTTCGTATGTTGGGTGTGAATGCTTTTAAGTGTTGTTTTCATTGCGTTTATTCCATCATACTCGCCATTGTTAAATGTATATCTCAAAGTGAAAAAAAATATTTATATTTGTTTAATTTTTAAACGGAGGAGAATGAATTTTTATTTTCACTTCTCTTATATTTTCCCTAGCGTTTAAAAAAAACAAAACAATTCTCAAATGTTTGTGTATCGTTCACTTTGAGTTCAACGGCGTTTGATGTATTTTTCTCTCTTGCCAGAGTTTTCTGGCCGCACTGGAGGTTAAAAAATCGTAGCTAATACCCCAACCTCAAAACGGACTTAATACCCTCAATAAAGAAGCCAGAGGATTCAAAATAACAACAAAGAGTACTTATTGAACGGTAAGAGCGGACAAAGAGACAACAAAAGGTTCGCAGTTCTTTTATTCGCTAAATGACTATTGAAGATAGGCAGGAATTTTAAACGTGAGAGGACCTCCTCCCCGAACAATGGCCCCGATAAGGTAACCTATTTTCGAACAATAACCCGATTCAACTAAGTGACGTCTCTTTAATGGTCATTCTGCTCTGTATGATATTTTTTTTTTTTTTTTTTTGCTTTTTGTTCTCACATTTTTTCTGGCTTTTCCCAGATCTACCAATATCTGTTTGATTTTGATCACGACCTCTTTACCCAATAATATGTCTTTCTAAGGTTACTGAACAATAAATACATCACCAAATCTATCTATACAGTTACACACACGTTATTTTGTATTTCATTGCGAATATAAATATTTAGGTATAAAAGAAAAAAATCCATAATTAATTTTGAGGATTCTGGTACTATTCGTTGAAGAAATAACATTTTTCTAAAAAGCCTAGAACTCTCCAGATTGAGTAACAAAAATGTGTAAACCTTGTTACGTTAAAAAAAAAATATATTCATTAAAAAAAATGGTTGCTATCACAAAACAAAATACTTTCACCAATTTTGTAAATCACTAAAACAAATTGTTTTGTGATACCAGCTATTTATTTTTAATGATGTAAGGTGCTCCGAGGTATCTGGATCCTGGGGGTAACGGGACAAGGATTTATTTATATCCATATTTGTGGTAATTATAATGTTAGTTGGATGGCTCACCTTCATCTTTGTTTCTTTATGGTGTGCCAACCAAATAGAATTATAATTCCCACAAATATGAATATAAATAAGCCTTTACCCAATTACTCTCTCGGCCCATTTTACTACCTATATTGGGAAATAAAATAATTTTAACTAATGACTTAGAGGACAAAAACTTTATGTAAGTTGAATTTTTTTTTTATGCATATACGTTTTAAAAAAAAGGATACTGATTATATTAAATTTATAATAACTTTTATAAAATTTAAATATTGTTATTAGAATTAAATTTGATGTATTTTTAATAAGATCATTTAAAATGCTTGTAAGAATGATTAGCCATTTTCGGTTTTTAGCTTGGAAATCTTTAGATTTTAAAGAAAGATAAGATGTTCTTTAACCATATTTAATTTTTTTTTTTGTAAATATAGATTTCAAATCATTTAAAGACTTCATTTTTTATATTGATATAGGAAATGTGACTATTCGAAAAAAAAAAGGTATTTTTAAAAATGTAGAAAAAAAAAAATTTCATAGAAGCGCTAAAAAGAATATAAGTATTACTGTTATTATATCATAAGCCATTGCCTAAATAAAAAAATAAAAAAATATATCCAAATTGTTCTAATTGTTAAATTTATAATGCAGTGAATTTATTTATTGTTTGAATTTTTGCTATCAAAATGTAGCGCGATGTTTATAGTATTCCTGTTCATGCTACCATTCCTAGCAATGATTTTCTCTATTTTGTCCCTACCTTCTGAAACATAAACAGCAAGAAGGCAATCCAGTATATATCTAGGCGCCAAATTTGCTGAATAATTATTGTTGTTTTTTTAATTAATAATGTCATCGGTTTTTGAAAATGGCGTAAGCACCATTTAAAAAACTTTACAGGAAACACATGAAAAGATTTTTTCCCAGATAACAATGTTTTTTTTTTTTTTATTGTATACAGTAGGAGTTTATTTACCTGGCAAAATATTTATAATTACAATAAATATCAATTGTAACCTAAATTTCGAATTTTTGGCGCTTAAGCCTTTTTCAAAAAACTGCGTCGATACGTAACGGACGCGCCGGGTATAGATAGATTATACTAAGCTTTCGAGACCCGCAAATCCGGTCGGTCTTGTGGGTTAGTATCTTTTCCTTTTTTTTTCAACATGTTTCTACTGTGTACCATAGATTAAACATTTTGCTATACTGTGATTGAGAATCATTGAAATAAATACATTCTTAATATTTTTTTTAATTATCAAGAATCATTGAAATAAATACATTCTTAATATTTTTTTTAATTATCAAGAACAGTAATTTAATAAATTAAATTATTAAGAATTATAAGTTAATTGTTTTTAATATAATTATCTATTAGAGTAAGTAAATAAGAGTTATTTACAAGAGTCGGTAATGCAATATTTCATTGCACGACTGACGAACATAGGTCGGATTTGAAATATTTTGTAAAATTTTCAGAACTTTAAAGCTTGAAATAATTATAACGATTTATTAATTTTTAACTAATACTCAGATAAAATAATGCTCACAAAATTAAAAAAATATAATAAATATTTAAAAAACAATAGAAAATTTATTGTTATTATCTTTATTTTAAATCCGTCACATGATATATTTTTTCACGTATTTTGAGTTCTCTATTTAATATGTTTCATACTTTCTAGCATAATGCTATAAACGTTTTCTTCTTCTTTACAAAATATAACGCAAATGAATTATTATATGCGAGAAAATATTTCTGTAAGAATATATAAAATATACGAGCTTAAATTCCGGCAGTAAAATGAAACGAATGGCAAAAATGAATTTATATCTTCACTATCGAAATGGAACAAATGTAAATTAAAAAAATTAATACAAATGCAGCAATTATAAAAATAAAAATATTATCATGAATTGTAAATCAAAGTTTAATAATGAAAAAAATAGTAGAGACAGAAGAAAAATATAATCGCAAGAAAAAAAGAAATGCTGGTATTTTTTTTTTATTAACTACGCATGAGTGACTATCCAAGAAAAAAGTTCAACATCTAATTAAATCATTGACGCTTTTAAAATTACTTTGAAAAATTCACTCAGAAGACATTCCTTATAAACCAAACTTCTATAAAACGAAAATCCGTTTAATCCAAAACCGAAATTAGGGTATATTCTTTGGAGTTGAAAAAAACTAATGTTACAATAAAACCAGGGATACTTAGTAATATAAAGTATATTTCTGAATATAACAAGAAATTTACAAGTTAGACAATGTACCAAACTAATTACTTTATTACTGAACTACATGGGTTTGAAAAAATCTGTTAAATTTTTTTGCCGAATAGATGAATACATCTCCCAGTGGCTTAGAAAAATGGTGATCCCTGGAGTCGTGGCAGAATATTGCTGTATGTAACATAACTACCTGTTACTGTCGTATTGTACATATAGATTTAAAAAAGATGTGTTTTACTTCTGAAAATACAAGTCTCTCGCTGTTTAAAGTATTTACATCTCATACAAATAAGAGTATTTTATATGCCAAAAAGTTTGACTGTACACATTCCAATTTTAAATTAAATGTCTTAAAATGAAAACAGTAGTGGCCACGGTGCATCGTGGGGCATAACCTCTGTTTGCCGAAAAAAATTCTGCCGATTGCGTTATCTCGTGCTAAAAATTCGGAAAAAATCTAACGTAATCTTTGGACAAAACTATATTTCGGAGCCGTTGGACGATTTCATTGGCCCACTAAAAGTAGTCAATTTAACCTTCAAAAATTCTAGGTTTCTCACTATTTCGGTCCCATGAAGGGGTAGGTTACTGGGAATGGCACCAATCGATCCTACGTCTAAAAATACATGGAAAATTACACACCACATGTCCTTGTCTACCCACATATTTGTCGGTTTACTATGAATTTGATGTAATAGTCGAGTGGAGTATCGTAGAATCTAGATTTTGAGGTGCTCAGTCGATTGAGATTAATTTCAGTCCTGTGAACCCACATCAAGTGAGAAAATGTTCGAAGAAGAATAGTAGATACCCTTGATAGATCATTGTCAAAATGTTCTCTTCTTTCTTAAAGTATAAAAATGTGGAATAAATTAATACATATTAATCAGCTATAATAAGGATGATTAACTTCAGTGTGACAATTACCGTGGAATCTCACTTCTTGCTGTTTTCTAAAAAATATTTTCAAATATTTTACTAAAAACGTTAAATGTTTATGTTAAAATCATAAGAAACGATTATCCGTGCGGTTTCTGACGAGAATGGGCCACTGCAGATCAAATATTCGTAATGAGACAGATGCTTGAAAAGTGCCGGGTTTACAAAATTGACCTTCATCTCCTCTTTATAGACTACCAGCAAGTATTCGATAGTTTCAACAGAGCAAAACTATTCTAAGCTCTGCAAGAATTTCAAATCCGCCATAAATTAACAATATTAATTAACTTGACACTGAGAAATAGTTATGGTTAAGTTGGCGATAATCTGAGTTCGGAATTTTCTGTATTGACTGGTTTAAGGTAAGGTGATGCCCTGTCTGCCACTCTTTTCAAATTGGCCTTACATAGTATAATTAAAACGTTATTCGTAAATAGCGTTGGAAATATCTTGCAGTTATGTCAAGGAAATATCGAGTAAACGATTATGTGCTTATGCGGATGATATCTACCTGATTTCGAGGAATATTCCATCGCTTAAGCAATCTTTTAGTACACTGAATAACATAAATAAAACAATGGGCCTCAGTATTAATGAGAAAAAAAAATAAACATAAGCTGGTTGGTTCAGGCCTAGCAGTGGTAGATTAGACATCAATGGATATTCTTTTGAAGGAGTAAAAAGCTTCGTATATTTAGGCTGAAGGATGAGAACAAGCTAATAAATTAATAAACGAGTTATGACAGCCAACTATACTTTTGCAAATTATAAATGTAAAATTATAAATAAAATTGTAATTATAAATAAATTATAAATTGTAAATTACTTTAAAGCACGTTTTTCGTCAAGATGCACCAAGGGCAAGACTATACAAAACGTTAATCAAGCCAGTTCTTACTTACAGTGCGGAAACATGGACTCACACTGCTGCAATGAAAAGCTCAAAAAAATCCAAAATAAAAAATTTGAGAAAAAATTATTGGCCATTTTTTGATAATATGGGAAACGTGTGGAGGTTTCGGACTAATTCGGGAATGTATTTTTTATACAAGAATACCCATGTGGTCCAATTTATTGAGGCACGCCGAATAGGACGGCTAGACCGTATTATAAGAATGTCTGGTAGTAGAATGCCGAGCAAGCTCCTGCATGGCTCTGTAATTGAAAAGTGAAGAGGATGACCACAAAGACGTTAGATACGTGACGTTGAAGAGGATCTGAGAGTATTAGGCGTCATGGGATTGAGACAGAAGGCCAGAAATAGAGAGGAATGGAGTAGCATTGTGAAGGAAGCCAAGGCCCACCTCAGTCTGTAGTGCTACATATTAACTAATACAATCACAAGTATTTATTGTTCATGCGTTGTTTTTAATAATTTAAAATAGTAACTATTCTTAAAAATAGATATTGCATCATTAACAAAAATTGTGTAATGTACTCTTCACAAATGCCAAATTTAAATTCGCAAATATAATGACCACGAATGTTATGACCGGGTGCAATATTCCAAACTCCAAATTTTCACAATAACTCCGATTATTGAACGGGTTAGTGTTGTTTTTTTATATTCAGTAATATATGAGGTAAATATCTATAAAATTCCGATTCAATTTATCATTGAAAAAGAAGGCACACGAAAAAAAAAAAAACTTAATCTTAAATTTAACAATTTTCGATTAGCTACGAAAGCTCATTTTCAAACCTTTCTATAGATCAAACAGTTCTATCCCGAAACTTATCTTTTCGAAAAATTATAGCATGACTTTATTCTTTTACTATTCAAGGCCCGGAAACCACTTAAAAAGCTCCTTAAAACGCATTATCAGTTTTGGTATATTTTCCGTCCTCGCCCCTCTGTGCGGCGTGGGCTGATGCAGAGATCAGCCATCAAACGTTAGACCGTAAAACCCGAAAGGCGACGGGATATTAAGGAGCTTTAGGCCAAACCGGGGGCATTTAAAAAGTTGTCCTCTCCAAGTTTATAGGAGGGTAAACATGATAAAAGGACTAGCATAAATAGGAGCGGAGAAGGAGGTATGGCGGAAGGGGGTGATAAAGTGGGCAGTCGTAAATTAAGTAAAAACAGGGCGGATATCTAGGGAAAGGGGGAGCTAGCCGCCACTTATTGTCAACGGCGCATTAATTATTGTCACGCTTTCTAATTGTTCTTGGTCTCAATTGGCCCACGCTTGCTGGGATCTATGAGGAAACGCAACCACAATTATTGGAAATTAAGAATTAGAGCTTACTGGATTCAGGTGTACTAATCATTGATAACTGAAGTAAAACTATGGGACAAAGTCCTGGTTTGGTTAAAAGGTTTGCTGTGGAGTTATGAAATCATAAAACAAAATTAAATAAATTCAAACTTCTTTACTTATATGAAAAAAAAATCCTGTTTGTTTAAATCCTTTAGGTACTATATTTTACGCATTGCTATACTTACCCTTGACCCTTCAGAACTGCAAATTCCATATTTAGATTTTCACCATAAATAATTTTTTACTTTATAATGTTAACAAATGTAGATTGAGAAATGATTGAATCACTTAATCCCACATTTATTTTATTGATAAAAACTTTTTAAGAAGTCATTATTTTATTTTGTGACGTTTCGGCCCTCTTCTAAAACATTATTGACCATCAAACTCTATTTTCTGTCACCGAAATCAAAATATAAAATATTCTTAAACGTAACAACACTAAAGACAGTACTTTTTATGATTGAGGTGGAGGGGCAAAAAGGGCTTTCAAGCAAAAAATGTCTTCAGAAAAAAAAAAACATTTTAAAATTTTAGCCTATTGTCATTAATTGGTTTTATGATGCACATCCAATACCTTTTCCAAAATTATTATCTTTAACTATCTGTTAACAAGATTCAAACAAAATGCTGCTTTAATCTGAGATTACACCGTCAGATATGCAATTTAAAAAAAAAATTATTTAGGGTGCCTTTTTTCATATTAGGATTATCAATACGTGGAACAGTGGATATTTTTAAAATAAATAAAATTTAGCTTGATCAAATAAAACTTTATATAAAATATATATATATATATATATATATATATATATATATATATATATATATATATATATATATATATATATACATATATAGAAAAATGATTAAGAAAATACAGAAAATTATGTCTGTGTATTAGTTGTGTTATTTAGTCTACTCTAACAATCATTCATTTTAATTTTTAGCTATCTGTTTTTTTTTCTATTTATTTTAATTTCCGATAACGATAAAAATTATCCATTATTACCAATGGTAATTCGATAATTATGATCTTTACATTTTTATTTATAGATGTTTAATGATAAAGATTAAATCTCATACCAATTTGATACTCCCTTATTCAATTTAACTGTTTAGTGGCGGTGGTAACTCAAAAGCAGGTAAAAATAATCAGAAACTTAAGAATGATATTTAGTTGATTGTTCATTTCGACCAGTCCATAAACTTCATTGGAATCTGGTGACGAATATATTATTTATTTTGAGAGTTAGTATTTCGAAAACATACGGTCAGTTTTCATCAATCAGGCTCTATCGTTAAGTCACTCCTATCGCAAAACAACCCCTTCTCTTCTCACCCTTCTCTAACAAATCATACTTAAAATGTGGACTGGAGGGGTGGTTAATTTATGCATCAGTTTTTTGGAGTTTTTTTTAGATAATGAGAAACATAGAATGACATAAGTTCCATAAAAAATAGCCTACTCGTTGTAATGTTTTGAACCTCACTCCCTCACTCTCGGAAGAGGGGAGGAGTTCATTTGTTTTATTGAATAATTTTTGTTAGTCACTTGGAAAAAAAAAATCAATCATAGTTTCGTTGAAAAAATATGCATATAATTCAATATATTGCACATTTTATCAGCTTTGATTTTGTATTTGGTCGCATTTTAGCTGGTTGTTTTTTGTTGAGGTATTACCTAAAAATTAAAAAAATGTCTTGTTTTTGTTCAATGCCACTAGAACTCACGTCTAATAATGATTCATGTTGACATGGAGTATTCGTCCTCATTTACCTACAAATGAAGTTACGAAACTATTAAAGTTTTTGTTCGTTATAAAGAAATTAGCTACTTTATTCTTCAATTTACTTCTGGTAACTTATTTGCTTACTGTTTGTGAACGTTAATATTAAAAGAGTTGACATTTTGAACAGGTATTATGAATTTAAATATGTCTAAAATTTATAAGGTGTACATAGCTACATAATATAAAAATACCCGGGTTCAATATTAATTTGTCTCCTTGAAGGGCTAATAAAATATTTAATTCCACCCCTGGAGGACCATCTTTGTATGATTACCCTTTGTCCTGAAGGCTCTTTCAATAATCCAGCCGAGAAAGACCTAATTAAATGGCTCTTTAGAAAATTTTCTCTCCAATTAATAGATTTTCCAGGGAACGGCTCGTCGTAATAAGTTGAATAACTTGACAATAACATCTCTCTTTGTCTTGAAAATTATTATTTAAAATCTTTCTTTACTACGGCATTCGCAGGCGTAATTGCGAAATAGGGAATAACGGAGTGGTTCCAGCTTCTATTAAAATTTAAACTTTAATTCGTGACTTATTTACTTTTTGTGATGTATTATACGAATGCACACTTTTTTCAGAGCCGGTAAAATCGATATCTGAATAAAAACCCGGAGAATCAATGATAACCATTTAATTATTACTGTGAACTATAAATTTTTATTTCATGCAATCATTGTTAGAAACATATTATTACGATCGTATATTGATCTAAATATGTAGCATTCTTCCTATATACATTTAAATTAGAACTCATTACCCGAGTCAAGATTTTATATTAAAATACGATATAAATTTTTGTTCCAAAAAATTTTTTGTTTTCAAACTTAATTCCTCATCTGAATATGTTAGATCGATTATATTAAGAAATGCTCTTAGAGAGATTTTGAAAAAAAAAACGAAATTTTAGGTTTATTATGTTATATAACATGTAACAAAAATAGTTTTCTTCATATAATTTACTCTCAGATGATCGGCACTGCGCTGTTTCTAAAAAGAAGTGAGAATAAAGATAGGAGATACAACAAAATATTTTTTAATTAACACTAAGTGGATGTTTTTTTCTAAAATATCAAAACATATTCCAGATTTTAAATACCTACTATTTCAGTGTTTCAACGCTGTTCCAGATATTAAATACAATTTTCTTTAAAATGTTTCTCGAAACTTACGAAACATTTTTCCAATAATGATAGAAGAAAATGTATGTAACAGTTTCTTCATAAATAAATATTTTGCGTTTCCTATGGCAATGATTTCATCTCTCTGTATTTTGGTATCACGAGGGCTTTATTCTTTATGAATTCATTCCAGAAGGTCGGACCATGGATTCTGAACTTTATAGTGGTCAATTACATAGAATGCATGATCTTACCCAGCGTTACCCATGATTAGCAAACTTGAATCACATTTTGTACAACGTATTAACTTTTAATCTTCTTAACAAAATGTGTTGATAGCTATTTTTAAAGTAGTAAAACGTACGGTTGTTTTTTATGATTCATCCCATTATATCAGGCATAATGCATTCATTTTTATACACGAATTATCGAATTTAGTTAATGAAACATGTGTTATTCATACTATTATCTAAATATGTACAATGGACTCTCGCTAATCCGAAATTCGTTGATTCGAATCATCAAAAAGAAAATCAAGATTTGATTTGAAGAATATACATCCATCCAATATAATTGTTCGCATTATAAACCCATACGAGTTATTAGGCTTAAAAAATCTAGTTAATAACACAAATTTCTTTTATTTGAACTAAAAATTTGGATGCGTATTTATTTACTCATTTTTTTTTTATCGGTGTATATTAATTAATCTCTTCATTAAGTTTATCTTAAGTGCTCTATTGTTAATGCAATGAGTAGCTTCCGCGATTCAAAAATATAATTAACTATGAGTTATAAGTTTTAAGAAAACACAAAATGTGATTATTTTCCAAAAATCGTTTCGTTAGCTTTTCAACGCACTTCTTAGTAGCCCATTTTTTTACTAACTTTTTCCAATACGGCCCAAATAGTTATAATTTTTTTTAATATGTTTTATCATCCTACTATTTAATTTGTGTTAAAGTGTTTTCTAAATTTTTATTATGCGCTTTAATAATAAAGCATTTCAAATTAACGATAATAAATCTCCTTGAGATAGATAAAACCTGAAAAAAATTAGCAGTGGAATTTAATGTCGATGAGTCCACTATCTCTGATATTAAAAAATCTAAAGAAAACATTTCAAATTATATTGCTTCGATGGAACAAGGTCCAAGTACTTTTAAAAATGGAATTTGGCAATTTTCTATCGTTGGACAGTTTAATCATCATTACGAAGTAAATGTAGTCAGAATGGTTTATTATGAAAAATGGTTTATTATTGTAATAATATTTTTATTATATTTTTTTTGTTTTTAAATTGACTTGTTATTAATGAAGTTACCTTTTTTTCCTTTCGGTAATCCGAATTTTTCGCTAATCCGAACCCACTTTATTTTAATTAGTTGGTATTAGCGAGAGTCTACTACATATATATTAAGCGTATACCATATATGTGTTGACCTCGATGTCCCTCATAGTAGACTGTAACAGTTAAAGGAGACTCGCTACAGAAGGAGACGACATTGATCTAGGACGTGATGGCAGTCCCACCACCGCGAGGGAGGACAGGTCTCTACAATAGGAGGAGAGGTTCAAGTGGCTAGGGCTAGGGCAGTGCAGACAATTGCACACAATCCCCCAATCTGCTCCTCATTGTCTTTCCCGACCTCCTAGCTATTCGTGTTAGCCTCTTCTATCGATTACCATCCATGTCTTCTTCTTATTTCTGGTTAGAAAAATATAACATGGCTGTATGACGGAATCATTATGATAAGTGATCTAGTTATGAGTGAAATAGTCCCATACAATGTGCTCGTAACACTCCTTATTTTTTTATAGCCAATTGCATCTTATGGTGGACTTGAGCCCACCATAGCGGCGGGCAGTACTTTCCAACCGTTGACGGTAACCGTTACTGCTTTTATATTTGGTTGAAATCGCTCGTCGTTGTAGCCAACCCCTCTAGCACTGAACATCCTAGTTTAAAATATTGTTTAATGAAAATGTTAGGCTTAAATTTAATAGTTTTCATTTGTATCACTAAGCTTGAAATACTCATGGTAGCGGAATCGTGATCTTATTAAATCAATACACGCCATTTTGCCTGTTTCGGTAATAAAGCTAGGTTATGTCTGTATAAGGTGTTAATAGCAATGTAAAGGCTTCTTGTAATATTTTGAATAGAAAATAGAAGAATTGAAGGTGTATCTCTGATTATTACTATGGACAGTAATGGCTGTTATTCGTATGATCATTTAAGTAATAAATACTCTACAATATATTTGTATTGTAATCACAAGAGATCATGTTTTATCATTATGTGATTAGTAAATTTAAAATGGCCATTCGATTTTTCAATGTTTGATGTTTAGTACTTGTTTAAGATGGAAATTTCTTTCAATATTTAATATTAATTGAATTTATATTTGAATGCCATTTTAGAGATGTTTTTCAGGAATACTGTTGTTATTTTAACTTCATAAATTCTTTAGAATGTAACAATGTTACAGTGACAGGAAATATGTAAATCTACTAATATCTATTAAATGCTCATAAGGGGCTAGGGGAAAAAAATATATACTATTGTTTCTCCAATCCTACAAATTTTATTGGTTATGGTATATTTATATATATATATATTTAATTTTGTCTCATATGATCGGAAAAAAAATAAAGGTGCGACGGAGCGTTATCAGCAAAACTGCTTCGACATGATAAAATGGCCAAGAACTGTCGTACTGCCGACCGTCAGACTCCTGGACCGGCCAGTACGCAACAGTATGGATATGACGTCATACCTGGACTACCCAGCAGTGCCAACGAAATATGCCCCGTTCTGTTTCCTCAAAGGAGTAGTCAAGTACCAGCAGTCACTGCCAGCCGCTACGGTAATCAGCACCAGCAAAAGTCTTATCTCTAGTTTGCACCCTTTTATATAATATTCATGCCTAATCTACATAGTCTATAATGACTACATCTAAGCCAGACAGCAGAGCGGGATCAAGTTAAAACAAAGGGCAGTAGGGTAGTATATTTATACAGCGCGGCTCCGGTGGCTATCGAACCAGGATTAGAGAGGCCTTGATTCATCTCGATCCCATTAATTGCGCCTTTCTCCCTCCCGTACTTCATTAACCAAATTTTTGCGCAGCATTGCGCACTCTTCTTGCACCTTAATCACCCGCAGCGCTAGTACCTTCCTCTCCCTTAGCTCAACCCCTCCAAGGCTCTTATAATTCTTCTCGCCTTTGCATGCTTAATCCCTGCTTTAAATTATTTCATTCGGTAAGCGATTAAACTGAATATATCTTCATTAAATTTCAAAGCTTAATCCGTATTAATTAATCTGAAACCATGTTTTTAATTTATCATGATTTAAATTATCTCCGATGGTTACAGCACCTTGAAATTAAATATATATATATATATATATATATATATATATATATATATATATATATATATAATTTATAGAATTTATAAAATAAAAATTTACGAATTTTGTGTTAATTTTACATTTTATCTTTACTAAAACCATCTTAAAAACATTTTAAAAAAATTGAGCATGACCCGTTATTCTTATCTTATTCTTCTTATCTCTAAAAACCATAAACATTGATTTTTTTCATTACCCAATTATTTATTTCCTCTTTTAATTGCTAGTATTTTATATAACAAATTATTATTAAGCCGATTTCATAGCTTATTTCACCTATTTTGTTGTAGGTTAAAATATTTTTTTACATGATCTTACATGGTGAAATCTATGAAATCAACATAAAATATGATGTTATGAGAAATAAAATTTTGCTGTCGAAATGAGAAATAAATATAAGCACGCCTATATATTTTTTTATTTTATTTTTTATTCTTGTGAAAATATCTTAAACTACTCTAGAATCGTAAACCATGTCTTATTTTATATATTTAGCAATATATAAAGTTGCTATTTTCATGTTTTCTGGGCAATATTATGAAATTGCTTTTTTTTTTTTTTTTTTTTTTATAAATATAGTTTATTCCATAAATAATATTACATTGAGTATTTATAATTGATTCGGGATGTACCCTTATACAATACTTTTTTTTTTTTATACAGCTTATTTGGACATAAAATTATATTTTATTTATTGGTTAAAAAAAAAAAAAATGAGAAAGAAAAAAAAACCCAACACTGTTCTGAAAATTAATAAAATATAGGCTATTTAAATGAAATATAAATATTATAATAAAATACAGGCTTCTTAAATTAGTATATGTTTTGTTCGTTTATGTTTATATCTGCGTGTAGTAGCTTTTGTATAGTTACCTATTTCAGTTATTAAAGGATTTAGAGAGTATGGGCATGATTGAAAGAATGAATGAGTTAGTTTGAATATGTAATCTTGTATGTAAGATATATTTAATTCTGTGTGCATCTTTGTTATTTTGGTGTAATACGGATAGTTGTTGACAATTCTGAGGCATTTATTTTGGAATACTTGTAATTTTTTTAGGTTCGATGCACTTGTGAAACTCCAGATAGGACAAGCGTATGTTAATATTGGCCTTAGTACAGATTTATATAGAATTAACTTATTACTAGGTGATAGTTTAGATTTTTTATTAAAATATGGAAACATTTGGTACATCATTTTCCGGCCGTTTTCTAATTTTATATTAATATGATTATTGAATTAAAGTTTGCTATCTAGTGTTACTCCTAAGTATTTCACAGATTTGGCTGACTGAATTGAAGAACCGTTTAATATTACGTTTGGAGGGAGTACAGGTCTTCGTTTTGTAAAAATGATGGCCTCCGTTTTGTCTATGTTGAGGCGTAGTCCCCATTTTTCAAGGTAGTTGGATGTTTTTTTAAATGCTAGCGTTAATCTATTGAAAATGTTGTCAATTCGGTAAGAGGAACAGAATAACGCTGTGTCATCGGCAAAGAGGGCTATATCGACGTTTTTGGTTTTAGGAAAATCATTTATGAATAAATTAAATAATATAGAGCTTAGGCAGGATCCTTGTGGAAGACCGTTAATAGTGTAGTAAATGGGGGAAGATAAATTATTAACTGATACGTAGAAAGATCTATTGCTTAAAAATGACTCTATAAGTAATATTAGATAACTTGGGATGTTAAGTTTTATTAATTTATAAATCAGTACATTTGGAGTGACAGTATCGAACGCGTTTTCAATGTCGATAAGAATCATGCCGGTATGTTTTTTATTATTAAAATTTTCGGTTATATTATCTACAACACGAGCTAATTGGCTGGTAGTTGAATGGTAATGTCGGAATCCGAATTGTTCGTTTATTAAAATGTTATTGGCTAACATATATTGAGTAAGGCGATGCTTTATGATTTTTTCGAACAATTTTGAAATAATATTAAGAAGGCTAATGGGTCTATAACTTGTAGGCAATTCGGGATCTTTATGTGGTTTGATCAAAGGAATAAGTTTTGCATTTTTCCAATTGTTCGGAAAGTATTTAAGTCTCATACAGCAATTAAATATTTTTGTAATATGAATTATTGCTTTTTTTGAAAGGTTTTTAATTAATATTGCAGGTATGATATCTGGGTCGGGTGACTTATTAATGTTGAGGGACTTGATGAGAGTCGCGACTTCCTGTGGAGAAGTGTGTTTAAAACTATCGGAATCTGGTATTAAAGTCTTAAAGTCGTCTATAGATTTAGTTATTTTATTTAAATGATATTTTGAGATTGAGTTATTCGGATTGTTTTGAATACTTGCAAAGTGATCGGCTAGAATCTTTAATTTTTGTTTTGAATCGTATTCGTATGTAGTATTAGAGGTTTTTAGGGGAGGGATAGATTGATTTCTTTTGGTAAAAACTTTGTGTATTTTCCACAGGGGTTTAGAACCTTTATCAAATGATTCCAGTGTTTTAGACCAGATTTTGTTTCTCCACTCGTACAGTTTCTTTCTAAGGAGACTTGTAAGTTTAGTGAGAAATTTCTAAGTGTAATGGAATTCGAGTGTTGGACTCTTGAACTCTTGTAGCAACATATGTTTTAGGTATTGATTGGTGAGCTGAGGTGGAAATCAAATTTGATAGGTTGCTGATTGCTTCATCTATTGCATCTTTACTGTTGAGTATAGGATTGAATTCTAAATTATCATTTAGACATTTTTTGTATTTAGGCCAGTTTGCCTCTTTATACTTGTATTTAGCAGTGGGAGGTTGCATAATTGTGTTTAATTTGATGCGAAATAAAACTGGGTTGTGGTCCGAACTTAAGATTGGTAGAGATATAAGACGGCTCAGTGAATAAAATGATTTCGTTAATAAGATATCGAGTGTACTTGGCTTGGAACGCCCATTAGAAGGATAATACGTAGGTTTATCCGGGAAAAATATTTGGAGTTTTAGGAGTGAAGGTAAATTTAAAAGTAGTTTGCCATTTTTGTCAGTATTATGACAATTCCATAATTTATTTTTACTGTTTAAGTCTCCCATTATTAGTACCCGCTCATTTAAGTCTGATAATCTTTTTAGGTCATGGTAACAGATAGATTTCCTTGGTGGTAAATAGAGAGAAATTATGGTTAATGTACAATTATTAATAAAGTGTAAATTAACAGCAACTGCTTCTACTGATTTTAAATGAGGTAATGGACATTGGGATTGTTTAAATGATTTATCGATGATAAGCATGACACCGCCTCCATTTCGATCTCTATCCGATCTATAAATGTTGAAATTAGGGATTTTCACTTTGTCAGCATTTGATAGATGGGTTTCAGTTATTGCCAAGATTTTTGGATTGTTAGAGGAAATAAAGTCCTTTAATTCGATTAATTTATTTTTAACGGATCGAGCGTTCCAAAGTAAACAATTTATAGAGTTATGAGCCATAAGCAATAAAACAATAATATGTTTTCGTTATTAATTTAATTAGACGTTTTAAAGATATGATAGTAGAACTAAGCTCGTATAATATTAGGTGTGCAATAACATCACTGGGTGGGATCATGATTCTAGGTTGGCCGGACTGTGCAGAGATAAGAACTTGAGATTGTTTATTAAAATTGTTTATATGTGAATGGTTATAGGTCACGTAAATTAGATTTTTGTTATTGTATGTGAAGTTAGCTGTGTACCATTTTATAAATCTGAACAAATCTGCAATTAGTATAAATAAATAATATATAGAAGATATTAATACAATAGCGTAATTATAAAGATAATACATACAGTCCATTAATCCAATAGAGCAATAATGCCTTCAAATAATATGAAGAATTTTGAAATACCGTCTTCTGCTGTATTCATTTTCGCTAGTATATGTTTGAAATTTTTCAGAATAGCAGAAATTTTGAAAGTGCTGAATATAGATTTTATTTCCTTTAACATATCCATCATAGACGGTTCCTTTTCTTTATCTTGAGCTATAAAAGTTTCTTGAGGCCATTTAGCTGTAGACTTAGGAAGATCTGGGAATTCTTTTTTTGAATTTATACTTCTAAGACTTGAGAGTTGCACTTTAGGTGATTGTTTACTCAGTCTCAGGGTTGCATTTTTTTTCGTAATGAGAGCATTCTTTGGAGTTAGCTGTGTGTGGGCCCTCGCAGTTGGCACATTTTGGTACGAAATTGTCAATATTTTCATTTAAGCAATCGTTGGTATGATGAGTCCCCGAACATTTCATACATTTTGGTTTTTTATGGCAATTGATCGATAAATGGTTAAAGGCTTGGCAATTGAAACATTGAATCACTTCTTTCTTATTGATATATGTTTCCCAGCTTATAATGACGTTGTCCACTGCTCTTATTTTTTTGATCATATTTATTTGAAGTTTGTCGTCCAGAGTAATGATCCAGATAGGTAATTTGACATGAGGGATTTCTTTTTTTTTAATCATTTGTGTTACTTTTATAACTTTAATTCCTTTCGATGTCAAGTCTTTTTTATGAATTCGCAATCAAAATTTGGGGGAGCTCCTTTCATGATAATTTTAGGTTTTATTTCAGTTTTTGGCGTGTAGGAATGAAATTCCTGACCTTTTTCTAATAATTGATCTTGAACTTTTTTAAAGTCATCGGAATTGTATGTTATAAAAATAGTTTTATTTTGCCGGTATTTGATGTTTATTTCTCCAACTTTGTTTTCATTTATTGATTTTAAAAGTTGTTCATAATCATCAAATGCGTTATATACCACTATTGGTGGAAAAGGTTTAATTTTAACACTGTTTAATGATTCCTGATAATCCTCATCGTCCGATAATATAGAATAGCTGTTACTTACAGGTAGGTTGTAATGATTCATTTTCCTTTTTTTAGATTTTGCTAATTGGTCAAAATTAGGCTGAATTTGGGCCCCTGAGGGTCCAGCACATTGGTTTATTTTGAAGCTAGAACTAATTGTTTTTATAAACCTTAACTGAAATAAAAACTTTAGGCACTAACGCACGCACAATAAAAGCTCTGTACGATCCAAGGGTCGGGCAGATAATGACGTGAAATTGCTTATGTCTTCTCCTATATTTATGAAATTGTAAGATTTGATTTTTCAATAAACAAAAATGCAGTGTCGTAAGAACTTTTTTCTTTTTCCCTAAATAATAAAAATGACATTTAGAATGTCTTTTATAGTTAAACGTTTCATTCTGAACTGAAAATGATTCCATTTTGGGTTGAAAATTAATAGATTTCAACCGCGTAATTATGAAAAAGCTTTTTCATAATTTATAAATGCTACAAATTATTACATTAGGGTTTATTATTTTCAAATAATTACTACAATTTAAAAAAAAAATTTTATATTAGTTTATATATTTTTTTTTACCCTTTTGTGTAATGATTTCAAAATACTTTATATTTCTTCCTCTATCTTCATAAATGAGTGAAATATGATCATATGAATTCTATAAAAGAATCGGCCTCCCAATTTCGGGATCATCTGTCTGTGTTTTTGGTCCCTAATTAAAAAAAAAAAAAAATCGTCATTTATGAATGCTGTTTGAGATTTTTCAGCATTTAATTTGATACCCATTGCCTAGGAAAGTATATATTTTTTTATACTGTTCTCATTTAAATAGCTGTATATTAAATATTGAATTGTGGAGAGCAAGCACAATTGAACCAGGGGTGGCCTAAATCCATCACCGATATAATATAAATTGATAAATTGATAAATCACCAATATAATATAAATATATAAGATATAACACAAATTTCCAAAAATCGTGATTTTATTTAATTATAAATAAAATTTCATAATAGCTGGATTAAAAATATAACCTACTATAGTTGCTCTGGTTATATATTCTTCGTATTTATTATTTATTTTTTTTATTTTTCCTATGTGGGTTTTTTATTCTCTATTTTTCCTACTATTATTATACTAGCAATGTAAAGATTATTGTTTTAAAAATTATTAATCATGTAAAGGATGGGAAACACGGAACATGATTACACGGAGTTTTTGTAATTTTAAAAAATTGAGAATAAAACTTTATTATTATTATTACTATAGTTGAAATATATGTTTTACCTAAAATTATTAAATCCATTTTTAAGGTTTAACACAAAATTATGTAATATATATTAATACCATCGTCGTATATAAATTAAAATACGTAAAAGATTAAATGAAATTTAACCCTATAATGGTAAAGAAAGCTTGAGGGTGATACACAAATGGTAAGGCCTGGTCAATGTGGCTCGCTAATAACTATTATTTTCATTTCTGTGCTATTTAATAGGCATCTGGTGATATATAACTCAAAAACATGTTCTATAACATTTATTAATGATATTATTGTAGTTCTTACAAAAAAAAATTACAAAGTAGGAAAATATAAATTACTATAATATACAAAAACACGGTTCTTTAGGAAGTACCTCTTCTGTATTTTTCAGCTTCATTATAGTGTTCCGAAGCACTCTTAGAAGGAATTGGTAGCTGGGGTCCATGGGCATTTCGATTGTAAATGTTTGATCTACTGAAATAGTTTCACAATATTTTCTCAAATTATTTTATCAAGTTTTATCAAGTCCTGGTGGATCTATAACTCCGATTATTCCTTATTCTACTACAAATGATAAACTCGCACTGTCCTTATTTGGTATTTTCCCGTCCTCTATCTCTGAACTCAAATCTTCCAATACAACTTCTGACTATACCTCTCAGTGGTGCATTCATCGAAAAACCTCTCCAGGAGTGGTAAAAGCGGATTGCAGGTATACTGTGAGTTTAAAAATATAAAAACGCATAAGTATTCAACTGCTGAAACAGCAAACGTTTTCATATAAACTGTAAGGGTGGGCCTAATTGACCCTGAATATGAATATGTCATAAGTTATTACGCATAATTTAAAAATGCCGCTTATTTGAATAATACCATATTGTCGATAGCTAGGCTGACACTTAATATGAGATTCTCTGAGGACTGGTGGCGGAAAGCCTTGAAGTGCGTTTGCATTTCCATAATACATTTGGCTCGGATCAATCTGACCGTTGGAGGGTTAAAAAAAGAGAGAAAATGCCAAACTTGTTGCAACGTGAAAAGGCTGTCTTGGCTTCAAATACATTTAACATTAATATAAAAAATTTAAATCCTTTACATTTTTTAATATCTGGTACAAAAATATTTCCCTGTTATGGTGTAAAAACAAATAAACATGCTATTAACTCTTTTGCCCCTTTGTTTGCTGTAGTCGTGTGTACCAACATCCTTGTTTTAATAAAAATTTGGAAATGATTATAAGTGCAGTAAAAAAATAATTGTGCAATGTTTTGTGTGTGCCGACGTCCCTTAAACCTTCTTCACGTTCAAGAGAACGACATTATAGAATAAAAAAACATGTTCTTAGCCCTAAAGAACATGTTTGACCCACAGCGTAGGCCGAAACATCGGCGCACATAAAATATTAAACAAATATTTATTGCCTGTTTTATTTTACATGGCACCGCCAATAATATCTCTCAGGTTTTATTAATGGTCAACAATTTATCTATAATTAAAAATATACATCGAAGAAAACCGGGACTTTTATGGAGAATCTCTCGATAAACATATTAGAACAGAGTGCTAAGTGGACTGTCAAAGCTCCTTATTTATTCACCTGGTATAATCGATATTTAATCTGATTTAAACCCTCTCGATTAATCGAAAACAGACATCGTAGAAAATCGACAGCCTTCTCTCCCCCTCCAGCTCTCCCCACTTCCCAGTTCAGTATCCATTATGATAATGTAGCCTCATAACAGTTTCCACTAATCGTACTCAAGATGGCTCAAGTGGTTATCCTCGATGTCGGCTAAGGAAAAGCTATGGCTGAGATTTCCCTAAAGCTGGGATCACCCTCGGTAGTTGAGCTGGTCAAGATGAAGGGTACTGTCGTGTACTGCTATCGTCCCTACTTAGTAATTTTGACTTAGCTCTTTTCCATTTGCACTTTGGTTCCTCTGTGTCTCCTCTGAGAAATATTATTTTAATAAATATTATTATCACATATGAAGTATCTCTCAGCCGAATTTCTTCCTGTCAATCGTCTCCTCAATCCGTCCGTCAAATTATCTCCGACCATACTTTCCTCTACTTCATTTTTCCATTGCATTCGAGGTCTTCCTCTCTTTGTTTTACCTTCATCCTCCAATTTCGTTATCAAATTCGGTTTATTAATGGTTTATAATTAATAAAACATTAATCCATTTATTTTAACTGATCATACTAGAGATGGAAGAAAGTTGGTATATATACTTATATCGTATTGATAGTTTTTTTTAGGTATCGAAATATATGGAAGTAGTTCGAATTTCGATACATCAGGTCTCGATATTATTAATCTTTTAAAAGGACACACATTTCAGTATTTCTATTCCGATATAATTAAGATATTGTTTTTATAATATCGATATTTCTGATACGATATAATTAAAATGTTTTTTATAATATTGATATTTCTGTAGCGATATAATATTGATATATCTGGGACAACATTTCTAAGTTATTGTTTTTATGATATTGATGTTTCTGTGCCGATATAATTAAGATTTTGTTTTTTTTATCATAAATATATTTTACTGCCGATATTATTAAGATATTGTTTTTATTAACTGAAGACTTTAAAATCGGATAATTTCCTATTCTCCTTCTGATTCGTTTAGTTTTTTTTTTTCTTTTCTTTTTGATGAAACAATGAACTATGAAGTATCGATATTTCTCTGGCTATATCATTATGATGTATTATGTTTTTAATATGTTCATTTACAGCAGGATTTAAATAATGAGAAGCAGTTTATCTTCTAATCTTCCTCCAATTCGTTTAAACTTTTTTTTTAAGTTAAGAAAAATATTAACGATATTTTTATTCCGATATTATCAATATATATTAATATTGTAAACAGATATCGATATTTCGACATCCCAATCCTAGAACACAGCCTCCATAGATATTAGCACAAACTTACCACACCACAAGTTTTTATGTTTTTTGTTGAACCCACCGTTCTTATCGAAATTTTTTTAATTTTGTGTTTTTATCCTTGTTTTTTTTTTTTTTTTTTTTTGAAAAATATCCATTTTCGAAACTCAAATTTTAATATCGTTCGGATAAAAACATTGATATATTTTTTCAACATCCCTAGACCATACCAACTTAATCTTCTTTCTTGGATCACTTAATTTTGATGATGTGTTCAATCCTTGATACCCTATCAAATCTCCAGAAATTCATATACGCAGATAAAATTCTTTTTTCTTTACTCCGTTAAGGATCCAAATCTCTGAACATACAGCAATAATGATGTAGGGTATAAATTTTCGACCAGTTCACTATAAATATATAGTGCTATATTAATATTATAAATATAAAAAATATATAAATATATATATATATATATATATATATATATATATATATATATATATATAAAAAATATATAGCACTATAAATATATAGTGCGTTTGTGGTCCCGCTACTAATATTGAGCCAAGGCAGTAAAAATGTTTCCCTCGATCGAGATTTGCAATAACTGTGCCGCTCACTTCATCCTCATCTATGCACATATACTTTGTTTTTCTATAGTTGACGCTTAAGCACAATTGTTTGCAAGGATTACGATTTCATTATTTCTCTTTTTCGGCCCAACTAATCCTTGTGATAAAAAGCTGTAAAAGTGACTTTATTATTTTCATTCAAAACAATAATATTGTCTAATGAGCTAGTAAAGGGTTGGGTATAACATTTATTGTGGAAATTGTGGTTATTCATTGTGTAAATGAATTTTTATTGGTAGTAGTTATATATATTTTGATTTTTATTAACACTATTTTAATTAAAAGAGGGGAAATGGTTAGCAATAACTGGGTAATGACAGCTTTGAAACTATATATAAAACCAAAAACTAGAATATTTTTTCAATGCATTGCTTATAAAATAAAACCACTTCCGAAAACACCACGTCGTTCAGTAATTGCGTTAAAAGGTTAGCAACTGTTTTATCGCAGATATAAAATATTTAAACCATTTTTGAGAACAATTACTGCGAATGTTGTTTGTGACAGTCGAAATGCAAGTCTGTATTTAAGGTGCCGTTCAAAGTAATGGCGAGTCCATTATCAGTCTTAGCAATTTGGATTAGAGTATTTATATTTCCTTTATGCACCTCTGAGCTTTAAATTTGACATCTATAAGCTCAAAAATGTTTCTATAAGAACCTAGCTTTCTGACTGAAAAAAAGTATCGTCTAAAAAAGCCGAGATTTTTCTTGGCCATTGGTATCCGGTTCAATCTCGTGTTACAGATGAGTTCCAGATAGCTTACTGTATTTGTGGTATGGGGTCGTTCTCAAGATAAACATGGGGATTGGCAGGTTTCTTGTCGTAATGTAAATGTTGTGACTAGTCATGGCTAAGTTTCAGTTCCCACTGTTTACACGAGGTTTGGATGTTCAAGCTTTGTTGTAATGTTAGTATAGGTCGAAGTGGGTCTGCGCCTATTGTTGTTGTTGCTTGGTTTTAAGGGGAAAAAAATGCTGGTGGCTATTCTTGCCCTCATAAGTATTATATAGCGTCTATTGTGATAATTAGCTATATTTTTATATGAACTTAATGAAAGGACTTGTAGCAAGGTAATTTATGATTTTTATTTACCAGTCTGTAAGCCCAGTTTGGCCTCTTACTCACCGGTTAATAAAATGCCAAAGATTTGGAATTTGATAAATAATGAAAAGCAATTAGATTTTTCTTATAGTTTATGCACACTACATAATACATTTGAAAATATAATTTAATCCATTTTGAAAAAGTCTCTGAGCTGTGACTGATTTTTTATGTTCTTTATTATTATTGATTTTTGTTTTGTTTTTAATTTTTTTTTCTTTTATTTCGTTTCTTTTTTTAATTTTTATTGTATTTTCATCATTATTATTATTCATTTTATACACATAAATAATATATCATCTGAGAGTGAATGACCACCTGTCAATAGGCACAACGCCTGTTGGTGGGCTATGTAAATAAATAAATAATGAATCTTTATCGGCAACAAAAATTATATTTCATTTAGTTTCTGATTATTGATAAAATTATCTGCGTTTTTTTATGATGGGTTTGTACCCTTACAAAAACGTAGGTTCCCTCCAGAACTATTTATGGAAAAAAAATCCTTATTTGTATTTTGTTAAAGATTATAGGCTAGTAAAAGTTATGAGAAATACAGCAAACTTGTTCTTCAATAGTTCATTAGCTACTCAGTTTTCTCCCATTCACTGCATGAACTGAATGAGTCCAAAACCATTGGAAAAATTCCTCAGTAGATCGAATCTTCTGTGCTGCTTCAGAACGTTTTTCAAAATTAATAAACATAATAGTTACTCCTAATAAACTTGTTTATAGTTATTATTCTGTTTTTTCCCATATAAGGAAAGAGCTGTATCCTCATTATGTACACGATAAGACGAGCAGTATTTTCCAAGAGACACGAAAAAGCCATAACAGTAAACCGCCTAATTAGAGCTAGTCCGTTTGAAAAGCCTCCGAGGCCATAACGCTAATGCTATTTTCCGCTACGGGGTAAACTCTAACCATTAATCCCATTTAGAATAGTCCAAAAAAGAAAATTATTGCAAAGACTACCTCCCTCTAACAATCATTGCAAAAGGATTTATTTCAGTGGATCTCTGGCTTAATTCTGTACCTCAGAGGTACAATAAAATATTCTGTGTTTATTTTTATCCGACTACGGCCACAAGGAGGGTACCTATTGTGTTTAGCTTGACCGTTAGTAGATATCTAACGATTTTTGAACGATCAACAGACTCTCAAGTCAAATTACTCGTTGTGATCCCTTGAAGGTTTTGAAACATTTTGAGCTCAAAATACTATAATAAGATTGTATTAAATGTTTTTAATCTGTCCGTTTTAGGGTATCTAACGATTTTTTTGATCGAAGTGCATTACCGATTTTTAAGTTTGATGATCGAAATTACTCAATGAAACAGCGTCAATGTTTTGAAACATTGTGAGCTCAAAATTCTGCAAAAATCATTTCGTTATATGTTAAATATTTTTGGCTTTTTGTTGGCGGTTCTAATTATATTTTTTGTAAGTTCGTGTCATGTGGTAAGAAGTTGCAAATAGCCTATAGTGGAAAAACTAAAAACGTTAAAATACAATTTAATTTAATAAGAAATAAATATTCCGACTACGGAAATAATTTTTCCCATTCATCTGTGCATGCCAGAATACAGAAAGCTCCTTGCATCTTTCATGTAAACATACAGAAAGTAAATTAACGTATTGAATAAAGAAGAGGTTTCATTTTCGTTTGGATGTGGAAGGCACGACGACAATACCCATGTTTCAATATTCATGGAAATTAACTTCTCTAACAACCCTCCGATGCGCTTAAGTAGATATGCAGGTACATTCCGTTCCTTAAGACGAATAGAGTAGTAAGCTATAAATTTTATTTCCACAGTCCGGGTTTTTATTTTTAATTAATAAAAAAATATTAATTGTAATTATTGTAATTTAATTGGAAATTTCGAAAAGATTCATTGCGAATCTCTAGGTTTAAAATGGACTTTTTCGTTATTTTTTCATGTACTATTATCGACCCATGTTTTATGACCGAGAACTGCTGATATCTAATTGTCATAGTGTTCAAATACAATTGACTTTCTGAAATATATTTCGAAAAGGTCTCATCTCACCCAGGTGTGGCCTTTTCAAAGTTAATAAAGACATTGGACATCATGGCTCGACTGACTGATGACATTCGAGGCGTGTGATTTATTTATTTAATTCTCCATCAGTCGCGCCCCCTCCTGAGGAAGGGCTTATACTCTTCTCGCTAGCCTTACGTTTCCAAAAAATATTTTTATAACTTTTGATTCTTATGTATTTTAAGAAAAATGTATCAAGAATATAATAGTGAAAACGGAGGCTTCATTTCTTTTTTGGGGTTTAGCCGTAATAATATTTTTCGTGAAAAATGTGTCAGTTGGCCAAATGTGTGCTGCTAATACCACGTCAAGATTGGTAAGATGGCCAATGGTGATCTTTTCGGAGATCAATTCTCAGATAATCTTCTCTTAAGTACGCCAATATCAAAAGCGCTACACACATTTGTTCAACTGGCACGTGCTTCACGAAAAAAAAATAGTTTCGTCTTTACAAAAGAATCAAAATTTACAAAAAAAAAAATTTAAAGTAAAGTGTAAGACTAGTGAGAAGCCTCTTAAAAATGAACGATCTTCAAAAGTTATAATAATATATACCGAGCGACATCACAGCTGGGCGTCGAAGACTTTTAATCAAATCATTATTTTTTACAGTTTTTTTTTTCAGTGTAATAATACCGTTTTACTGCTAAAACTCATTTTCATTAAAACAAATTTCTCATTCGAAAAATACTTACGATTTTCTTCATCAAATTTTCCTTTATTAATATTATTTTGCTTGTCATAACGTTCACAACATTCGATAATTTAAGAGAAAATTAAATGCTCATATAATTCCAATGGTTCAACAGAAATTTAGTTTTTTGTCGCTCCTGAAAAATTTTAATTTTCGGAGATGAGCCTTTTTTGAAATTCGGAATCCAATTAGCATAATATTTTAAAGTTTTTTTATAGTAACCTATTGTGAGTGTATACAGTTTAGACATAGTTATAAAGCATTTTACTAAAAATATAAGACAAGGCCTTTCAAAAGGCTCTGTGGTAAAGTTAATTTATGCAATGCAAAATTTTATGAATTCAAGTTACCTCTAATGCACTCACTTTGTAGATTGAAGTACAGTCTTTGCTATGCAATGTTATTGTAGCCTCTATTTTACACCTTCTGAATTTTAAAAAATACTGCTTACCTTAAGTCTTTACAGTTTTGTTGTCTTTGTAATACTAATAAATTAAGCTAAAAAAAATAACGGGGTTCTTTATATCAAGGGTTGTATCACACTAGAAAAAAAAGGTTAATATAACTGTTTAAAAATTGAACAAATTTTTTATCTTGTATATATTGTTTATCTTGTTGTTTATCTTTTAAGCTGCTTCTTGTGAGCTAAATTTTAATTTATGAAAAAGCTCCAGAATTTAATGATTTTTTCCGTTCAATTTAATAGATTATATAATTAATTTTTTTTCCAGGTGAGTGATAAGCTGTAATCTGCCTAGTGATTGAGCCATGTGTTGGTAAGTCGAATATTATATTAAAAAATTAAATAAAACATTCGTCGGAAAACTACGCTGTTTTAATAGAACAAGTGGGAGAGCCCGTCTCAAGGAATGTGTTTTATAATATAATATAAAATATAAAACATGGTACTGATTTGCTTAGCCTTAATTTATTATTTATTTTAACTTCTAGAAACAGGCATATACACCATATAGACCCATATACACCCGGGCCATATACAGTACCCACAATATTGAACGGGACACCTGCCTACGCAAGCTTTTTATTATCCTTGCGGCGACAATTTTTATACCAAGTTTTCAAAAAATTAATAATACTTCCAAGAGTATGAAAACAAATTAAATACATTCAGGTAACCATCAAAAATGATAGTAATATTCATGGAATATTCATGTCCCTCCTAACAATAGGCAATTATAAAAATTCAAATCTTTATTTAAAAGTTAACAAATAAAATTTACCTGTTTTTGTATTATTTTTTAACTAGTAAAACATAAAAAAAATATTGTGTTTTTTATCCTAAAAACTTACTTTATAATGAGACTTCTGGAACCGCTTCATTGATACTCCAAAATTTCATTAGAATAATTATTATTGTTTTCAACGCCATTCTATGTTAATTTATGGAACAAAAATGGACGGGGAATGACGGGAAAATTTTCTTGTTTTTCTTAACTTTACCAATCCTTTCTTGGTTTTCTTAACCTTACCAATCCATAAAAGATTATATAGAAATTGAAATTATTATCTCGCTAAATATAAGAAAAATTTTATTATCAAACACTTATCACGTGAATCGATGATTTATTGTTATCCGTCTACCAACTTTATTATTGGGATAATTATATTCTGATAATGATAATTCGTAATAAAACATCTATATATCTATTTATAAACTTTGTAGAAAGAAATCTATACATAAATTAGATTTATAAATCTATTCTTACTTAAAATTACTCTTCATCATATTTCCAATGATTTGACAAAATTATGAAGTAGTTCTTCATCAATTCAAACATACATCTAATTACTACATTAATATCAATTATCTCATTTATCGGGTAGAAATATATTGTTATCAATTACATGATTGCAATTACTGACGTATTTACTACTGGCTTACTCCTGTTAACCGAAGAATATTAATTAATAGTAAATTTCAGTCCTGAAGATTGTAAAATGTTGATTAATTTAAAAATATTTTAACTTAAGGAGACTTTTTATGAGAATCTTGCTGTAATGCGAGTATCCTAATGATTCTTGAGATATTTATTATATTAAAAGGAGGAGAGCTTTAATATGTATTATGTTTAAAGCAAATTTACTTGTCGTTTCGATAGGTTTTTTGGTCTTTGTACTAATTAAATATTTTTCTCTATTTAACCTTGCAGTATCATATATTTTGTAATAATGTTTATTTAGATTTACTGTCAGAAAATGGGGTAGCATGTCTCAGTTTGTAAACATACAGTGTATAAAAACAATATTTGGTATACTGCGACGTATAAAAAACTTTATCGCATACATACATATAAAATCGTACATCGCATATAAAATGGTACTTTTATTTTTTATGAAATAATTTATATAATATATAATAAGCAAAAAGAACCTTTTGAACCTACTATTCATAATATTCTGTCATTTTAGGCAAGTTATTTCCTCCTAATGAAAGAATCATTTTAACCTCTTTGTATATGATATGATGATTTTATTATGTTTAAAAAGTTACAATACCCATATAAAAAGTTTTGTTTTCAAGAATTGCATTTTTACAAATTGGAATATGTTGTCCCTTTTTCGGACAGTTAATCTAAAGAAAAAATAATTATTGGCTATATGAGTTATTATTAGAACAAATAGTGAAAATTAAATCAGTTTTGTTTAACCGATTGAAGCATCATATAAATAAAGATACATAATTTCTTCAGATTTTTATTCGAAATAATTATTTTTTCAAGTCTCTATTTGAAGTTTTGCTTCTATTTTATAGATTAAATTATAACTTAATTTTTTTTTACTTCCTAAATTGTAAATTGAAATTTTGGTCGTTACTTACTTTTACGTATTTTTTATTTTTGAATAACCTGTTCTAATGGATAGTCGTGTTTATTCTGTAACCTTGAAAGACAGTCGAGTTATCCAGATGCTTCCAGGAAGCTGGGAAAGCTCTTTACCATTCCGCTTTCCGTGACGAACTTGAGTGGCCTTAGGGATATTTGGGTTGTGAAAAGGGAATGTTTGCTAGGGCTGGGGACCAACGCTCCTTGACTCAAGGGCAGCCCCTGCTTAGCTACTCGGCCAATAGTACTCGCACGGTTTTCTTTTTTCCACTGGCTGGTCTTTTATCGGAATATTTACTCCTAATTTGGCACATTCATCTGGATTTTTTTTTAATTAAATACGTTTTATTCATAGAGAATTTTACAACCTTAGCTTAGTTCCTGTAAAAATATGTCTAAAATGCTTTTTTTTTTTCTTTTTTTTTCTTTCTGTTTCCTCTTTAGTGAGCTTTGAAGAGAGACCTTTTTTTTTTCTTCCTTTCCCACATACAGTAATCCTATTCGAGGAATGTGTACTTATTTATGTTTACATTCATCATTCATAATGCTTATATAGATAGGGGAATATAAACGTTTGCAAGTTATAAATTAAATTGAATTGACAATGAGATTAATGGGTAAGATATTAATAAGGAATGAAAATCAAACAAAATAAAAAGGAAAAGGAAATTACGAAATATTGAAACAATGAAATTTCTCTAATGAAACACAAAATAAGAGAATAGAAAAAAAAACAAAGCTAATAAAAAAAAAAATTACAAAACATCAAAATGCTCGACATATTAGTCTCTTTGATTTTTATGAAGGAGTTGAAGGTCAACTTCAAGAGTGAATTACTATACTTCTTTAAGATATATATTTAATAAAAAATAAAAATCATTTTCTATCTTCTTCTTTACAGATGAAAATAAATTAGCAAATATAATGAAACAAAAATAAATCAAGGTCGTTATTGTGGGTGCGATAAAATATACTCTATAATGTTTATCAATATATGAAGATGATAGAATCTCTATTATTTACTGTTATTCTCGTATAGATACCGGGTACAAGATCTTGTTTCCCTCAGCCCTGATGAAGGCTGAAGCGTCGGCAAACATTAGGCAGTATATTTCATTAGTGTGGGTTTCTTTCCTGACCGCATCTCCAACTATCATCTTGTTTTCATCTACAGCCAACTATATATCCATTATTATAAAAATAAATATATGAATAACTAAAAATTAATTAATTATATATTTATATTTTTTTTTTCGTTCAACTCTTTATTCGCATCTGCCACATTTATTTAATTTATTTCGAACAGGGCTTTATTTAAATTACCTTTAATATTTGTTTCATTAGTGAATGAATATTAGCATATAGAAATATTTTTGTAATATTTTATGTGGCATTTTTATTCTTACATTGTTATAAAATTGTAAATAAATAAAATAAATGGTAAATAAAATTAAAAAAGTTATCCCAACAAAATAAAAAAAAATACAGATATAATAATGATTAACCTCATTTTTAAATGTGCGACCCCTTATGATCAATCATTGCAACCCTATTTGCTTTATAGATTGCACTATCGATTTATTTATTTTAATTTTTTAGCTATATTCCAACTCTTAATAGGCATACTGTGAAAATTGAACGATTTAAATACCGCTGCATCTACACAAAACATTTAAAATTGCTTTGAACGGAGAGGTAAGAATACTGATTAAATACTGATTTTTCATCATAAAATGGAACTTGTTATTTAGTAGACTAAAATTAAGAAGCCCACTTTCTTTAAATTTTTAATTTTAATTCCTGTTTCGAAGCATATTTTTCGATTGATTTTTCCTATGCCCAATTGCGCTAGTAAGACATTTAGACAGCCTTCCCAACGTGCTCTGCCTCCACCTTATTTCTTTCTTTTTTTTTTTTCAAGAAAAAGTTTTGATTGAGATGAGTCCCTTGGTCTAGGCGAATGTACTGCTTAGAAAATCCAATATCTTGCTTCTCTTCTGTTTTCTTTACTTCTTCTTTACGAAGTTTTGCCCTATTCATTCCTCACGTCCTTTCTTTTTTCTTTTTTTATAATAATAATATTTTATAAATATTAATCAAGAACTTGGCGGATGAAAAGTGAAATAACTGCTTATGTAAAACACCGGAACGCCTAACAATGTATTTTATTTATTGATTTGTCTCATGTATCCTTAATAGGTCATTGTCGTCACCGACATTATAAAATAAGATTATTATATCATTATCGGTTTCGTGAAATCTATTATATTCGATGAGTTCATATAATGTTTAATAAAACTATTTATATAGAAACAATTATTGCATAGAGTCGCTGTTTCGATTCAAAGAACTCTATTCTTGTTCGTTTTTTTAAGTATTGGATTAGTGCAGAGTGCATTGGTTCCGAAATTAAAAAATCTGGTCGAAATGTGAATAAGTTGTTCAATTAAAAAGTTATCTCATATTTAATGATCCTTTTACTTTTTGATCTAGAACATGAACTCAAAAATTTCAAGAACAGAATGTGAACCGAGAAATGCTATAAAACTTTAAGAATAATAAATATGTGATTTTATGTGTTTGTGTGGGGGAGGAGGGTGTAAACTGAGTAGAGAATAAATAAATACCACTTGAAAAAGTATGGAGGAAGAAACCATAAAGCATTTCCATCTCGTGTGTTCTTCACATGAAAAAACAGAAGACTTTTTGTAGATAATTTTAATGGTTGTTGCAACTCCTTAGAAATTATATGTACTCACAGGCTTGAACTTACATTACTTTAAACCTTTATATCACGAACATTGTTATTTGCTTATTTTTTATATCGTCACTCAAGTTTATTTTTTATTTTTAATTATTCATTTATATATTTTTTGACGTCCAACTCTTTATTCGCACCTGTCACATTTATTTAATTTATTTCTCACAGGTTTTTATTTAAATTATCTTTAATATTTGTTTCATTATTATGAATATTTAAACATAGCAATATATACCTAATATTTTATGTGACGTTTTTATTCTTACATTATTCGAGTTTTATGGGTTTTTTTATAAGTGTTATCAAGATCTTAAATGTGTGATTCATGCAGTATATTTTATTAGTTTGTTATCTTTTTTTGTGGTTTTTGTTTAGCTTCCTGTAATTATTCAAAATAACTTCGCGAGCGTGTAAGACGTTTTTCAATCTTATCTCTTATGTCAAATCCAACAGAGAACAATTTTTAAATCGGTGTGAAATATGTTAGGATTCATGTGTTTTTTTCAATGATTTATCATAAAAAATTCTCAAATTGCGCTTTTCCCAAAACTACTGAGCTAAATGCAATAAAAATTCTTAAAAACGTTTATAGTAGAATAGGAATACAAAAAGGATTTTAAAAATACGCAGATAGAAAAATGTTTAAGAAAAAAGTATTAAAATTGAAAAGGTTTTATTTGTGCTTTAACATTTTTCAATTTTATTAATTAATTAAATTTTCAGAAAACCTAAAAATTTTCCTTTGTCAGAAATGTTTGGAGGTCGACACTTAAAATAAAATTGTTATCACTGACATTTTTATCATGATGTAAAACCAATGCTTGTAGTGTCGTCTTTGTTTGGCTTCTTTTCCAAGTGTCTTATGCCTTATATAACCTGTTATCACACACTTTTTCTCATACTAGATAGTTTATTTGTATCTATTTATGTTTCTTTAACAGTCAATTAAAATTAACTCTATAAATAAGTTAATGCACAATGACTTTTTTTTTTCAAATCTCCAATAGCTTATGCATTTATCTATATATTTTCTAGGTTTATAAATATTTTTTTTAAAATAAATCTCGTTTGCGAATCCCTATTCTCTGAACATTTAATAATTCTGGAACTTATATATATATATATATATAGATGGGGAAGAACGCTATTTGTTCATGGATAGCTGGCTTTTAAAAGATACGGAGGAATGTGAATATGTCATTTCTAATGTAATAGTAAAAGAAATGAATCTTATATTTATTAAGTTTTTCTTTTCTTCTATTTTTTTTTTTATGAATATTTTTCACAGTCCCAGTTTAATATAAAGTTTTGTAATATTTATTTTTGTTTTTGAAGTCATCAAAATCATACCTATCTGTTGCTATCTCCCTTTAGAAAATATAACGGCTTGTGTCCGTCATCAGCACGATGATGCCATTAAGGACAAAACTCGTTTGTCAATCGAATTTTTATGATTTTTTTGTAAATTTTGCAGGCTTCAATTTAGTTTAATGAGTTCAATGAATTAACTTTATAAGTTCACATGTTAATTTTTGTTTATGATGTTAATTTTTCTTTCATTTTATATGTATACTTACGTATATCTGAAGCACGTATAAATCAATAAACTGTTTATTTACAGCCTTTTGGTTTTAATTAATTAAAACTGTACTTTCTATCTTATGTCTGTAGGCATGTCCTGGTGTGTACATAGGTATATGAGTTTGTTTTGTCTAAGGATCACAAAAAACTCTTCAGAATTTTTAAAAAATATTATTCAAAAATTTGAGTTATAAAAAAAATAAAATGAAGTTATTCTCAAGATAATAGACCATAACCTGAGATATGTGTGAAGAATCTTTTCCAAATCTGAGAAAAATAAAAATTTAAATTCCAGAATATTGTACACGACAAAATCAGCGATTAAACTTTTTAAAAATACATAATTATTATCAATAGCACAAAGGGATTCCTGATTGTGTTATGGTTATCACTCCACTCCAAATGGAACCTGGAACGACTGTGAGTATTAAATCCAGTGTAGATTTTTTTGGAGTGATGCGGCTAGAATTCCATCGATCCTAAACTCCATCACGCCATGCCAAAATCCAATCACTCCAACCGACTGTGAGTGTAGAAAACTGAAGGAGTAGAACGATGGTCAGCAAAGTTTTTAGGCGTTGCTATAATAATAATAATAATAATAATAATAATAAAAAATGTTGTTCAGTAAAGTATATAATTTAACAGTATAGTTAAAATTAAAAGAGGCAGTTTATATAGTATATCCCATTGATTCTCAATAGTTATATAAATCTGTATATTGATATACTTCTAGACTATAAATATTATAAAATATGTCTTTAAGTGTTATACACAAGCATTAATCCAATATCTGTCTGTAAAAAAAATGGAAATATGGAGTGATCATCAGTGGGGTCTCTGAAATATTTTTTATTCCAAGCACTCCAGTCAATCCACTCCACTCCTTCCATTGTTCAATTCAAGAGTAATCGTCAATGGCTCTCTTAGATAATGAACCATTTCGGCAGATATGTATCCGTCGATTTTTTGTTTATGAAGATCCTGCTCGAAACGTGGGATATTTCGAATTTCCATATACCATTATTCCATGCAATATAAATAATATTGAAGGGCGACCTTAACCGACGAATCGAGTTCGGATGATAATTTATTCCAATGAGGTTCTCAGTTTGCTATCCCGCCGTCATGAAAATTCATACGGTAATCCTTTAAACAAATTAACAGCGCTTTTCGTGGTCTCCTACGAAACAACTCGGCCCCGACCGAGGCGTTATCTTAGGATAATTATCTCTGAAATAATCGCCACTGATAACGAGGATAATTATTTAAATAATCTCCTCTGATAAGGGGAATAATTATTTAAATGCTGAAAATTGTGGGGTAAGAGGTTAGGGTTTAAATTTGCATAGTAAACCTAGCGAGCGAGAATTTAATTTGGTATTCCTCTTCATTCCATTTCTCCTAATTCCTTTTGAGTTCACCTGCACATGTCATCAATGTAATTATTTTGAATGTAAGTTGTTCGTCTGCGTTTAAGATAAGGGTTTGGTTCTATGTTAGCGAAGTTATTTGACGATCATAGGCGAAAAGGATGACGAAAAAATAATTATAAAAGAAATAATTAACGACGATCAAGACGGTGTACAGTAGATGAGATAACCCGTCTCTCAGAGATGATCGGTTTGAGAAATTTTATTCTCACTGGAGAGATACTAAAGTATCTCATAGCTTTTACATAACGTACTTTTACTGTTAACTTAAAGTTGCCAGGGACAACATAGTGAAGGAAAAAAATATTGCAAGTTATAGAAATCTTAGACATTTCTTTTTCGTTTTTACGCGCGAAAGAACTCTCTAAATTTAGATATCCACTGATACCTTAAAATTTTTCAAGAGGTATAAAATACTTAGTAAGGAAAGCTTACTCATTTCCCACGGCATTACAGACCCACACATAACTAATTCCCAATAAGTGAGGCAATGAAAATAAGATGGGAATGTTACACCCTTTTTATAAGTTTTAATGTAAGAAAAAGTGATGAATCAAATTTAGATGAAATAATAGTCATTATGACATAAAGAGGGTATAATTATTTTGAAATCGGTGCTAGTAGACATTGATTATTCAAGAGATTTGTCCTGAAGATGGTACGTCGAACGATTTTTTTTGTAAATTAAAATATTTTTTAATTTGACAGAATTTAGCTACTCAATAAAATGAGTAGGAAGTAAGTATAATATTTTATAACCATCGCACAAAATATTACTACTTTATGAGAATGCTTTTATTACTTCCTCTTATCTGTCATGTAACTTATCTACATCAAAGGAAGTTGGAAGGGTTATTCCATCGCAAACATCACTTTCTTTTCATTTCACTACCTTGTTAAAGATTAAATTAATTAAATTTGTCAAATTGCTCTGTCCTACGAAATTCAAGTTTTTAATAAATTAATGTTTTATCTCAGTAAAAAAGAAGATTGAACAATGCCATTGTATCAGGCGTATTCATACTTTTCAAGTATCATTTTTTTATTTATCTAGTGTTGTTTTTAGTTTAATTGGATTTGGAGCTTGGTTCATGATGGAATATGACTTCTAGCATTTTTGTTTCAAAATAAAGGGATAGGATTAAAAAAGTCAACTTCTCGTTTAGAAATTCATTTCAACTAAAAAAATTAATTGAATGAAAACATTCCTAAAACAAGACTAAAGCCGGACGAAAAGATAAATCAATATAAGAAAAATTATTGTACCAAGATCATATAAGTTTTTTTTTTGTTTATCAATTAATCGAATAGTATATTAATTAATTTTGAGTATGAGGTTACAATAACCGAATTTTATTCACTTCCTACGAAGCAGAGGAACACCGATACCTTTCCAGTTTGGATAACAATTACTGGATAGTATAGCAGCTACTAGGAAATGGTGAATGGTCATTATAATGTTTATAAATGATTCGAATGTTGCATTAATTAATTAATTTTGCGCATGATGTAGCAAAAGAGTCGCTTTTTTATTTCTCTTCCTACGAATGACGGAATACCGATTCGTTTTCATTTTGGATAATAATTATTGTATAGTACAGCAGCTAATTTAATAAAGAAATGTCGAAATGGTCCGTAAAATGATAACTAATATTTTTTTAAATTAATGTATGGCTGTAAATTATATACCTCTTTTTACAATAATTCTAGAGGCCTTGTATACATAGGTATGCTGAGCCACAAATTTTATTTTTTATATTATATTCCAAATAACTTAATATTTTTATCCCCGCCTGTCCTTAATTACACAAGCAACGTATGAAATTAAAGTAAATGTATTCATCCTGGAACTAATATCCCCTTGTAATAATTTATAGAGCAATAATAAATTAGCCTTAATCATTTATTATAAAATATTTCCTAAAATACATCAACATAGAAATTTAAATAAAATAATCAATAATTAATTGATAAATTAGATAAAATGAAAATATTATTTACACCGAACCAGGACATATATTATTATAAAAGTACTTTAAAAGTGGCATAATCAGTTATGAGGAATATGACACCGAACAGTACATATTCCAAACTTGAAAAAAAATTTCAATTAAAAAGTTTTGATTGAGATATTAGATATAAAGTATTAGATTCACAATCAGTCGTTAAATTAGTGACAGGAGCGCTTTATTACCATAAGGACCCTAACCCATACTTATATCGAACCTGAATTCCTATTTTCTTACTGAGGTAAATGGAAGAATATATTTCATGGGTAAACTAAATGGGATAAATTGTGACCTCTTGTTATATTTTATTTTCTATTTTTTATTCCGTGCATCGCACATTCAGAATAAAAGGGGCACAACTCTAAAAATGTGTTTTTGTTAGAACTAACGGTAGATACAGGTTGAGTTGTAAATAGGTATCTCGAGAGTTTTTCCACTATTGAATATATATATATATATATATATATATATATATATATATATATATATATATATATATATATATATATATATATGTATATAGATATAGATATAGATATAGATATCAGTTAGACAACCTACTGTGTCTCAGGCAGCTGAGCCCGGGCCATATGCAAAATTAATCAGCGAACCCCCTCCCACTCAATATTTCATGTATTTTATTTTTTCAATAATATTGATATATAAACTAAGGCATGATAAAATCGAAACTTTCTACTATATTATAATAACAAGAATTTATTGTTTTACATAAAATACAACACATTATTCTTTTTATTACTTAATAATGACAGTATAATTTAATAATAATTACTTAAGTAAAGTGTTCGTAATAACCTTGTAGAGCTTGAACTATATTTTATTTCACATATCTATATTTTATTTTATTTACAACAATTTTTC
This sequence comes from Rhaphigaster nebulosa, assembly GCA_948150685.1. Classification (NCBI taxonomy): domain Eukaryota; kingdom Metazoa; phylum Arthropoda; class Insecta; order Hemiptera; family Pentatomidae; genus Rhaphigaster; species Rhaphigaster nebulosa. The sequence continues at coordinate 124,825,248 of OX411309.1, read as the reverse complement.
ACAACACTTTTTTGCCTTTTTTCTACGAAAGTTTGAAGAATCAAGTCCAAATTCTATGTCCTTGCTAATCTGAACTCAATAGACCGCATGGACGTACGCAGGGAGGACGGCATAGCGGGTAGTGCCCTCTCCCTAAAAGTTATTGAAACATATAAAAATAATTAAAATACAAGACAAAAAATAAATTTAAGTTTAAGATAAAAATGTGTGGTTTAAGACTATTTTTACTTCCATGCGCGTACTTCATTTATAAATTAATTAGTCTACGTGCTTTGTATTAGTTTTGAGTTGATCGACATTAATCTGTCGCAGTAACTTCTCCGTCATTGTTGACTATTTTTTATATGATGTGAAGTGTTATAAGATGTTACCAATAGACATTACATTAGTTTGTTAATATGTAACTGTCGCAAATTCTGGATCTTTCTAGGTGTCTTAATACATCTAAGAATACTAACAGAGATTAGAACCGGCAAGTTATAGAAGACAGGCATCCGCTATCCCCACTACTATAGGGGCTACAGACTGTAGCCCCTATGCTCGTGTTTTATTATAGTCAACATAGGCATAACAAGGACCCGATCTTGCAAAAGGTGTTTTTATTTTTTCGTTTGGACCTAAGCTAGTAGTAAAAAAACAAATTTGCTACTTCGAAAGTCTTGTGCGAGCTACGTAGCAGCCAAAATACACGGAACTTTTGAAATTATTTTTAGTTATACATCTTTGTTAAACCATAATCAGCTACATCAAAACCCACTTTGGTAGCAATATCTTTTTTTTTCTCGATGGTTATCCAGAGGATGCGGTTAATAATATCACGAAAAGTGCTCAATGACTCCGACTCTTTGCTTCTCACTTCTGCTATGGTATAATTGTCGAGGAGTCCAACTTCCTCAGGAACAATTATTGGCTAATGAGAACAACATGGGGCGCCTCATCACACTACTTAACGATTCATTTGACCGTGTGATTGTTGGATATCATTCTTCTCAATGGTTTAAGTTCTAATTCTACTAGCATCTACTTCCAGAAGAATAGCTGAAGTTAAGTCGGCAATTGACATTACCGAAACTCCTCGCTCTACTCGCTCAACACTCACCAGAGCTATTGTTTTTTGTTCATGCGTTCATCGTGTGTGAAGTCTCACACACGCTGAACGCATGAACCGTAGTAGTCACTTCGGCTCACTCCTTTTGGCCATGGTAAAACCAATTTTACATATTAAGCGAAAATCCCCAACTTGAACTTTACCTGCAACCAGACTCAAGGAGGCAATAGCAAATACTGGGGAGATGTGTTTTGTAGCTTTGATGGTGATGATTTCATAACAGCCACCTTGAATAGCCGCTACCAACTGCTTGTTAAATCTGCAGCTAACTCCAAAATTAATCTTACTCTCTCTTGCCCTTATCACATGCAGTCCACCACCATGCCTACAAAACTTACAAGTGAGTTCAAAAGTGTTTGGAAATTGAAAAATCCTACATATTGTGGGTTGAAGTTCGATGGTCAGGGGCTTACTCTTATCTCTATCACCAGAATACTACTCGTCAGATCCTACTGCGGATGATTTCCTGCAAATGCAAAAACGTTACAGGTATCGGAAAGCTGGACTAAAATGCTTAGTCTTCTGTCGATTCTGCGCGGGCAAATTACAGAATTGTAGAACCTCTTTCAAGTTGATCCCGGATGACTCATGGGATGAGTATTTTAGATGAAATTTGACAAATTCGTAAACCAAAATAAAAACATTTCGCTGGTATAATTTATTTTTAAAAATTTGGAGTTATAATGGTCTTAGCTTTTAGCAGACCAATTGCATCATTAAGAAATCAATAATTTTATCGAATAGGAATATTATTATAAATGAAATTATTATCCTCAAGGAACCAAGCAGCTGTCAATGGAACTGCCACAACATTGGCGAACATGTGCTGAGGTCAGGATAATGAAAAACTTAGCACGAGTTCGTGGAATTCTGCACCAGATAGCTCAAAACCACCCGTATTAGCGCAATGGTTTTTAAAAAATCTTGTATATATTATAACAAGCTGAAGTCTGCTCCTGAAAGATTAAAAATCTTGACACTTCGCTTCCTACAATGAAAAATATAGTGAGCTAAATTCTGCACCAGAAATTCTCTGCACACCAAATTTTCAACCGATTTTTAAAATTTTCTTGATTTCGGGCACATTGGAGCTAAACCTTCTGCTCTAGAAATCTTCAATGCTACCCAATATTTTCGTCCGATTTTAAAATAATTCCTTGAAACCGGTGAAATTACTATGAGTGGAATTCTGCTCTAAAAAGCTGCAACACAATCAAATTTGCGCCCGGTACTCAAGAGTTATCTTGAACAAAGGCGAAATTACGTAAATTACCTATATTTTAGATATATCAACTATATTTTTCTAGGACCGGATCCCTCCTAAAGAAATTCCTGCGTACACCCTTGATAGACCATACTTTTTTCTCTTTAAACTGCAAACCGCATTTAGAATATAATACAAATACATGATATTATTTATTGTAGATTGAAATGATTGTGTTACGAATAATTGAATATATTTGTACAACAAACTTTTTGACTGTATAAATTTTTTTTATTCACTCTTATCGAGCCACCTGGAAGCCCGGCCCCGAAGGTTTTCATTCCCCTACCCCTCCCTGACGGCGGGTAGGGGGATTCCTTCTTTGGCCTCATATTTGAGAGCTGGCTTCTCTTTGGGATTGTAGCGCTCATTCCAACTATAAAATTTCTGACATTAGAAATTTCGAGTTGTGCCTCAATCATTTTGGATATGCGATATGTTTGTTTTGAAGTTAGAAAGTTTAATTCTATTTTGTATTTGAGGCTTGTACTGCCGTTTAAATATTATTATATTAATAATATATAATGAGGAAAGCAGTTTAATAAATTGTATAAACAAATACAAATACGACAATTGTATAAAAAAACACAGAAACATAGGATATTGCACTTTAACCGAGCATGATTTATTGGTTGTAAGGAACGCCGGCAATATCTCAGTTCTGTCCCGGCCCGTTTTATAGCGACAGGAGGGAATAATAAAAATAAAAAATATTCGGGTTAGGTCCAAAAAGTGGGTAGTGGCTTCTTCAGCCATTTTCTGAACCATTTGGAACGGAGAGCTTCAATTTGCATGAGGCACATTTCATCTGAGCTCTTCCGTCACCGGCAGCTCTGTATCAATATATCTGTCAGCCCCATGCCTTCTCCCTCTTTTATGAGTTATTTTCCAATTTTATAATTTACTACCACCTCACTTGTGTCGTTAAATTTGTGTTTCATTTTATATTTATGAAAGTTATCTATATAATTACTGCATGTCTTCTGGCTTGAATAGACCAATATTTGTAGATTTTGGATCTATAATTAGAAGTCTTTAAATTTTCAATCAGAATATGCCATTACTAAAAAGAAATATAAATTAAAAACCTGTTAACGTATTATATTTCAAAATCAACATTTATATTTAGTGGCCGTACACCACACTAATGTTAATTTTAAAGTCTGAAAACGGCACTAGAAGTGTGAAAAGAAACTAATCTAGGAATTTCCTTCAGTTGTTAAATATTTTTTCATCATATTATGAATTGATGGTGTACCGTACGGTAAATCAAGGATATGGTCTGGTTGACGGTCGAGAATATCATAAATTAGTGGTAACTATTTATTTTAATAGTTACCACTAATTTATGATATTCTCGACCGCCACTCGGACCATCTCCTTTTTAAATATTTTAATTTCTTGACAAGAGAAGGTATTATTGGATCATTCTCAAATACACCGTCACTTTCAAAACCTGGAAAAAAAATAAAAAATGATATTCACGTTCTTGGAAGGTAAGCCTTGAGCCCTATATATGTGTCGTATCAGTGCTAAAGAGTGTAAACTCTTTGTTTCCGAGTTTTACGATTTTCTATGATTCGAAATTGTCTTGATTTTGCCTATTTTTTTTTTGGAGGGGCGTTATTATTTGCTTGGACTAGTTTCCATTGTGCGATTCGTTTGTATGTCTGTATATATATATATATATATATATATATATATATATATATATATATATATATATATATATATATATATATACGTAGATTTTGATGAAATTGTTACTTGACCATAGGACACTGGTCCTCAACTTTCCTCCAGCTTTGGGCCTAATCGGTCTGGCTGTTTTTGAATTATAAGGAATATATGTTTGAGCACGCGTAAGCCGATGTAGTTGATAGAATTTGATAAAATACTGGACCATTTATACTCTAATCTTCAAGTTTCCTCCAACTTCGGGTCAAATCGGACGATCAGTTTTGCAAATATAGGTGTGTCAAAAAAATAATACGTTTGCGCATGCGTATGGAAAAGTAATAGATAGGATTTTATAAAATTGATATTGGACCATGTAATTACCAACACTCACGTTCTCTGAAAATTTCATCAACTGACAGACGGACCGACAGACACGAGACCAAATTTGTTCCTTGATGTCTAAAACATAATACGCGAGGGGAAATTTTCGATTGTGAGGACATAAATGTTGTTCCCTTCCTGCATGAATACAAAGCTTCCCTAACTTCCGTTGTGAATAAGCCAAATACCTGAGTTTATCAAAGGAAGCCTAATTTGCCTTGGAGATACCCAGACATGTTTAGTGATGTCGTCTTCTTATGATCTACAAATGCTATTGGAAATTTCCTCCAAAAAGGCTGTGCTGCTTTCCGTACAGGAAACGATCCCTATATTAAGAGGAGATAATAATAATACAAAGCTTATAAGGTTCCTTAATTAAGGAGCCAAGATGTAGGAACGACTCTGGGACAATGGTTAATTAAGAGGAGGTTATTTATAAAGTTGGTCGAGTAGAGATGTAGAGACGTGGAGGTGTAGAGACAGTTGGTGCTGAGTCGAAAGGGCAGCTCCAGATCAGTAGGGGCATTATTCACCTCCTCACGGGGCAAGTTCCTACCCACCTCCCAACTTGTTAAACAAAAGTCCTCCCAACTTAGTCGCTAAGTCTTTCTATTCCTCTTTGCCAACTTCCTGAATCCTCTGTATTTAAGTATAGTCCTTCATGGTCATTAGGTACGCAATGGTTCAGCGCCCTATTGTCTTTCTCGCTGTAGAACGCAGTTTCCATAAGGGCTTTATCCGTAAATAATGGTAAGACATATTTCAAAGAACTTTCCCTGGAGGTAAAGGTAAAGGTGTAAAGAAGTAGATGATTTTAGCCGGATAGGCAAATTTGAAAAGCACGGAATTTGCCCTAATAAACTTTTCACTTTTAGCTTAAAATATTTTTTTATAAACATCGATAATTTTTTTTCATCTTTTTGTAAATATAGTACGGATGAACTCCTTCATAGCTATTACTCGTCCTAAATGGGACAGATTTTATATTTTCACAATAAAAAAAGTTTCTCACTCAAAATAAATAAATACTGCAAGAATTTAATCCTAGGTAAGCATCTATTTCAAGTTTGATGTAAGGAATAGTTTATCAAAAACTTATCGTATGAAAGTTTTTATGACCAAATTCTTAGTTTTGAGAAAGTTTTAACTGTAAAATCATAGGAATAAAAGTCTCAGTGTTTTCAATGGGATATAAGAAAAACAATAATATAAAATAAACGCATACATATTTCATATCAATAACAATATTTTCTCAAAATTACGAACTCTGAAGTTCATTGAAATGTGATAATGAACATAAAAGCAAAATTTTGTAATAATGGTTTGTTATTTCCTCATTCTTGTTAACTAGAAAGGAGCCATTTTACTTTTCTTTCATATCTTCCTTAAAACACATCATCGTGATAAGCGTGTTTGGAAAACTTTGTTCGTATTCTATTTCCCCTTCTACTTTCAAATCTCACCACTTCAACCATCTCCTATCGAGCTAGTTCCATTATTATTGAGGAGTTTTCTATCAAAAGTCATTATATCCACTTTTGAAAAATTATTTTTAAAAAAATATTTAAATTGCATTTCTTTCATGGAGGTAAGGCAAATTTTTATTGAAAATGTTGATTTGTATACCTATTTGTCAGAGAAAAATTTAAGATTTGAAATAAACTGAATAACTTTTAGTTGTAGAATATTAATTTGTCAAAAAAAGTTTTGTTTTTTTTGAGAAGTAGATGTATTAACTTTTAGTAAAAAAACTCCTCAATTTTTAATGGCATTTGCAATAATCTATAGATATACTCTTTATTTAATTTTAAAATGATCTCTTATCATCATTAATTAAGTATATATTAACTATTAATATTTACAACAAACATATTTCTAAGAAATAAATAAAGTTATAAAAAGAAGAAAAGAATAGGGACAAAGAAATAAACAAAAAATATTTAAAACAAATAATAATAATAAAGTCCATAAGATAACAAATAGCAGAACAGATAAATGGCAAGCGTTCTTAGCGGGATTTAAGATTTTAAAGAAAACAACAAAAAAAAAAACGAACATTGAAAACCGATAGATACTAAAGTGGAATAAATGATTAAAAATATATATTTTTTTAAATATAGGTAAGATTTATAGGTAAGTTGCGCATTTATTTATAGCTGATTAATTAATCTGATTCACTTAAAATTATATTTAATAAACACTAAGTATAAAATTTTACATACTTTCCTCTTGTATTTAGGTTTCTGCTTCGTCTCAGAATAATATATTCATTATTCTTTTTCTCTCCATACCGAGCCTTATGACATACCCGCGATGAGATCTGGGATGGAAACTGACGATGCTCTGTGAAGGATTGGGTGAATTGGGGCGGGAACATTGAGAAATGGTTGGCAATCAATTCAAGAGCGGAGCCATTGGGAGCTGCAAAGACCTACTCGGAAAGGCCGGTGTGGTTTTCGATACAATCTGGAGATGGGAGTACCGAACTGCTGAACTCCCTTCTGCCGTAAGGTCGCTGGGAAATAATTTGGTAAGTGCGCCGACACAATTTTTCCTGCTCGCTTTCCTATTAAAAAATAATCGTTCCACCTTAAAAAAATCAATTATAAAAATAAATGAACTGCTTTGTACTTATAACATTACAGCATATGAAAGGTCTTGAGTTCATTACGAAACATTGGGTTCATGGAAAGAGGTGGTCTGTCCAGTAATCACGCTCAACTGCCAGGTTTTATCTGCAATTAATATCAAAAACTTATAGAGGCCGAGTGTCTCATTAGGTTCTCTTAACCCCAGGGTCTATTCAAAGCTAATTAAGCAGAAATCTTCTGCCATATTTGGACTCTAACCTAGGCCTTGAGTTAGAACCCACTGAGCTGCCGCTTATTTAATTTGGTGAAAAAAAATCTTTATATGTATATTTATATATATTTTTGCTATAGTTGAGAAGAATGTGGTCGTTTCATTCATTTTCTCCAATATAATTAAATCAATCCACTATCCACTGTATATTTTTTTTTTTAAATGTCTGTCTGTTTTACCTTTTGACTCCAAGTATGATTATAATTTAATTTTCTTTATTTTTGAAAAATATTTTTTTTTTCAACTGTATTTGTATTATCTATCACATTTTATATTTTTTCAAATTGATTATGTCCTAGACATGTGGTATTAGCAAGAAAAGGCTTCTTTTTTTCTATAGAAAGAGTTCATGAAGTGACGATATAACACATGCAATAAAAAGTGAAAAATTGTGTTTCATATCTCTTCATATGTGTATCAACTCAAAATCACAAAAAATGGAGATAATTCCCCCCATTTCAAAATAAATAAAATTGTAAAATAAAAGTCACTTAAGACCGGTTTTGAGTTAATTAATTTATTTTCATGCAACGGGTTATTTGGATCTTCGGCTGTTTGCATCTCTCCCACGGATGATTTTTCGAATTTCTATACGGTACTAAATTAAGCCCTACTACCCTTCAAGGTTTCATCGAAGTCGGCGCTGTGAGCAGAAGAATGGATGCATAAGAATAGGGGACGCGAAGGCAATGGTATAAGAAATCATTTAAATTACCTTTTGGATTCGCCCTAAAACCTCTTAATTCGAAAACATGTTTTTAACAATAAACGTACTTCCTCTAATTTGGGTAGGCTAGGAGATAAAATAAATAGTACAACCGATTTATCTATCCATTTATAATTTATGCATCAACATGCCCTACATATATATTGATGACCTCTCAAATATCTATTATTTTTTGTGATAATATAACAAGACTTAGGGTGGGAGATTATTTTTAGATGTACCTTTATGTAACATTCTCGGCCACCACAGTCTCAAATTGAGTTATATATAACAGAAATTATTGTAAGTAGTATGTTTGTCTTTGTCTGTGTGCGCTCGCTATCAGCACAGTTCCCTTTGTCGGCTGATAGTTTGACCCTATTTGTTGTTGTAGCTCGGAACGAATGTAGTATGTGTGGGAGAGAGGTTAGGCTTTGAGACGCCATGCTCAGGACAGTGTGAAAGAATCAGCCCCTTATCTGAGGTCAGCAGACAATATCCCTGTTATTCTTCTGGAGGATATTGCTACCGCTCCCGGGGGATGTCTTTGACCCTTTGTCTAAGATATCCTCTCTTCTCCTCCACAGCTAATCCTTGTCTTGTCTCCAACACAATGGAAAATAGTAGCCAAGGGGTTTGGAATTCTGGTTATTTTTAGGAGAGGATGTTTGTATCATTATGCAATATTCATTCAGAAAAACTTGCTCCCATTGAACTATTCTGCTCCATTCAGTTGTTCCTTTTTATTATATTAATTAAGATACTTTTGGATTAAAAAATCGTAAACTTTGATACGTCCTACTACCTGAACTATCTTGATTAATTTTGATTTTGAAGAGTTGAACAAAAGGCATCTTCCAATTACTCTTTATTTTCTTCCTATACATTGCTTTGACGTTTGGGGATTGTGTCCTATGCGCTAGTTTGCGGAGAAAAAACATTAGATTACCCCTTCTAAAGGGTTGACATCCGCATGATGGTATTATTAGATTCAATAATAATGATCGATTTCTGCCACTTTAGCTACTATGATTGATTTCTAAAAATAATTTTCCACCTGTCTTATTGTGACATTTCTCCTGAAAATAATAGGCGATTGCACGGTCATCGGAGAGGAGTGGGGGTGTATATCGAATCCGTTACATAATCCGAAAATGGAGATTTTGGGATTTCTGATATATGATGAAAATGTCTACTATATATATATATATATATATATATATATATATATATATATATATATATATATATATATATATGCTACATTTGAGCACTTCCAGCACTGGACCGCTTTGGACCAAAGGCTTCTGCCATAGAACTAGGGGTAAATTTCAGTCTACATTTTGGCATTATTGGAAGGTTTGGTGCGTCTCTATAGCCCCTGCTTATTTGTTTTATTTGTGTTTTCCTATTTATTTATTTATTTATTTTATTCATTTCCTACTCCTATTAAGTGAAACATGACGGGTTATTCTTACAGGTTACCAACCTATTGTAACCAGAGTGGGAAAGTTGAGAGTCATTAAGTTGTATCCGACAAGACATAAATTACAAACCGCCCAGAGCGAATTCGAACCGGCGCCGCTGCAGACTCGAGGCTGCTAAGGCTACGCCTTAACACTCTCGGCCACCCCAGTCTCAAATTAAGTTAGGAGGTCGAAATTTTTTTAGTGAATTGAGTTGGTTTGGAGATGTACCTTTTGGGAATCTCAACTTTTTTCTCCCACCGGCATTTTTATATTTTCAATTTTGTATTTGATTTCTTCAATATATTTCAGTTATTTTTTATCTTATCAATATAAGTTATAAAACAGAAATTATTGTAAAAAAATGTCTAAAACAGGTTGCGCAACGCTGTCATATTTGAGAAAATACGACCTTAGTGATGGAGCTATGCTACTTTTTTCATTGTTTTTATTGCGATTTAGTCCGATAGTTTTCAAGTTTTATTAGCGTTGACCGGATCGACCGAAACATCTGAGTAACTATTAACTAAAAAGTTAAATACATTATCATATACATTATTATACATAATACATAATACATTATTACAGTGACCGATTTAGCGATAGCATCGTTATATCTTAAGAAACAAATCGTATATCGTATATCGTTATATCGTAAGAAAACAATTGAATCTTTCGATTTTTAAAAGAACTAGAAATTATTTTTTTTTAAAGAATTTCTAGTAAGTTCTGTATTTTATTGTTTGAATTGGAATTTCGTCACATATTTCCGATGCTTTGATAACAATAAATATATGGCTGTATAAATTCATAATTTTTAAGCTATTTTTGTAATTTATTGAAATAACAATCAACTTACGAATTAGTACTCGAATTTTAAATAAATTAATGCATATCAAAAATTAAAAAAATAAATAAATCGAGATAATTATATGGTTATTTGACAATGCAGCTATCTGAAGTCATGTAGTGGCAAGTTTACGTAGTGGGGGAAGGCTTTCTCCCCCTTGAGCATAACCTCCCGGACTATGCTCCGTTCACATAGTATTTCTTTAAGCTGTTTGCCTATACATCTGTCATATAAAAATATGATTGGTCCATTCGATTTTCAGATGCTCTGAGGACTTTGGGGAGCTTAAAGGCTAATACTTTTTTTTTTTTTAGGATATTAATTTAGTAATAAACATATAGAGATTAGGAATATATTGAGGACAAATTATGAAACATTCTACTTATTATGGATATTGAGAATTTTATTTGTGGCTTAATACAGGAGCTTTGAGGATTAGAGAAATTGGATACGGGAGGGATTTGAGGGTTTGATTGAATCATAAAGATCAATATCCTATCCTATATACAAATATAGTAAAATATTTGGGTTTATTTTTTAGTAAATTGGAAGTTTAAAAATATTTTATAATTTTGAAATAAATCTGATAGATTCGATAGATTTATTTAAGATGAGTAGCTTTAATTTTGAAAAAAAGAGTAAAAATGAACTAATTGCCTATCTGATATTTTTTAACAATTATTTCCTAATTGCTGTTGTTTCCTAATTGCTAACCATGGGTTTAAAAATTAACAGCTAGAAAAATAACAATTTTCCTTCCTTCAAGTTTGAATTAAACATTATAGAGAATAAATATTTGATGTGTTAAACTGTTCAAAAACTAACAGCTCCAGTCATGATGGGCTGGTGTGTTGATATTTCATTTTATTGGTAACTTGTGCTTAGCTTAGCATTGTGGTTAGCTGTATGATGACTAGAAAACAAAATATAAACATAAAATTAAACATAGGGCAGTAATTTGTAGCATTTTTTTCTTTTGAGAGTGTCAAGATGTTATTTACCATAAATTAGTAAACTCTGTTTCAACACCAAATTTTATTCGCAATAGTCTGTATGCAATGTTTTGGTTATTTAACTGTTTTTAAACATATATTATTATGAAACAATAATGAATATTATTTCGGCATAGAAATGTTTTAAAAAATTAAATATGAAATATTTTCAGATACCAAACAATTTAACCTTTAATGTTTCGTCAAATGTTGCAAAAAAAGGAATCTTTACTGCTATCTTTTTCCTAAAAATGAATCCATTGAGTTGAAATTTTTGTAACGGTTCTTGAGTTCTAAATTTGTAAAATGATAATTTACTTTTAATATGACATACTTCTATTCTTCATCCGAATAAAATTATTTAAATCTTATTTATTAGTGGTGGAGTGAAAGAAATGGATTTCCAAAGTTAAGAAGCTCTAATATTTTTTTTATATTTTAGATGAGCAATAGAAGCTTAGCACTACGAGAGTAAATCATCAATTTACAAATTCAGGAAGACTGTAATAATAAGAAAGGATTTTTAAAAAAAGCATTAGTAATGATTTATTTTATTTTAATTGGTACATATCATATCTTTTATATTCAAAATTTTATTTACTCTTAACACTATTTTGTGTAAAATTTAGTGTTGAGTCTTAGACTTACTTTTATTTGAAAAATAACAATGTTGACCTTTTACTGTCCTATATGCACGCATAAGATTAATGATTGAAATGGATTTGTTGGAAATTGTTTTTGTGAACCGATTTCGACTCTTATTTTTAAGATGTGTGATACATATTTGTAGTTAGTCGTCTGGTTACAAATTATTTATAACGATCGATAATAAACGAATAACTTTTTTTTCCTATTTACATATGTGATCGGCGTATTCAGAATTCATATCGCATAGCTACTGTATGATAGTTAGTTCACAAATTGCGAATGCTTCAAAAATACATAATATGGATATATTATTTAGTCGGGCTCATTGTACTTTCGAATAAAATGTGATAATAGTAGAGAACCTTAAAGATAAAAAGTCTAATTCCACAGTGCTATTCAGATGAAGCCATGAATAAGTTAATTCTTTCAGATGCTAATAACTCTAAGGTAGCCATTGTTCGCTTCCAGTCGGGGGGAATATGCCCTTTTAAAGTGGGCGGCTTCCAGCAAAGGTTAGTAAAGGTTGCCATTCCCCTTTTTATTTTTAAATTTTTATATAGATCTGCATTTTGGAGAGTACATTTTATCAGGGAAAAATTAGTCAAAAATATCTCGCTACACTATACCACGCCTAGACCAAAAACGTATCGACTCGAAAATGGAGATTTAACAGGTCTATATTAATAAACGAAGACGGGCGTTTAATTTACCAGTCAAATCAACGCTGTCAACTTTATCGGGATTCGTTCATTGCCAAGCCAGAAGACATGCCCATTTCAACCTTCACGACGCTGTGCCTTTAATCTTGTTAACTTGGATCGTGTCGGCGATCGGCGTTCTGTGTAGCTTCCTGAATTCTTTAGCAGACTCAGCCTTCCTTGGACCGAATACTCAACGAAATATCGAAGACCTTAAGGCGTTGTTCTTCCTTTAAGATAAGCAGCCGCAAAGAACAGTCGGAAAGATAGTAGTTTTGTAAACTCTTTTAAGTTTCTGAACAAAAGGCGCAAAGTAATTTTACGAGCAAGAATTAACAAGCATTACGCACCTTTACCCTTTGTCAGTTAAAGACTTGGGCATATCATTCGATAATGAACTTAATACCTGCATGAGCTCTGTTCTCTAACGATTACCTACCGTCTTCTGAGATGTCTGAAAAGAATACGATCCCGTGGCCTTACATGGAACAGTCTTTAGAGCTCTGCCAATATTGTGTTTCTCGGCGGGTCATACGTTTTTTCTTTTTTTAAAAGAAAATCTAGGAAAATGAAATTTGTATTTATTCCAGGTACTGCTTTTAGATGATTGTATTACCCATTTATAAATACGAAGAACCTATACACACCTTTTACATACATACATATATATATATATATATATATATATATATATATATATATATATATATACGTTCTGTATATTTTCTAATGTACTCGGTCATGATATAAGGAGGATACGGTGGGAAGATAAATTCCGCAGTGCAGGGGTGCCTTATAACAGGGTAAGTGCTCCCTCGCGGAATAATATCTACTCTTGATTTGCATAGCCTTCTTCAGCACTGTGTGTCTGCTGAGATCGATATCGGGAAGGAAGTTTATTAGGTCTCGATGTTCATTAAGGATCGACAATTAAATAATTATATTTAATATAATAGAAAAAAAAACCCAGGATGGTTGATGGAAATAATATTTTGGATAATTTCGGATAAAGCTTAATATGTTGTTCTGTGTGGTTTTTGAATATATTATGAATTAAAATTGAATTTTCTCCGTTAAAAAAACATATATTTTAATTCAGAGAAACAGTTTATTTACGGAGTGACGCTGTCCAAGTAAATCGGGTTGCTGCTGTTAACAGCATGCTTATCAATCCTTGACGAATATTGACTAAAAATATATAATACAAATATATTACGTGCATCAGTGATGACATGGAAGTATATTTTTGATTCTTCTATTTATTTTTTTCTCTTAAACTTTTCCTCCTTTATTTATTAACTTTTTTTTCCCCCAAATTCTACTTCTATTTTTTTTTCCATTTAAGTTTGTTTTTTATCTTCCAGTAATAAAGTAACAATTTTTTTTTCAGTTGTTTGCATTCTTTAATTAATATTAATGCAACCACAAAAGACTAAAAAAAGTACATTTATTTTTGGTTTATTATTTTCGATAATGAACCTTTATAATGGACCAAGAACAGTAATTTTTAACCCCTCTCTCTCCCCCCCCAAAAAAAAAAAATAAGTAGCTTTTCTCCGAGACTATTGGTTCTATTTATTTAATTTTTTTTTTTTGAGATTTGGCACTAAGATACCGGTCACTTCAGGATGGTCCTTGGAACTGAACATTGCCATGAGCCATTTCGTTTCAAAATCGCGGCCAATAAAAGGTTTCACGGGCTCGTACCTCGGCTATTGATGGCGATAAATATAAAATGTATTAAATTAATTATACGAAAGCCTTTAAAAAAAAAATCCAAATCAATTTTATAATTTTTTTTTTTATATACATAAAGTTTTTTTTTCGGCTCCGATTTAGTTTACGAAGAAAGAAAGCATTCCTATCACACGTTACGACAATTATCGGATCCTAGATTTCCTGCAGTCTTACGCCCTCTCGATATATCGAATGTCGGTTTTGGTGAATATTTTGAATAACTCAATAATTAAAAAAAATCATCCTGAAAGATAGAATTTACAAAACTATTAACTTTCTTATTGTTTTTTACAAGTGCGAAACGTGGACTTATTGTAGACAGAACAATGCCTTAAAATCTTTGAGAATAAGGTATTGCATAGAATATTCAGTTCGAGGAAGAACGAACCTCCGGAGAATTATATGCTGTCGGAAAAGTGGAGCATGCACTCTGTCAGTATAATTGAAGTAATATCATCCCCGTGGTTGAAATGGTCATTTAAAATAGTTTTGCTTAGTAACGAACAAATTTCTAAGAAGTTAATAAGCGCTGAACTGACTGCTGAAATGAGGGGTAGACCGAAACATAGATGGTAAGACTGCGTTAAGACTGATCTTGGGCATTTGGGTTTTGACGGTGATCGGCGGACTGAGGTGTGTAAAGGTATCGACATCTAACCTTTGGGTACGCTAAGCCTTTTATCATCATTATCAATTTTTTTTCAGCTTATTCTAAATAGAAAAAAAAAATCACAAAGAAACAAAAGACAGTTCGGATTGTAATATCTCAGCAAATTATTTTTAATTGTCTAATCTGACATATTTAATTAATGGAGTCGAGAATCTCTGTTTTAAGTTTGTGAATGTATATTGTCGACTGAGGAAGCTGAAACTCCTTCCGAAATCTTTCAATACATGTAATTTATGTATTTCCAATTAATATTGCGGAACATAGTATGTTCTCTAACATTGAATAGAAATTCCGAGTCTGTGCCTCTGTATAAAATGGCTGCTATATGGGAATGTAGGCGCGCTTTAAAATACAATTGGCCGAACAGGACGAAGGGGGAGGAAGGGGTTGGAACCCATCGGTTGGAATTTAATTTAATTCCACATGACAATATAAAAGGATGATAGAACGAGGGCATAGGAGCTCCTCACCGGGAAATTTCCCGAACCAGGAGATTGGAGGGGGATGCAATGTAGCCTTCTTCCCAACCTATACAAAAGGATCAAAAGCTTTTCTTTATCTAAACTTTGTTTTTTATTCCTTTTTTCCGTTTTTATTTTTTTTTTATTCTTTTTTATTTCATTGTGTTCTTTTCCAATATCCGATATTAAGGAAATGAGATTAAATGTCGACTATTACTTTGTCTAAAGTTGCTGATCATGTAAATATTCTAGTAAATGGTCTGCGTGGCGATTGAATTTCAAACAAAAAATAGTATAAAAATTTTAAATAAAATTTTAATTTAATTTGTTTTGTTTTTTAATTTCATTTATTTTTAAAACTTAATTTTTTTATAGTATGAAAATGCTTATATTTACTGCTGGAAGTAAAGTTTATTTAAAGATTCATTGTTGAAACTTACTTCCAAATATAATGTTTATTCTATAAATCATATTAATAACAATTGTGAGGTTTCGGGAGTAATATCCCCATCATCAGACATAATTTTCTTTAATATAGTCATCAATTATAAAATTGTTGTCTGTCATGAAGTATAAAAAAAACAGAACACTGAATATTTTAAATCATTTTAAAGAACAACCAAGAAGAAATTTATAGTCTGGATTCATTTACTACAATTTAATAGTTAATGGCTATCATAAGAATTAACAGAATGATTCCTAATTTTATCTATTTAATCGATTTTATCTTCCAAATTTCGTTTCAAAAGAATCGATCTAAAATAATTTTTATAAAATATTTTATTATTCCTTTCTTTTTCAGCTATTTTGACCGGGTTTGGGTTATTAATTTAATCCAAACTTTCGGTGGTTCTACCGTTCTTTTATCTTTATAGCGGAAATTTTATAATACAAAATATATAACGGCTATTATTTCATTATTATTAAATGTCTTCGTTTCCGAAAGAAATGATTTCAAACGAGGCATAAAACGAGAAAATCTGAAAAGTATAAAATGAGCGGGACTCGGAGAAGAAAAGGAGACGAGGTATTTCCAAGCCAACGAGCAAACGTCATTCGTTTGGGGGAGGAGGGGTTTTCATTCAACACCGGATTGGTCTGGGTGAGGAAGGGAGGTGGTGGGTGTCGTCCAAGGAATATTTTAGCCCCAGTTTATTTCATATTTTATTATTTAATTTTAGCTAGTCCTAGTAAATATGTTTTTTTATACAAAGAATAAAATGTTTATTTGAAATATCACGAAAATATCAGGGGGATATAAACGTTGTATAAATGTTAACTATAATATTTTTATTTATGGTATCAGGTTTGAAACTCAAATTCCGAAAGCTGAAGATATTCAGGAAAATGGCACGTGGCACGAGGGCTGTCTTATTCTTCCCGGAAAATAATAATTAAGATTTCTCTCAATTTATCCCAATTCCAACTTTCCTTCCCTCCTTCCGCAAACTTCCGAGGAAAGTTGCTCGAGTGGTTTCAAATATCTCTTTGCAGCTACGAAACCGTCAGCGACGGAGTAGGAAACTTGATCAGTTCGTTTGAAAGGGTAGTATAATAAATTTCATCAGAATTTTTTGTTTTACAAAAGATAAAATTGTGAATTAATGTATGGTAGTTTAAATATATATGAAATTAAAATAAAAAAATATAATAAGATAAATCAATGCTAATTATCAGTGGATTAGTTGTTTATCGACATTTTCTTTGACAGGTGCTATTAGTGGTCTTTTAATAATGTAATTATTGCACTCTGGCTAAAGGTGCGATACTATATTACGATTTTTTACCGCACGATATCGTCCAATATTTAATGCATGCAGTAATAACAAAAAACAAACAAAGAGGGAACGCGTATGACTTTTTATCGAGGTTCCATAGGAAAATGCTAGTTGACACTATGTTTTCTTGGAATGGTTTTCTTGTTGTTCAACATTTCAATTTTCAAGTTTCTCACTTTTTTCGGAATTATTCTAAATCTTGTAATTTACTTCCGAAATCGCAATATCCTTCTGAAAAATGGTATTACAATTACTCAAGAAAAATTCACTAGCCCATGGAAGTTGTGGTAGTTAGTGGTCTCATTCTCATAAACGATATTTCACCAGCAGGTGTTGAAGTTGGTTCATTCTCCAAGGTAGCGATTCGGGTTATATGGGACACCAATTGTTGTATATTATCACTCAAACAGAGAAATACACAAAAAAGGATTCGAAGAGGAAGTATACAGAGGGTTCCGAAATAGCCCACAATCTCCAAGGAGAGCAGAAAAAAAAAGAAGAAATACAATAGGAAGAAAATCTCCAAAACTCCACCCGAAAGTGAGACCAGCTGTCATGCGGATTTTACCATTCTGATGAATTCTCCGAGATGGACTTCTTATCACTAACAATACCACATAATGACGATTATTCGTGATTTTATCCACACTATCCAACATGTAAATTCTTATTCCACATTTCTCTGCATAACTATTCCATATAATATTCAAAAGTCCGTATTACCATATAAAAGCTTCTTTTTTTTTCGTTAGCTTAAATACTTCTGTATGAATCTGTACGTAAGAGGTAAACTGTTGTAACATTTTTAAAATCTAACAGGAGAGCGAAAAGGTTTTTCAGTTCGCACTTTATTGCTTGTTGTGGATAGTGGTCATATTTGAAGTGTTGCATATTTTATTACCTTGTTAGCTTATTTACGATTTTACGATACTCGTAGAATATGACGATAATGATGTAAATACCGTAATAAAGAATACAAAATTAGCAAAATTAGACTTACAGTAAATTAGAGAAATGGTATTCCATGTTTCAAATAATAATAAATATAAACATATATATTTTAAAGTGTATACTATTTAGTACGTTATCAACCGCAAAGAAATTTACTAACCTTTTTTTTTTCCTTTTGATGAATGACTGTTTAAATCTTATATTAAATATCTAAAACCATGTTATAAATATTTTTTTTAGAAACTGTTTGTTTCTTCTCCAGGTCCTTTTTTTCCTCTGTAAATTCATATCGGCGAAAGAGTTGGAAGTTGAATGCAATCATCACCCTGTTGATAGCGAGCGACAGTAAATTCGAATTACCTCCCTGCATATTCCACGTCGTGATGTCCGCTGGGCGATATTGCCCGTAGATAAATTGCTAGCCATAGCGATCAAGCATTCTATGTATATTCCAGTGTTATTTGAAGGGTTCCCATCCTGGAGGGGTTCCCAGGAGGATTTCCGGTCCTACGGGATGGAACTCTGCAATTGGCTCCGAAGTTTCGCTTTGTTACTCCGACAGCCAGAGGAACTTTTGTCTCCATCATTTCGGAGAAAGAAACTTTTTTTTTTCGTTTATCTCTAATTGATTGTTTGTCGATCTGCGTTGAATATTATTATTTATTGACATCAATGTAGATTTTGTGCAGCCTTTTATAATTACAAATAATTTTTAAATCATATAGGCCAGTCAGCCTGCAAAATGGATCTCGAAATCTCGTGGAAGGATTTTGCTTAATCTCTTAAAACATGAAACCTCAGAAATCGATTGGTGTAATCCCATAGCCCCATGTAAGCCCTATTTAGAAAAAAAATAAATTCATTAACATATTGTCGGTTTATTAAATAGATATCGAGAGTACAATATCTGGAAAACGTCCCGAATCGATATCCCTGATCTATGACATTAATTAATTTTTTCCTCAATTCCAATGATACCAATCATTTCAAGAAATTCTGCACCATCTAAATCTCGAAAAACATCATCACCGTTGTATCATGAAGTGAATACCATTTTGATATTGAAGAAAATAGAAGATGATAATTTTTCCAAACTACATAAATTTTTCTTTATATTTTTAAATATTTATATACTTACTAAAGCTTTAAATATTTAAAAAATTCTTTAGTAAAATAAATTTTAATACTTTTGCATTTCATCAATGTAGGGAGCGGAGTAGCTTAGTAGTAATGCACTGTGTTGGCATACTCCCGGTCTCGGGTTCGAGACCGGCTATGGCTGATAATTATTGAACTCGCCCAGGCTCTATAAAGTGGGTACCCTTAATTTGAGGGAAAAAACCTGGCGGTTGAGCTTGATCTCGGCCAAATAACCTCCTTGCATTTATTACAAACAATAAACCTTTCTTTGTTTATTCAGCGTTCAGAATTAAGAATATATTTAACCATTCATCGCCTTCTTGGTCAAATCACTGCTTCCCTCGATGGATTCTGGAGAACCATGGAAGAAAATAACCGATAGGGTTCATATCGCGGAAGATGAGTATCGGGATGGACAAGACATAAAGCTGGCTATCAAAATACGTTATGGACACTAAAATCACCTTTAGTGGAATTGGTTGGGTTTGGGTTTACCTCTATAGTCAACTCCAGGGTTCTATTACACCTGGAGATAACAATTTACCTCGAGAGTCTTCAGGTATTTATCTATATATCAAGTATTACCTACAGATTTTCGACCACATATCAAGAATTTCTTCTTCAATATTAATCCGTGACATGCTCGTAATATAAAAGAAAAATAATTACTCAGAAATTCTAGAACAACTCAACAATAATTATATAAGGATTCAGTTTACAATGGAAATGACAGAAAATAATGAACTAAAATTTCTAGATTAAGAAACAAATATAAATAACAAAAAAATGAACTAACAAAGAAATAAGTATTACTAGAATACTTAACTACTACTCAAACCACCCCATTTACCAAAAAAATATAAATATAGCAAAGAATCTAATCAGCAGAGTAATTTAAATTACTGATGAACATCGCATGAAAATGGTAAAAAAAAAATAAATATATACAATTATAATAGAAAACTTCTCCATAAAATGATTATTAATAAAACATGGTACTACCAAATTAATATGAAATAAGACTCAAGAAATAATAATGTAAATAATAGATTACAAAAAAAAAAATCTAAGGATAAAACGTTGAAAAATGGAAAAGTGGCAACAAAACCTACAAAAAAATTCATCACTGAATTTCTCAAAGATGAAGAAATGAAATTTAACAGAATCAGTGATATTAGTAAAAATAATACTATACAAAACAAGAAAAAAGACTTTTCCAAATTACTTATGTCCCTAGAGTGACAGAAAATATTAAAATTATACTACCATAAATACCTAAAAATTGGTATATAATCATAACAAACTTTTCAATCATACAACAAATATGGAAGATAAAATTAATATGGACAAACAAAGCACAATATACAGATTAGACTATTTAAATTTTGAGAAAATTTATATTGGAGAAACTTCTAAAAAACTCAAAAATAAAGGTAACCAACATATGTCTAATTGTAAAAACATAAAAAGTTCTTACCTACAGCATTAACATATCAAAGCATAAAGTAACAACATAAATTTGAGTTTGACAGGTCTAAAATAAAGGACAATTAAAAAATAACTAAAAATAGGAAAATCTTATAAGCAACATGTAAATAGCTAAGAATATAGAAAAAAATATAAATTACAAAACCAATACAAAGAATCTTAATAGCCATTATGCATGTATTACAAAAATAATAAAAATAAATTAACTACATATAAAACTAACAAGGCAGATTACATGATAACAAGAGAGCCGTATGAGATATTTATAATAAAAATAAAATAAAAAAATAAAAAGGATGAAGGTAATAAATTACGGGAGGCGTGCCATAAACGGATAATTGATAAATATGATCAAAGGGCAAAGCAGATCATTCTCAAAGACTTGAACTGAATCACTTAAAGTGATGACAAAGGAGTATTATAGTTAACAATTATAATGAGTTTAATTTAATTATTAGTTTAATTGAGTTTTAAACAAGTTTTAATAGAAATGTTTGATCAATTTTGATATCATTGTTGACATGAAGGATAAGTTATATTTCCTTTTGTATAAATTATTTTCAGGTAAATTTAATTAAATTATTAAACTGCTTTATAATTCAATTATAATCCGATAAAAAAAATAATTGTAATAAAAAATATTAATTTTAATTCTAAAGATGGAGATCAATGACCCAAAAATTTAACTGATCTATTAATATTAGATAATAAAGTTATCAAGTTGGAAGTATAATCGCGATCATTTCCAACAGTTTTTTTTTTAATTAACTGCCTTTGTCTCTTGAAATCGTTAAGAAATGTTTTTTGTTTTTTTCCTATTAAACGTTTCTCTCTTTAATGTGTTACGCCTAATTTTATGCTATTATCAAATCATAGCTGCAAAATACTTCGTAGATAAGATCAAGTTTATTATTTTTAGTTATAAATTATTATGAATAAATATATATTTTTTATAAATATACTATATCATATATTATATAAAGTCATACGCCATAGATTTTAAAAATATCCTGGGTAATATTTCCGTGGCCTACGTACTAAATAAGTACTAAATTAGTTATTTTAACGAAAAATGTATATTAAAAAAAAAATATATATATATATATATATATATATATATATATATATATATATAGAGAGAGAGAGAGAGAGAGAGAGAGAGAGAGAGAGAGGAAAAAATAATTAAATAAATTTACCATAATATAAATGTAGTTGTCCCTAACTCATCGGCTATTATAACTTATATGATTATGAGTCAAAGTTAAATATTTTGTTTATAAATTGATCTCATAGTTTTAATATTATATAAAAATAATCAAACTAGCTAAATTAAAATATTTTAATTTAGCTAGTTTGATTATTTTCCTATGATTTTTTTTTTGATTTTTTCTATTATTTTTCTTTTGAATTTTTTATTTTCCTAGTCACATCATAATAAAGAAATAGTTCTAAATGCATGCTGAGACACATTATTAGGATTCTATAATACCTAAAATTTGTTATTTATTTAATATGTTGTGACAGCCTTAGTATGAGATATATCTTGTTACAGTGCTGAAGGAAGAGTTCCTGGCTGTGCCAACTAATGCTCGAGCGGCCGCGGGGGAAATGACAGTCCTGACATGTGGCCCGCCGCAGGGTATCCCGGAGCCCAGTGTCCTCTGGAAGAAGGATGGTGTACTCTTAGACCTTGAGGCATCTGACAGGTTAGTCTCTTCGTTATGTAAATATATAATACGTATTCCTGTGGCGGAATAAATAATTTATGGTTCAATCTTCTGTACTTTCGATTGGTTTCCTTTTAGAAGAGGGATAGCTCATCGGGTAAGGCAGTGGATTCCTAGCTCATGAACTCAGGTTTGATTCCGACTGTGTATTGCTGGTCCCTCATTGGGTAAGGGGGAAAGCGGTTGAAGTTGGTTTGTTTAAATAGATGGATGTCGCGGCGCCGAGTGTCGTATTTGAGATTTTGCAATCTTCGGAAGCTAATAACCAAATTCAGGAACACTTTTTGAGCCACCGATTTACAGTTGGAAGTCATGTGTTGTCCACATCAGTTTTTTTTTATGTTGGTGACTATATAATTTCTCGACTGTCCATTTTTTATTAGATTTATAAAAAATCTAACACTAAGTGATAAAATAGGATTAAGTAAAAAAATAAACTTTACCCTTGTTACATGCGTGTTTCCTCAACTTTTGTAATACAATTTTATATCTGTATATCGCATGTATATTATATATGGCGTGGTAATAATCTTAAAGAAAACAGACAAATTTGCGGAATTCAAGTATTTAGGAGTCTAGCATTTGGATCAATGAATCAAAATGAACACTCATCATCTTTTCATTGATTTCAAGAGCGCGTACGACAGTATCAAGAGGCCCAAACTTTACGAAGCATTGTGTGAGTTCAGAATCTCACTAAAATTGATACGCCTCATAAAAATGACTATGGAAAATGGAGGTGCAAAGTCAAAGTGCAATCAAACTTGTTACCAGAATTTGACTCGGAAAGAGGACTGAGAAAAGGAGATGCCCTAGCGTGTTTGTTATTTAACTTTGTCCTTGAAAAAGTAGTAAGAAGCTCGGGTATTCAAACGACAAGGACCATCTACGAAAGATTCGTCGGGCCGGCCATGTCGCCAGAATGAGGGATGTCCAAATTCCCAAGAATTTATTGGAGGGGAGGCTGGACTGCTACAGAGGTAGAGGCAGACCAAGAATCAGATGGGAGGACGCTGTTGCTAAGGACGCTTTGGCCCTACTGAATGTACGAAACTGGAAAACAGCCGCACAAGATCGAGCCAGCTATTTTTTCTCCTCATCTCTCAAGGCTCATTGAGGAAGCCAGGGACCACACCGGTCTGTAGTGCCACGGAAGAAGAAGAAGAAGAATTTGGATCCGCAATGATATAGGAAACCTCGATATTTTATTATAAATATCTCGAGGAAGAAAGATTATTGGGATCCTAAACTCAGTCCTATGGAATAAAAATATTTCGTTTGAAACAAAAAAAAAAAGTATCACTTCTTTTTATACTAGGGGCTTTTATTGTGCTGAAACCTGAACAATAAAACAGCAAAAGGTCCAAAAATTACTGTATTTAGAGATGGTTTTTCTAAGTATTATTTAAAAAAATATAGGGTAAGAAAAGGATATATTATATTATATTGAAACTAGGACGCTGAGATGGTTTGGTCGCTTAATGCAGATGGAAGATGACCGATGGCCAAAAACAGTTTTCTTAAATAAGCCACAATATAGAAAAAGAGGAGACGGCCAAGGAAAAAGTGGATTGAAGAGGTGAATAAGAGAATGGCTTCAAGAGGATTGCGAGAGGTTTGGTATGGCAGGAGAAAATTCTTTTCGGTTATAGTAATTATAAAAAGCAATTCTCAAAATATTAAATAACTGAAATCGGGTTGGCTTATTGAATTTTGTCTCCTTCAGATGAACTAATATCGTCGTATTTCATCACACTTACATTTTGCTGATTTCCTTCTGTTGTGTATCCGTTTAACAAACTTAAAAAGTTAAGTATCTTAGGAACCTCGTTTCAAGTTTCGAAAAGTTTTAAATGGACAAGATTCGAGTTATCTAATACTGCCGTGAGAGATAATTAACAAGATAGGACAGCAGACGAAGTCCCAATTAATACTAACTTTAATTAATATCGATCTGGCAGATTGGTTGGTTTTGTCTCTACGCCAGTTATTGAATCCATTTTAAGGTTAATGCACGCACTCTTGGTCCAAAACGTATAATATATCATATATACGTATATGAATGTGTGTGTGTGTGTATGTGTGGGTGTGTGTGCGATTGTATTTTTTCATTTTATATCACGCTATAGGTAAGTGACAATATAGTAGAGTCGACATCCCAAGACACGTTTTCAACGGCCAGTATGTATTATACTAAAACAAGGGCTTTGGGATAAGACCAAACACAGACTTCAAAACTAACTTGCCTAACTTATCTATTAGGCATTTTTACCTTTTTTTTTTTTTTTTTTTTTTTTTTATCGAACTGATTAGCTTTGTCAAACTCGTCTATCAGAAGGAGGGCAAGGTTCCGTTGCATTACTTTCTTATGATACTAATCCATTTGAATTGTACACAGGTATGGAAGTATTTTAGATGGTTTATTTTATTTTCAATTAACTTTAATTTTCTTCATCTTAATTATTTACTTATTTTGCTGTAATTTAAGTTATTTATTTATTTTTCTTTAGTCTGTATGTATGGCACGAATGGATACTAACAGTCTTAATACTTGTTAAATTTGATTGTGGCAGGTTGTATTATTTTACCATAAAAAACTTTTTATCTCTAAATAAAAAACAAAATAAAACGCTTCAAATGATAGCACTGTGCTTTAAAATTATTTGGATTTTTTTTTTTTTTTTATGCTTTACTACTATGGTTCCAAAAAAAAATTTTCCTTTATCTTTATAAATGGACGAGATATGGACCTACAAAACTTCTAATTGGCCGCGAACTTTAAACAAAACGACGGATAATAATATCGAGTCCCAAAGATCATCCTGATCTTTTGTGTAAAATTTCAACAAAATCAGCCCAATAGTCTTGGGAGAGCTTTTTTTTTATTCGATTTTTGGATAATTTGAGATAATGTTCATTATTGAAAATAATAAACCGAAAAATCCACATTAGATTATTGGAACCAGGATTAGAATACTTATTGTTATATTTGTATTTATAGTTGTTACGTTGGAATTATTTATTTATCTATCTGCAATGTTTTTACTGTACTTGATTTTAGAATGATGGAATTCGTGGAAAAGTAACAAGAAATGCATTAACAATTAGGTCAAAATTCTTGCATTTGCAATAAAATTTCTTTGTTCGCAGAGTGCCGCTACTAAGCTAAGAGGCAGTTATCTAATAGAAAGGATAAGAAAATAATGAAATTTTAATTGGTTGAATAGTGTAAGGAATACTCTCGCTTTATCTTGATTGCATTTAATTACGACCCAAAGATTATACTACCAAAGGTCACTAAGGTTATATGCGTCAGGTCGGTCAATTAAGTAATTATTCATTTAAAGTATAACGAAGAATAAAAAATAAATTGTCTTTAGACACACTACCAGAATAATATATATATATATATATTATTTTTTTTAGAAAGAGAGACAAGTTTTTATTTTACAGATAGTTTTTATTTTACAAGTTGCCACACTTAAGAGCAATAGATATTAGGGGTGTAAGCATCCATTCATACCATATAAACAAAGATAAAATAACAATAATTAAAAAATCACAAATAATTATGTAAATCACAAATGGAAATAAATAGACAAATATATGATTGAATAATAAGTAAACAGTCGAGATAAAGAAAATTTATGTTAAGTAGAAATAAAATAAATCATCTTGAACACATCCATACCTATGTACAATAAAAGCCACTTCTCTAACGCCAACTTAATTCATATACAAATTTTCAACCCTCTAACTCAGGTGCGCAGAGCCTTAAAACCGCTTTCAACAAAACAGGTAAACATAATTAAATGTTGACTGAAATTTACTCCCATTTTTATGGTACCTATTGTATAAAAGAATATGTGTATATGTGTCAATGTATGTATGTATATCAAACATTCCCGAAATCCCCATAATCGTGCTCAAGACGTTATGAAAGTGATATGAAATGCATCCTCGCCACCCCCTCCGATGAGATCCGATAAAGTGCAGTCTATTATTTTCTGGAAAAATACGACTAAAAATGTACTAATCAAGTAACACTTGTCTGGCTTTATTACGCATATTAATTTAATTATGAAATAAAAGGCCGATAGAAAAAATTTAAAATTCGAAATACAATATAAATATTTGTACAAATTAACATACATGCACATTCATCCTTTATGCAAGGAAGACCGATAATTGAGGAGGTGGAGAAATAAATGGAGTTTAAATGAAGTTGAGAGAGGAGGCTGGGTAAAGAAAACCAAAACGAGATAGGAGGAATGACATAGGATTTTTTAGAAGGAAGCAGTTCTATAAAAAGTTATTTACAAATCGATAGCTTGAGATCTTGTATTTAAGAGATGGATGGATGTGAAGAGATCAAGAATATAGAAACATTTTTTGGTTCTTAAGGATTTTATGGTTTACTGGCTGCCAATCTGTGGGTTTTTTTTTTGTCTTATCAATTGGAAAATTCCTTCGTAGACTCAGAAGAAACGTTTAAATATTTTAAGGAGGTAAATGAGTTTTTAGCTTGAAAAGCAAACTGTAAATATATATTAACACCCTTAGTGTGGAAGGGCTCGTCAGGTTTTCTAACTCAGGTGAGGCCCACCACGTTCCTCGGTCTCCCATTCAGTTTTATCCACCGTCCCTGGTGGGGATTGTTTTTCAGTTCTAGGTAACGACAGATAGCTTCAGTAGATTTTTAACCTTCAAGGAGTGTAATTCGTTCTTAAATCTATCTCCGTATTCTTTTCTGATCGATTTTTTAATTTCATCTTTAATGTTTGAATAATATGCTCCCGTCCGTGGGATATCCCCACAAAATTGTCACCGCAGCGAATGGTTAAGTCTAGGTTCTTTTATTGTTGAGGGAAAAAAACTGTTTTTAATTCTGTATTATTGTTCTCTTCATGTGTTTTTCTTAACTATTTTCTTGATGTCGCACTTAGTTTCTCTTATTGCTGTTCTTTTTCTCCTCTCGGCCTGTTTTAAATTGCGGTGGTCTAATTATATCAGCTAAGCCATTCTGTCACAGTTGGCTCTTGAATTCACTCTAAGTGTCTTTTTGGGTCTGAGGCGGGTCCATTGTAATAGGTGCCTTTATTCTTCAACTTAATTGGATCACTACTCTAACCCCATCCTCCTCTTCTGAAATATTTTATCCCTTTTAATTGAAGGATAAAACGAAAAATTAATGACAATATTTTTATTTTATTTTTTCCTCTAATGAAAAGTGAAGCATATTCATTTGAAGCTTGAACTTTGGCATTCTATTTTATTTCTAACATAAATATATTATATTTAAATGCAATGGATGTTGTAATAAAACACCTATACAAGACAAAAATAGTGTAGTTATGCACATTCGGGGTCACTAGTAGGCAATAATTTACCAGAAAATTGAGCCATAATTTGAATGTTAATCATGATAGTACTAGGATAATAGAATACAGTAATATAATGTTTTTATTTACAAAATAACAGAAATATAACTAAATTGTTCGTATAAAACATTATTTGGTCTTGATTTTTTATTCCCAGCGCGAATTCACCTCCAGTTGATGTACAAAGTATTAATATAAAAAATATTATGCGTGACGCAAAAGAAGTTGAGAAAATTAAATGAAAATATTACTAAAGAAAGAATAAAAAAATAAAAACTTCTATGAAATATATACAATAAATTACAATATTAATTTTAAATGCATACTATAACTATAATTATTACTTTCTAATATATATAATGAATAAAAGTACCACTTTCAAACGTATACTTACGATGCCTTAAAATATTATAGATTAAAAAAAATGTTACAACTTTATTCAATAGATATTATATTAAATTAGTAATATTCATAATAAACAATAATATTACTACTATATTGTTCATTTTTCTTAGGATTCTAAATTGTTATATAAAATTAATCATATTATATTAAAAAATGCCTTATTAATTCCACAATCTTTATTAATAAAAGTTAATTTACATAATAAATATTTTAATATTTTATAACATTCCGGACCTTCTTATTTATTTTTTGGCCATTTTCAAACTGTTATATTATTTCAATCATGTCCTATATTAAAATATAATTATCCTACTACTAAACGTAGTATTTGTTATTAATTTACAACATGCTGAATTTTCAACATCTTCTATTATCTTTTTCTAGTTGGTATTGGTATACCTTTACTATTCATTCTTTCACAAATACAGCCTACTGCTGGTTATCTATTCTCAACCACTATATTCACTCCAACTGAAAAGTTACATGATATTAAAATATTTATTATATAAATTAACTTTTTTGAGTAAAGATTTTTGTGGGATTAATAAGATCTTTTTCTTAATCTAATATGATTAATTATTTATTAAATTAGTCGCATTACTGCCTATTTATTAAAATAATAATATCTAAAATATTTAATAATTCATTTTTTTTCTTTTGTATGTTTGAACCAATCCATGTAACGTCGGTGGTCGTTTTAAATTACTGTATTGCGTTTTAGGAAATTTTTGGAATACTTGGCAAATCTGTGGTCCTCGTGTTTAAATCTGTTAGAAACGAAATTTTTTAATTCCTATTTAATTTTTTTTTTAATTTGCATTGAATGCTGTATACAAATATTAAATTTGAGAAGTTTTGCGTAATAGTTATTATCATTTTTGATAGAAATCAATTATGACCTTCAAGTAAAGTACCACTTCCGGTGATCAAGCAGTGACCAAAAAGGGAGGTTCACAACTAGATTTTACAGCAATCCTAAATACAAAATTTCAACTTCCTACGGCTATCTGTTTTTGAGTTATGGGAGATACGAACGCACGAACGTACGTAAGTACAGACGCCACGACGAAAAAATATATATGAATGTGATTTAAATATACAAATATATTCTGTCAAACCACTCATATAGAAAATTATTTTTTAATAATCTGAAATTTACAGTAAATACGTTGAAAAAAAATAAGGGACGGTAGAATGATGAAACATATTGAGCTATAAAAGTTGAACAAGAAGACAGCGCAGAGTTGGTGAAGAGGCACCCACCGTAGGCTAATACATAATACATAACGACTTGGTGATGTCTGTTTGGTTTCAATTATCTCTGCATGTTCTCCCCTCCACCGTACTAAGGTTCATACGATGGCCCCAGCTTCTGCTTATATTACCATTTCTATGCCATCTAAACAGCCATTTATTTTTCCAAGAAATTTAAATTAAAAAAAAAAAAATTGAGAAATAATGCAATCTTCTACACTCAATGGCAATAGATATTAGTGCTGTGAGAATCCATTCGTACCAGTTATACAAGTGAAAAAAATAAAATAAATAAATAAAAAATAATAATAAAAAATATCTAAATAAAATAAAATGGCATAAAAAGAAATAATAATAATTTAAAAATATGTGGAAATAAATAGACAGACAATTAAATAATAGGAAAATAAGTAAACAAACAACTTAAACAACAAAAACAAAATAAAAAATAAAATTATGTAAGTAAATATAAAATATAACAATCTTGAACACATTCATACCTATATACAATATTTACAATCTACTGTACCAGGGTCAAGGAGTGCTCTTGATAGCTACAGCCAAGGAAATGGTCCAAGGTAGAATTTTTAAATTCAACGATTCTCAAAACCAAAAAAATAAATAAAGGAGAGATGATTTACAATAAACAATAAATTTAAGATTTAATAAGATCTGAAAATTACAAACAAATAAATTATTTCAATTTTAGATGGCTCTAAAGCATCATTCACATAACAATACATCAAGTTCATAATATATTTAATATTTATTAAACTAACCTAAAAAAAAAACAATTTACAATCAGCTAAAATAGAGGAAAGGCAAAAAGAAAAAAGCACACAAAAATATGATTGGAAAAAGAAATAGGTCACCATGAATTAGAGCAGAGAATAACATTGAGTGAAAAGTAAATTTTGTAGGTATACAATTTAATGTTTTAATGAGATAATAAATTTCAATAAGAATATATTAAACCTTCCTTCGTTTGATGCATTGTTTCATACATTAACTAGGACAGCCACTCAGAACTTTAGCTTGTTTTGGAGGGGAAAGTACTTCACAGATTGTACCTCATTGTTATAAAGAGTGCACCAGAATACAATAAGTATTTATAATTTTACCAGCTTGCTCGTAAAAAGTTGTGCTTGATTACAATAGCTTGTCTTTTCAGTACAGGCCTGTATCCGTTAAAGGGCACTTCTGAAGAACAATTACTTTTAGATTTATTAGATAAATAGGAACTTGAAACACACAAGTCTGAAAATTGAGCTAACTTCTGATATTGTGCTATCACAAAGCCCAGAACTGCACCTTAAGAAAAGAACTCCCAACTCTGACTTCCATACAAATACCAGTATATTAAGTACATCTTTCTTTTCAAGGTAGTGCCTTTTATAAAAATCAAACTAACCAATCTTGATGGCACAGAGATGAACTAGTCCCGACACTGGAATAGTACTTTTAGATATCGCTGCATATTTACTGCAATAAGTATTTACTTTTTCCAGTGAAAACTGGGAACGGGTTTTCGAGCAACAATACTCAGGAAGAAGCAAAATTTTTACGAGAAATATCCTTCTCATATTCGTTTCTGTTGATAAAAAAATATCCCCGCAAATTATTGCACTATGATTTATTATTTCTTAATGATAATATCCCCATCACGTTCAGCTCCTCAATCAAAAACTTGGGTATTACCATCGACCAAACCCTTTCCTGGAAACCCCACATTGCCCAAATTTCCCGACGGTCAATAAGTACCCTTAAATTATTCCATCGTTCTCGACATCTTCTCCCACAACCTACCCGCAAACTCCTTGTGTCCTCTATTATCTTTCCCCACTTTGACTACGGATGTGTGGTATACGGGGGCCTCTCGAATGTGCTCGAGGACAGATTGAAGCGGATCATGAACTGCTTTTTAAGATTTGTCTTCGGCACCTCGAGACGGGCCCATGTGTCCCACCTATACGGCGAGTTGGAGTGGCTCTTCCCCTGCAACCGTAGACAATATTTCCTCGGATCTTTTCTATACCAAACCATCACCACCCACCATCCTTCTTACATCTACAGCCTCCTACAATTCAAATCCTCGGTCCACGCACTGGAAACAAGATCTCGCCTTTCTGACCTCCATACTCCCTCCCACAGAACCAAAACATTCGAACGCTCCTTCCTCGCCCGCTCCTCTACCCTTTGGAATTCCTTTCCTTCTAATATCCGCCATGCTTCTTCTCTATCCTCATTCAAATCCCTCCTTTTCCAACACCTTCTTTCTCTCCAAAATGATGCTCTCTAATTGCGAAATTTCAGTTTAGGATTAACATCTGGATCAGAAGTGGATAATGGATTTTAATGTACAAACTTTGCTAATCAATTCATTATTTTTGTATTTTTCATTTTCTCTGTTTGTTTTTTTTACTTTTTTCTTGTTTTTTCTCTTTTTTTTTTGTTTTGCTCAAATCAATTATATTTTTTCGATAAAAAAAACCTATTTATTTGCTTATTTATTTTACAGAAGATATTGTAAAAATTAATTGTTCTATATTCTATAGTCTTATGGCCAGATAATGTTACTGATTTATTGGCTCCTTCTTGTTATTCTTAAGGGACCTAGTCCCAGAATAAAGTTCTTTTATCTATCTATCTATCTATATCCCAATTTTTTTTTTTATTTTTTTAGCATTTGATATAATAATTCCAAAACACTTTATATTTTTCCTCTATCTTCATAAATGGCCGAAATATGGACATATGAAACTTCTAACCGGCAGCCATTTTGGGGCAAAACGGTTGATGGTAAAAACGAGCCTGCTGCCTCGAGAGCTTTTTTTTATTATATTTTTGGATTTTACGTATCTTGAAACGTAAAAGCTCAAGTTTTGAGGATGAGTTAAACTTTTTTTTCTTCATTGATTCATTAATTAACTCTTAAATACAATTTCCAATTGTCCCTAAAACGTTCATTGATCTTTTTACCTGTAACCGCAGTGCTCCTTTACTCATCCTCTAAGTGTAGAATCTAAAATTTGAAGTTCGCGGAGAATGTGAAGTTATTCAAGAGTTGAGGCATCCAAGGTTCATTTTCCTGAAAATATAATAATATAAGTAATTAAGCATTTTATAAACTTAGGTGAGCCTCTTAAGTACCAAGTCATCGTGCGAATTCGTGTTTTAGACGAAACTTATATCCAGACACCAAATATAATAAAAGCTCCTGTGTCCTGCTGCGATAATTCAGCGGTCTACCGACCGAATTCGACAGCCCGATTTGCCGATGCAATATTTCCCGTCGCTGAGTGAACGCATTCGAATATTGCCATTTAAACCACATATAGTCCCGAATGTTACCGAATCGTCCCGAGTACAGTTTCGCGTCGGTCTGGGGGAGGCTTTATATGGATCGAAATCTTACCGCACGTTCGTTTCACACACCAGGCGCCTAAACAAATGCCACAGGTTTAGGACCAAATGTTAGTATACCGTATAATTGTGAAATGAGCCTAAAGATGCGGCTACACCAGATACGGACTTGACTTGACTTGAGTCCGGTAGCGGAACCGTATCGTGTATTTAATCGGAGACCTGAGTCAAATCCGCTCAAATCCAGTCCGAAATGGGTGCCGTCGCCTCCTATTAAGGGTCCGCTACCGAAATCAAGTCAAGTCCATATTCGGTGTAGCCGTACCTTTAACAGAAATTCCGGATTCCTGAAAATTCTGATGAATTTAGCTTTTTCTTAGCTCTTATAATGTTAAGAAAATAAGTGGCAACTATCAATTAAAAATCTAACTCTAACTAATTTACTAATGTAACAAAATATTGATTCATTAAGTCAACTTTTAGTTTAATTAAAAAAAAATAATTATCCTTAGAACAGTTATTTTCAGATAATTAACTTGAGCGAATCTTTTGTTTCAGAATGAAGGTAGTTAATGGAGGTAACCTCGAGATCAAAGAGGTGAAGCCCGAAGACGAAGGGAAGTACCAGTGCGTCGCCCAGAACATCGTCGGCCTCAAGATGACTCCTGAGGCCACGCTGACGGTCCATGGTAAGTCCAACTACTGGCTTTATAAATGCGTAGGAGTATTGTTTTGTGTCGAGTATAAGATTATCTATAATCAATGGGTACTGGGATTTTTATAGCAGCTGTGTTAATTCAGCATTGCGCTAGTCTGCGCGGTGGTAGACTCAGAATAATGAAAAAACTTGGTAGGAACACATAATCTAAAACGAGAATATCGAGTGGGCGATTGATCAGATTTTAATTTTAACCTCAGGGTATTTTTATCATGTACAGAAAGACTTGTTTTAAACTTAGACCCGTCTGACTCTCTCCCTCTTTTTTTTTTTTTAATATTATCTGTTCGATTGATCTGTATGGTGTATGAATTAGCAAATCCAACAAAGTTGAGCAGCCACTTGCAATTTTTTTAAGATGTATAGTAAAAGGGTTTAGTATTTTATGACCGAGGGAGACTTCCAAATATCATATATTATTACTTGACTTGCTTGGCTCTCCTTTCTGTTAGGGATCACGAGTTGACGAACTCTATGCATATTAAACAAATTACCTGTCCTCTAAGGTACTTCTCCAACCAATGCGACACACGCCCTTCGCACTCACACTCTCTCGGTCACCCTGATTGGACAGCCTGCGGACCAATCACAGCTGACTTTAATTAGAACACCTTTGGCCACTGGCTAGGCTCTACTGTTCGCGTGTACGTGCCTCAATGCCGCTTTGTCCCAATTCTTTAATTTTCATATTTACGTTTATCCACTTGATTTCCAAATAAATAAGATAAAATAATTACATGTAATTAATATTAATAATAATGATCTAAGTTTTCTTTTACTATTCTGTGTGAA
The DNA here is from genome assembly GCA_948150685.1 of Rhaphigaster nebulosa. Lineage (NCBI taxonomy): Eukaryota > Metazoa > Arthropoda > Insecta > Hemiptera > Pentatomidae > Rhaphigaster > Rhaphigaster nebulosa. The sequence goes on along the minus strand of OX411309.1, from coordinate 124,790,728 downwards.
GGTCACAAAAAGTGTTAATTTAAATATTTCTCTTTGTACGTTTCGGGGTACTATGCTCCCCTCTTCAGCTTCTAAATATAGCAATAATAAATCATCAAACAAGTCTCACAATTGCTTACAAATTTTTAGTTATATTTACATTGCATTATGTTTTTAGTACTATTGAACTAGTCAATCTAATTAAAATCTAACAAAGATTTAACTACAAGTTTTTCTTACATACCTAATATCCCAGTATTGTTGGGTGAGTCAATTTATATACTACTAAATTAATGAGACGTTGTCAATGAATACAGTTCAAAGTTTTATTAGGGAAGGGGGGTTTCAGTTTTAAACTATTTTTATACTTGATTCTAAATATCTGAAATAATAATGGTATATATATATATATATATATATATATATATATATATATATATATATATATATATATATATATATATATATATATATATATATATATATATATAAGTATTACTCAGTATTATTTTTAAAAAACACACACATATATATATATATATATATATATATATATATATATATATATATATATATATATATATATATATATGTGTGTGTTTTTTAAAAATAATACTGAGTAATACTTTCTTAATATACCCGCTACATATTTATTTTTAATTCAATTAATTCTATTTTTATTTATTATTTTTTTTGTGGGGCTTTGTTTATGAACGATGTGTTAATCAATTCATGTCATTATTTATAATAACAGGTGTTTTTTAAGATCCATGTCAGAATTTTTATATTAGGCCCAAAGACACACTTAGTAATATATTAGATATTGGGAATATTAGGCAAAGTTGAGATAAAAATGAGTAAATAAATGAAAAGTAAACACTCCTTTAATTTACAAAGTTGAATCATTTTCTTATAATGGGTTTTTTTAAAATCATTTTCTCTATCAGTATTTTAATAATTATCTTCCCGAACTCCCCTCCTCCTCTCTGATGGTCGTTACAAACCGTTTTTTTGACGAAAGTGACGCGTTTATCGAGATCAGGTGATTTGTAGCCGGTGTTCCGTCATCCTCCTCTTGCATCGACCAGCGCTAGCTAAATATTTATGAGTCACATCTGTAAGGAGAGTCAGCAAATCAATGGCTCCCTCCTTCCGGCGAACTAGGATTATGAATCGGCATGCGTTAGCTTCTTTTTTATACAAATAATACAAGCCGAAGAGAAACACCACAAAATATGCATTTGTAAAATACATGGAGTATTTTTCCAGGTATGGAAATTCCACAGATTGGATGTATTTACGAATTCATTTTACGCGATATTGCTAATATGCCATTCAGTTTTGGACACAAAAAAATAAAATAAAGAAGGCATAAATTATTTAATTTTATGGTTTATTGTCAATTTAAACATGTTATTATTCGATCTGTTTGTTTGTCTAAATTCCAATAAAATAAATTTTTTCTTTACAAAGCCTAAAAAAGAAGGGAAAAAAAAACATAAATTATTTTAAATTATGTTTTGGAATTTTGGCGCCCCCTCTAAGTGGCGCCCGAGGCGACTTCTCTCTACCCTAGCTACGCCTCTACATACATATATTACCTATTCTGTTACTTTTTTATCACTCCTACTGTGATTATTAACATTATTAAGTATTATTAATTGTTTGTTAATAATGAACTATGAACTGCATTTTAATGCGTGAGGTTTCTTTTGAGATTTTTATTTCCAATATTCCCTAAATTTTAGGATAATTCCATTCGAGAAAATACGCGAGATTAGACATGATATTTCCATTATATAAATTTAAATTACGGTAAGGCCCAGAACTCAACTGAAAAGGATTTTGGGGATTTGTATATCTCTTGAGGGAGCGCAGCGAGCGAAAATCGACAGCTGTAATGATTCTAATTAATAATTCTAAATAATTAAGTAATAATTATAAATCTAAGTAAAGCATAAATAATTTTAATGCCATTGAATGCCACTTTTTAACGCCGGCACATAAATTCAAAGTTTCGGGATTATTCCATTTTTTTTTAAAGGAATTTTTGTTATGAAACGTAATTAAAATTTTATTTTTAACCGCCGTAACATTAATTCGAAGAAGATAATTGAAGTCATCAGTGTTAGATTATGAGAGACAGCAATAATCTAGTCGACCGTTAAATACTTATGCACCAAATATTTTATTATGAAGTTTAAAGCTATTACAAATCTAAGACACTGATTTATATTACTCTATCCTTCGATTCAATATAATTCCTCTTCCCCTTCTCCTCCTTTCAAAGAATAAGAATATCGAGACCCGACATATCGATATTTTTTATTGATATATCGAACTACTATTTCGATATATCTGAAAATTATCGAAACGATATATATTTTTGTTCGATATTTATATCCCTAGTAGGCTGCCGTTGCGTCATTGCTGTTTTATTCTTAGGATGAATGACTTATATATAAATTGTATTCATGCTCACACGTATACATACAATATTCATTAAAATCCTTACTTATAGTGGATTTTGCAATGCCTAAGTGACCTTAATTTGAATATTTCATAACGTTACGTTATATTTCGCCGAGCTGTTTTGGGTTGAGAAAAATTTATCGCGTCTCTTCTTGGCATGATGGTATCCCGTCTGAGAAATTTTCCTTCATGTAATTTTCATGGACAGGGTGACGTATAAGGAGTTTCATCCGGTCGGAAAAACCCTCCAGCTATCGTGAAAGTTTAAACACTACGGACTTGCTCTGTAATAAAGTGGAGGGCTGGACTGAACTAAATCTGTGCTGGTTTTCACATTGTATAAAATATATTTATTAATATTTTTCCGGTATAAAAATGTATTATTCCTTATCTTTTACATTCTTCGAAAACTTCATATATTTATGAACAATAAATTGTTAACCAAAAGTTAATGTAAATCCCTCCCCGAAAAAAAAATAATTTGTGTGAAATTGAAAGATATACAAACATCAAGATATTTTTATTTATTTTGAAAGTCAAGATTTAGTTATAAATCGTCTATTTATGTAATAATCATTATAAATATATATAGTGCATGAAGTAATAATTATAAATCATCTATTTATAGATCATCATGTAAATATATATGTTTTAGTTTCATATTCATCTGTTTGAAGCAACATACAACTATAAATAATTTTAGATATCATATTCTAAATATTTGATATTTTTAATTTATTACTATTAATTTATCAATTGTAATAACCAAATTTTTTTTCATATTTATGTCATAATATGATATATGAATTAATGTTTTAATGAAACCATGTTTAGACTTAGTTAAGTAAAATCAATTATCTCACTTCATCACGTTTCCACAATGATAAATATTTAATCATTCATAGGACTTCAAAATTACTGTTGTATTACTTACAAAACTGCATTATCAATAGTAGAAAATTCCATGCATAACCTTAAAGTTTAACTTCGGTAAGACAAATTTCATTTATTTATTAAAATCATTCAATTTTTTTTCCTCCAGTGAAACCATTTTTGCTGAAAGAGCCACATGACACGACAGTGCTTGCTGATACTAGTGTCGAATTTGACTGTACTGCAGGTGGGGACCCAGAGCCAAGAGTAAGTATTATCCTTATAATATATATATATATTTTTAAACAATAATAAATAAAAGTGTATTGACTATTTTAATGTATTTCAGTGGTTTAAATTTGTTGATTATTTTCTAAATTACTAAGTAAATCCAAATAAATTATTTTATATTATAAATCATCAATTCAACCAATATGTATACAGATTACTTTGTGAATTGTGACAGATTTTTTTTTTTTTTTATTTATTGTATTTATTTGAAAACAATTCATTTTTACTATTTTTATAGTTTATTATTATGCTGTCAACTGAATTACTAAACATGATAAAATACTAGTGTTGTTTATTAGAGCCTTGTAAAAATGAAAGCCCATAAAAGGCTAACCATCTGCTGCCACTTAAAGTAAGTAGTGCATTGTAAAAGTCATTTTTTTTTTTTTTAATAACAATATCGAAAACAGAATCATATCACTGAGAAATTTTTTGCCTTGATAATTTGCATTGATAATTAACTCACATTCCAGGCAATATTTCAAAATATTTTTTTTTTGTTTTCCTGTTCTTCTTTCTTCTTTTTCTCCATCCTCTGTGCCTTTCAGCGTGGAGGGGCCTATTGACTAAATTAAATTTTTTCCATCTGTTACAATTATTGATGTTATTAAAAAAAAAATTTTAGCTATACTCAATTATAATCATTAAGGATTTGGTTTTATTTTCCACAAATTGGACAACTCTAAGATAACTTTGATATATACTATATTTATCTTATTTGTGCAGGTTGTATGGCGCCGTGGAGACAGTGGCAAAATGCCTTTATCCCGTGCTACACTCACTGGTGAAAAAGGTCTACGTATTGAACGAGTACAACCAGAGGATGAAGGACTGTATATATGTGATGCTACAAATTTGATTGGCTCGACGAGCGCCAAAGCATTTCTCACTGTGCATGGTAATTATGATTATTACAAATCTGTTTGGAATCCCAATACTATAAAATATATGATCTGGATTGTAGGGATTTGGCATTATCGCCCCCCTTTTAGCAATGAAGTGTTTCGATTGAATTAAATTAAAACCGATTAAATTAATAAACAATATATCTGGTGCTATTTCTAATTTGCACTAATGGTTATCTTGTTATATATTTTGTAATCATGGCTTTTTAAGGTCTTATTAATTCCTATTTTTAAAAAAAATGTATTTAATTATTCTTAAAAATGATGAGCAAAAATGTTTTTTATGTTTTTAAATTTGTCCTCATATCTTAAATTAAGGGCACTCAAGCTATTAAAAAGGTATTGAAGAAACCTAGAGAAGGATAATCTTTAAAAAAGTTAACATTTTTTTTCTAAAAATAATACAAACTCATTTATTATTTATAATACTAACTGTATGAATAATATCTATTAATATTTTTTTTTTAGTAAAAGGATTTAATTAATTGAAAAAATGACAATATATTAAATGGTGTTTTAATTTCAGCTCCTCCAGTTTTTATCAAGAAACCTACCGACCAAGCAGTTAAGCTCGGAGGTACAGCCACTTTCGACTGTGTCTCCCGAGGATCACCAGTCCCCTCGCTTTACTGGGCTCGTGAGGGAGGTGGCAGCCTCATGTTCCCTTCCAATTCGTATGGAAGGGCTCAAGTATCCCCTGAAGGTAGACTGACTATCGTTGGAGTACTGAGAGAAGACACTGGCTATCTTCTCTGTTCGGCACTCTCTGTAGCTGGCTCTGTTACTGCCAGGGCTTTTCTTGAGGTATGTAAATCCTGCCTTACATCATCATTAATTTTTTAAATTATATAAAAATATAACCTAAACCTTATAATTAATGAAATATCTTCTTTATTATGATACATTATAAAAAAATAATAATAATAATAAACATACTGTATTTATGATTTTAGGTTACTTCTGCCAGTGACAAACCTCCACCTATTATTGAAATAGGTCCTACAAACCAGACGCTCCCGTTGCAGTCATTTGCAACCTTGTCATGCCAGGTACGATCGGACCCTCCTGCTCGACTGCGATGGACTAAAGATGGTGTACCAATTCAAGATGGAGACCGCATAACTATTCATCCTTCTGGTGTATTAAGAATCGATGGTATAAAATATCTCCTACTTTCTAATAAATTATTTATATTTATTTTATTGAAAAGGGACAATTTAATTTTATTGACAATGAAAAGGGAAGGGATAAGAATTTACAAACACAAATAATTTGTTCTGTTGTCAAGCTCTGAGACTATGCAGAAGTTAATTTAATGTTGTTGACAATACTTTATAATTACTTACAAAAGAAATTTTTATAAATCAAAGAAATTTAAATGTGCGAAATGTATCTCACACAAGCAGATGAATAAATAGAGTAGAAATAATGGAATAGAGGAAACGAACTGGGTTTTGAAAAATCAGGCCTGTTTCACACGAGGCGGTTTATTTGATTCAATTAGTCGCCAAGGCGGGTGTCAAGATTGGAACAAATAGACTTTTAAGTACGAAACGCCTCTAGTCCTTCACACACATTCAAATGTGCCACTCAGAGGCTATTTCTAACTAGTTGACTCAACTCTGAGAGTCCAGGGGTGGGATCTCTATAAAGGCAGAGCTGTGAAAAGAACTTTATTCCACTACTTACCTCATTTGGACAAAATCCGCTTTTGTTTTCACCCTTGTTTCAACTCGTTGTATCTCAACAGGGTAAATCAATAAGCTGCGTTAAAGAGGTATCATGGCTAAATTGGTGAGAATGGATGGACTTATATCAGGAACACATTCAGCAGTGGCAGCTTGTAGATAAAATTAGTGGTGCTGCTGTTTCAGAAATTGTTTAGCCTTTATTTTAAAATTGTGTAGAAGGAAACAAATGTGTATAAAAAGAAAATTTATTCAGAAACTTGTTAAAATCCTAAAAGAAAAAATCAGTCGTTTTTTACTTACTACAGCAAACATTGTTACTATTCCACACAATGCACAGCACTGTGAGATCGACAGTGCTTCCTATACTAACTTCCTACAACTTCCTAACTTTTTATGTGAACAACTGCCAAAGAGCTCCCCGCTGGCACTCTGAAGCGCCAAGATGTATAAAGATTTTTGTATCTTTTTCATAAACTGTAGTATGAATACTGACATTAAGCTTAAGGATTATATATTGTACAAGTATAAAGAAGGAATTAAAGATAAAAGTACTCATTATATTAAATGTTATTGATAATATCAGGTGGAAATGGGGATACTGCACTTTTCCAATTAATGCATTATAATCTATGAAAATATTTTTTTAACAACAGATTTGGATATATCATCAGATATCAATTGAATTATAATAGTTATAATTCATTATAACAATTAATTTTAATTATAATTATAATTAATTTTAATTATTAAAGTCTGTTTATCAATATATTTTTCTGTGTAATATCAATGTTTGGTAAAAAAACTTTCACGTCAGAATTTACTTAAATGCAATATAAGTTAAAAAATATAATTATTATATTTATGTCATTGAATTGTATACAGACTTGGATGCTACTGACTCAGGAGTCTATACGTGCTCTGCTAAATCAGAAAGTGGCGAAACCTGGTCTTCTGGCTGGTTGAAGGTCGGTGGTGAACCAGAGCGGGCTCCAGAACCCGGTGCACTTCCTCGAGCTCCGTCCAACCTTCGCATTATAAATTCTACCTTACACACACTATCTCTTGCATGGGATCCGCCATCTGGAACTTCAACACTTTCTGGGTAAATTTTATTTATAATATTCAAATTTACAATATATTGATTCTCTTATTTGCCTTTTTTAAATAATGAAAATAAATGATATGTTACAGATATACCATTGAATACTATAGCCCAGATCTTCAAACTGGTTGGGTGGTGGTTGCAAAAGGTGTAATTAGTCATACTTATATGGTTAGTATTTTTTTGATGTATTAATGATGTGAAGTATAATATTAATAATATAAATAGGATCCATTTCTGTAATGTAGAATGTGATTTTTAAAATATAACACAGGTTTCGTGATAATTTTTTGCTCATAAAATATAGCATGGTTGCATGAACCCCAGGGTCTTCCAAAGATATTCTACTAAAAATAATATGCCCCCTTTGTAAAATATCCATACATGTAATACTTTCATGTATTACTCTGGCTCCACACCAGTGCCAAATCGTTTACCATTGATATTGATCGAAGTATTTGTGAATACTGGAGCATTGGTGAAAATACTGACCGATTTTCGCGTTGGCAATTGCATTGGCCATTCCCGAGCGGTTTTCTTTTACTTATCAAAGGGATTAGCCATGGATATTGTGTTCCATCCACACCAGTGACAAGCATTTTGCACAACGGGTTCTTCATTTTTACCTAACTATTGGATTTTAAAACTATTGTTATTTTAAAGTTGATATTGAAATTATCAATGATTCGTAAATTGATAACTTTTGGTTATTAATTGGATTTATTGTTTTGATTTGTACTTTTTTTTGCCTAACTTTTGTTTTTAAACCACATATTTCACAAACATTTGGCAAATGATTTGTCAAATAGTTTGCCATGTATGTGGATGTCCCATTTGTACACTTGTACTTTCACATTTCAAACTTCACAAACATTGGACAAGTTTTTTAACTAATGATTTGCCACTGATGTGGAGCCGGGATTAGGTGTACAACTTCGCTTTCGATATTTTTCGCTTGATAGCTGCAGCAGTGGATGATGTTCAAAATAGGCTAGATAAAATATGTCTTGCAGTAAACTTGGGAAAATTTCAACATAATAGCAGCACCATATAAGTGAATTTGTGATTGCATCATAAATTTATTCTCGATCAGATATGTCAATTTTCAAGCCAAATTCTCGCCATTTGTGAGAAGTTTTGATTTTAGTCCAGGCATCCTCAAGATTTTCTATGCTCGGGATTATCATAGTGGACCCATTTTTTGTCGCCAATCATAATGCGATGTAAAAACCCCTTCCGATTCCTTCTTTGAAGTAACTGTTCACAAGTAAAGAAATGCCATTTAACATCTCTTGGCTTCAAATCATACAGAACCCGATTCCCTTGCTTCTGAATCATTCCCATGGCTTTGAGGCATTTCAAAATGGCTTGTTGAGTCATTACCATTGATTCCCAATTTTTCTTGCATTTGGCACAAGTCTTCATCAAGTAATGCCTCTAATTCCGAATCTTGTAAAATATTCTCTATCCCACCACCATGCCGGTCCTTGATGTCAAAATCCCCTCTCTCGAAGTGTTAAAACCACTCAAGACACGTTTTTTCATTAACAGCAGCCTCACTGTAAGTACTTGAGAGCATTCGATAAGCCTCAGTCGCAGTTTTCTTCAAATGAAAGCAGAAATCAAAACTTCCCTCAAATGACGAGAATTTGGCTCGAAAACTGGCATCTTCGATTGAGAATAAATCTATGATACAATCATTAATTCACTAATGTGGTGCTGCTGTTATGTTGGCAGATGTCCTTGCTTACTGTTTTTTGACATAGACATTTTTGACAGACTTTTGACCTACCCTATTTTTGCAGCTATATAGAAAAACGGCGGAAGCAAAGTTTTACACCTAATAATTTCATTTAAAACAGGTTATTTGCTTATTTTTGTAATAAACAAATTTTGAATGAAAATAACTAAGTAACTAAATTACTAATAAGGGCAGCACCATCATGCTGTTCACCTGCAGGAGATGTTTAGCTGATATACCCTCGTAAGTTGATAATTGTGAAGCAATAATGAATTGATTAGTGGTGAATTCATAAAGTATGAATTATTTTCCTAATAGGAGAGCCCAACTGATTCAATTTTCGCAAAAGTTTAATAAACCAGTTCTGCTCAATGCCACTAATGTTTATTCATTAATGGTTAGGAAACTTCTTTCTTTTAGAAGTTGTTAGTTCTTACACACACTTATTAAGATTAATATTTTTAAGATCCCTGTTTAATGACAAAATGGCTGTACTGCATATAAATTTTATTAGTGTACTTAAGGGTACTTCAAATGCAAAAGATTTAATGAACGGAATGAAAAACTCTTCATAAATCTTTAGTGTTCCCACTTTCAATTATTTATTAGTTTTTTAGATGCTTATTATTTCAATGCTAAAAAAAAAAAATCTTGGGTTTAATCTATAGGCAGCAGTTAAATGAGTTTAAACTATACTGTACTAAAAAGTATTTTTTTAATAGCTCAAATAATTTATTTTTCATACATTCATAAATAGCTACAATGTTATCTTACACAGCATATATTTCTAAACTTACTTCCTTACTATTTTGATGACATAATCATTATCTTTTTTACAGGTGAGTGAACTTGAGGCAGATACTCGTTACATGTTTACAGTTCGAGCGGAAAACTCAGTAGGTTTATCCGTTCCAAGTCCTGTTTCGGAAACAGTTAGAACTCTAAGAGAAGGAGGGCAGGCAATTGCTCCACATCTCCTTGATGAAGCGAGGGTCAGGCTTTCAACAAGAGCAGTTACATTGAAAGATGTTTCTGCGATTAGTTCCTCTTCAGTTAAAGTCGACTGGGAGGTAAGAAATGGGCCTCTTGGTGTTCATAATAATTACTTTTCAATGGTTTTATAAAGTTAGAAATATTTGGCTGCAAATGGCTTTTTATTATAGTTACAAAATCAATAAACTATAAATACTAAAGGAAGACTGATTCACATCTTATTTGAAAATTGAAATTTTAAATACTTCCTCAAGTAATAAAATTATTATCATAATGATTAAGTAGATTTATTCATAGCATTATAAATTTTTAGGTTTCATATTCAAGGATACCTCTTGTATCGAAATAATATATATTTTTTATAAATCTCATTTTGTGTTTGTCTTCAATATTTTAATAGTTGTCATTATTATTTATTTATACAATAAATACCAACAGGCAAAGCTAAATTATCAATAGTAAAAAAAAGACATATTTCTCACTACACAATATGAAAAATAAGAGATTACTTAAATTAAACAAAAAGAAGAATAAACATTATATAAAAATAAAATAAAATAAAGAAAGAAAATCAATAAAGGTAACAGTAGTGATGAACATACTTTATCTAGTAAATAATATTTATCTATTATAATATTATAATACCTTATAATATCTATTAGATCTATTATATAATACCCAAAATCTCAATTCAAAATAATCTCACATTTGAGAAGGTGTATTTGTAAAACTGAAAGTATACATTATAGTAATGTCCTAAAATAATTAATTCAATTCTTTATGAAATTATCATGCCTAATGATATGTTTGCTATGTTTTTATTGTCATGTATTTTAGTTACTGACAAGTGATGAATATGTCGAAGGAGTGTACATAAGATATAGAGAGATCTCTGGTGGATGGCATAAATACAACATGGCCACGGCCGGTAGCGCAGGAGTGACACAGTACACAGTGACTTCCCTTAGGGCTTACACCACTTACGAATTTTTTATTGCTCCCTTCTTCAAAACAATTGAAGGGCAGCCCAGCAGTTCCAAGATGGTGAAGACACTTGAAGATAGTAAGCATTAGATCATTATAATTTTGATATATATATATATATATATATATATATATATATATATATATATATATATATATATATATATATATTGTTAAAATACTATAATTTTAACTTTAAAACAATAATGGATTTTTCATTCAAACAGACCCAACCCTGGCAAGGTCATCAATGTTAAAATATTTAACTTTTTTAATAATTTTAACTTTAAATAAAATAATGGGTTTCTTGAATTAAGGATCGTTTGGTTATAAAATTAATAATATAAAATACAATTAGAAAAACTCAATTTATTGTTATGAAAGTAAAACTTGTTCATTTAAAAGTTTAATAAAAATATAATGAACAAAGAATTTAAAAGTTAATATCTATAAAAACATTAAAATAGGTTTTTATAATTTTTCAAAAAGAAATTTGGATTGGTTTAGTAATATGGAATATTCGAACATTAACAAAATAAAATCATACATATCTTAATTTTAGAAACAAAATTTTAAATTTAAGTTTCATATACATGTTAAATAAAGTTATTTTATACGTCATTCGATGTATTCGTCATTTGATGTCTTCGTACTCCTAATCTTCTCAATCCACAAGACGAAGTTTCACACAGTATGATGACTATTTAAGACTGGCCTTTACTCACTGACCTGTAAGTTATTTTTACTTTTAAAGCTTCTGCACTCAATCCACATAAAAATAAACTTTGATGGATCTAACACATAGTCCAACCGACAATGTAGATTAGATGTTGACTCCTAGGCAGTCGAAGTTCAAATGGGGCGTTAATTGCCTTTTGGCATGTCCCTTCTCTTAATTCAACGGCTCATTAATTAAGGAGGCATAATAAGTATTTGAATCAATATTATTCTTATTTCCTTTATTTCTTCTCTTTTTCTTTAGAACATTCTCGTTTCATTTAAACAAAATATATTTTCTATTTAATGGAACAAATTTATTCCACAACACATTTTTTAATATATAAGAAAACTCTACTTTCTGATTCCTGTAATAACCATGACTTCCACAGCTTATTTGATTTTTTAGCAATTTTAACTTTAATAGTAATTATATTTTTTAAATAAAATTGTCCCTAAATAATTATTTTCTAAAAAATTATAGTAATTCATAACCCAAACCAATTTTATCATAACCTTATATACATATTTTAAGCTCAGAGCATTTGTAACACTAGATTTATGGGCATAATAACCACTTTTCACTGCCTGATATTATATTATATAATTTAATCAATTACTGGAAATTGATTTTAATAGATATTCTAATCAATGATTCAATAAAATTCAACATAGTTCTTAAAGAAATCTTTTCTTTATTTGATAAATTTGAAATTTTGGAGTACATCATATTTAAATGTTGTGTTGATCAATTATAAAATATTATATATTGTTAAGCATTTATTAATTGTAATGTTTTTATTTTAGTTCCTTCAGCACCACCAGAAAATGTTCAAATTGATATTGTTAATACAACTGCTGCCTATGTGAGATGGGCCTCTCCTCCAACAGACCATCACAATGGAATCTTACAAGGATACAAGGTTTGCTCAGATTCTTTTTCGTCTTGCTTAAGATTATTTATTTTTATAACATTACTCTTTTCTTTTATATTAAATAATTTAATATTTTACTTAATCCAGGCAGTGTGTAAATGTAATGAGAGGGTGTTATATTATATTATATTATATATATTATATTGCAAATAAAATAAAATAAAAAAGTTTATAGAAACCTTAAGTAATATATTATCAGCTATTTAAACTACGGGTCCCCTTTCTTGAAGGCAGGCACGGAATGGAATGAAATATAAGACAAATAGTTTTCTTTGAAACATTTTTTTAATTTTATTTAAAGTTTATAAAAATTATATTTTCAGTATGATATTATTATTCTATTACATTATAATTTGATCATAAAATATAAAAAACAAAACAATTTTTTGAAGTTTCATTCAGGGCCGGATCTAGGGGAAGGCAAAGGAAGCACTTACCCCGGGCGGCAGATTTTATAGGGCTGCATTTCGAGGGAAATATTATTGATTTATTTTTATATTTGTTTATACATAATTTAAATTAATACAAAAGGAGAGTTCTCCAGTTACTCTCTTTGAGCTTCCTCCACCCGAATTATTTTTTATTATCATTATCTGATCTACAGAGAAAGTGTTATTATTTATTAGAGGTTTTCACATGGCACCTTTTTTTTGTGGGAAGTGACTAATTAAGAAAAAAATATTTATCGAAGAGTTGGCTCAAAAATATAAAGTGCTGTAGTTATAATACAACTGCAACCGTTACAAGGACTATTCACAAAAATTTCACGCATCCACCAACATCTCTTTCGCCTCTTTTCAGCTCATAATTAAAACTGCGCAAGCAGCGATTCCAGCATGGTTTACTATATACAGAAATTTATAATTATCACAAATTTTTATTTATTTTTTTTCAAAACTGATTCAAGTTTCTCACATTATAAAACCAATTTTAATTGAAAAAATATTGATTTTTTATTCATGAACGTTTTAATTTTTTTTTTCATTTATGACAAATAATTTTTTTTTAGCTGATCTGAATTAGAGAGATCAGTTCTAGAATTTAATTATGAGTAAAAGAAGACCTCTTGGAAAATTCGAAATTTCTTCCGAAAAAGAAAAATCTTCAATGAAAAACGTTGAAAAAGTCTATTATCAGTGGAAATGGAAAACTGTGCGGGTACTGTAGAGCCCATTAAAATCTTGGCAGTAAGTAATAATGAGTTAACAGTATCTGCCTCAATCTGTACCTTAGGAGAACTAAAGTGCAGAGGAGGGTTTTGGTTCAGTTGTCATGGGATGTTGATGCTGAAAAATTTCCATTTTTTTTTTTTAGTCTATTCTATAAATCTTTGAGAAGATAAGTTCAAACAGTTATTTTTGTTCTGTTACCAAAAAACTGGTAGGTGTCCACACTCTACATCGATTCAAAGGGATATGTTGTAGCGATTTTCATTCCGGAATCTGTTATGGTCTCCCAATTTTTTTAGAGCACATATGAAATCCAAGGTGGCGGCAATGTTTGATATATGGAAACCCATGAGTGCTGGATACATGGAACTTGGTTCCACTACTTCCCTCTCCAAAACAGCTTCAAGAATCACTCTAGAGAAGCCAAAATAAAAAAGCTGAAAGAGAAACTACAACAAATGATGATGTGGAGGAAGCTGTTCCATCGACACCTAGGGGTCGATCTACTGGTTGAAGAGAAGAATAGAAAATGAAGCAAGGTTCATATGTTTGTTGCTAGGAAGAGCGCTAATTGGAAATTGGTCGTGTGTGACTAATATATAAATCTAGTAATTACTATAGGGGACAATAAAAGTTTTTTAATTTGTAGGTTACGGCAAAAGCGGTAAAATTAAGCTTGCCCCCCTGGAAAAAATCCTAGATCCGGCCCTGGTTTGATTGATGGTTTATATGAAATTGTTTGCATGTACAGTTATTGCTGTTAGAATTTTTTTATCATACATTTCTTCTGAATGACGTATTGTTAAATTTCCTATTTCAAAATATCATTAAAAATATTTCTTAAAAAATCAAAGCTATTATATTATTTAAAAATTGTATATGATTTATTTTTCCAGATTCAGGTAAAAGGTAACAGCAGCAAGGTACTTGCTGAAATGACCCTAAATCTTGGCACAACTTCAATCCTTTTGAATAACTTGACTTCGAAAGGTGCCTATTCAGTCCGAGTTGCTGGCTTCAATTCAGCCGGTTAGAAAATAGGATTTATTATTTAGGATATTATTGATATTACTTTTTAATTATTTAAAAATAAATGCTGATTGATATGCTATATATCTGTATCTGAGAGATTAACTGCCATAAATAGCATTTTCAAAGTTTTTCAGGAGAGCAAAAAGAAGTTTCAGATTCCGCTTTATTGCTTAGTAGTTAATCTTTATATTTGAAGTATTGTGTATTTTACTACCTTTTTGGCTTATTTACGATACTTATACTCGAAAAAAATATGGCCAAAATAATACAAATGTAATAGTAAAATCAAATACAGCAAATTCGACTTACAACAATTTATCTTTGAGTTACAGATATATTGTCTGTCAATGTTATTTGCTTAAGTTATTTATTTTATAATAACTTTTACTTGTGTATGATGTTTGTATTGAAACACAATTTACTTATTTCCAATCCATATAAATCAAACTTTTCTCAATTTTTTTTTAGTTTTTAGCATTGCTTTTGTTATGATAAAAAGATTATATTCAGAGACCTTTAATTAGAGTAAAACATATAACCATTAATATTGTATTTTGTAAATGGTAAACTATATAGTATGTCATGCGATAATGTTTTTATAATGTGGTTGAATCATTCTTTAAATAAAATCAATAATTAATAATCCTCTGTTGTATTGTAAAAAAATATGATGATGTTAGAACATTTATTACAATTTCACAAATGTTAAGTTCCTCAGCAAGGTGTTGCTATATAATACCTTACAAATTGAGTATCTGGGCCCTATTTCATAATAATGTACAACAGTACAAGTACAAGTGGAAATGTTCATTTTTAGAGGTTACAGGTTACTTATCATCATTAGATAATAATAATTGTATTCAACTATTTTTTTATTTACAGTTTTTTAATAAAACTATTTTAAATGTTATCGTATTTCAACATTTCACTGTGTGTCATAGGCTTAGTAAATCATTGGTTCACTTGTACTTGTACTTATGTACTTTATTATGAAATAGGGTGCTGGTTGCAAAAGAGATATTTTTTGTTTAATTTTTATAGTTTATTTTGTTATATGAATCATTTAGGGCTCGGACCTTGGTCGGAGCACATTACCCTGTTCCCATC
Source organism: Rhaphigaster nebulosa (assembly GCA_948150685.1). Classification (NCBI taxonomy): domain Eukaryota; kingdom Metazoa; phylum Arthropoda; class Insecta; order Hemiptera; family Pentatomidae; genus Rhaphigaster; species Rhaphigaster nebulosa. Next base: position 124,774,737 of record OX411309.1, on the reverse strand, counting down.
CGCTCGAGGGCTACGTGCAGCTACTCGAGGAGAGGCTTGGCTGGTGCTGTTAGTGATAGTGATGGCAGTGCTGCTGGGATTGGCCTGCACGACTGTCCTTTATTTGAGAAGAAAAGGAGCTAACAAACAACTCGGTCATTTATCAGGTGAATACCTTTAATTTATGATCTATCTATTTTTGTTTTTTATTGAATAATTAACTTTTTATCTAGTTATGCTCTCTGGGTATTTATTTTTTCAACTTTTTTTATGAATTAAATTTTCAATTGGCAACTCGGTAATGCTTGCTAGATTCAGAGATGAATTATAAAACAAGAAAACTATTGTTAGTACATATATAGTTATAAATTTAATTTATTTCTTCCAGTACCTGTAGTTAACACTAACCTTTCAACGATGATGCGTGGTGGAATGGTCGGTCAGCAGTGGACAGAGCCTGAGGATTGGATGGAAAAGAAAGATACTGGTGACTACGCTGAGGTTGATACCAAGAACATGTCATCATATTATACAGGTGGACCTAATCCTCAACCTACTTCAGATGGTCCTACCCCTTACGCCACTACAACCTTATTAGCAAGGCCACAAGATTGTCCTCTTAGGCACAGTCCACACTCAAATGTAATAAATTCTTCTTTTTATAATCTGTTGCATAGTTTGTATAAATCTGTTTTTATGTTAGAAATATTGTATACATTTATTTATTTTTTATTTTTTGTAGGAGCCTGGGCAGCTTCATGAGTCAAAAAGCACTCCTTCAGTAGAATATAACAATCTCAATTCTAGTCAACAAAATATTTATTCAAGTAAGAATTCTTTAATTAAGGAACAATTTTAAATAAGTTTTTGGCCATTATTGGAGGTGAAAACCAGCAATATTCTTATATACCTCCATTTTAATGTTTTTAGCACCTTTTATGGCTATTTAAGATAACTGAGCACAACAAAAGTACAGTCTAAGACATAGCTTCTTAAACTGTGCTTAGCCATTATCGGGGGTCCGCAAAGCAATTTTGATATTATCTTTAAGTCCTCCAACTTTTCACTTTTATTCAAATTATTCATTTAATAAAAATCCTACATGGTCAAGACTTTTTTTATTGGTTGTTACTTAACTCGTTATTAACATAATTAAGCAATAATTAGTAAAAATTTAAAAGTCTAAGATTGGGTTGTGGTCCGCAAAAAAAAATGTTGTTCAAGAGGGAGTCCTTGGACTACATTAGTTTAAGAACTCCTGATCTAAGGGATTATGACAATAGTAAATTAAAAAGTTAAATCCTCAATCAGACAGTTATAAAGAAAATATTGTAAATTATACAGCATAATTAAGCGAAAATGTTAAGTGTGAATTCACAATCACAAAAACTTCATTAAGATAAAATTGATAATTTTCTGTTGTTGTCTGAAGTTACAAGCAATTTTATACAATATAATCCATTCGAATATCAAGCGTACCTCAGTGATGCTTCCAGTTCCTAGAATCCACTATTATGTTTTAACTTAATTATTTTCTTGAAGAAGAAGTCCAAGCCAGGCCAGGGAACATTTTTGTTCTAGAGATGTGCGATCTTGAAGAACTGATTCTCTATTTCTTTTTACTGAGCTGTCACTGATTCAGGAAATAAAAATATAGTAGTAGTTCAGTGAACTAAATAACTTTTTTAGAACTGAACAGTTCAAAATGAGTGGATTGGGTGGATGAGGACATTAAAGAGATGATAAAGTCAGCAGAAAGTTCTTTAACCTTTGAAAGGAACCTTTCGATACTGATATTTGCCAGCAAATCTTGAGTCCTCTCTATCAGGCCATGAAGAGTTATGGGCAAAAAAAGACAAGACAAAATTAAGAATAGTATAGTAAGGACCAAACCTGGGTGTAAGATTAGCTAAGGCACTTATTGAGGAAAATCGGCCTAGGTGGATCTGGCATATCTTGAGAATGTCAGAGGAATGCATGACAAGAAACGCTAATGAGGTAGAAATGGAAGTAAAGAGACCAAGGGGAAGACCTGAGAGGAAGGAGCCAAGGAGGCCTACAAGAAGAGATATTTAGATTAGAAGTAGAGAAGAGAACTGGGCTAGGAAAGTGGTGCTTGGATCAGACTCTGCAAGCGGACTACTCGCACTGGTAAAGAGAACAGATGAAGAAGAAGAAATCAGAAGTAAGTTAAGGCCTCTAAATTGGTGCCAAAGTGGAGAGAGGGTGCAACTATGTTTAAAAAAAATATTGTCAGATGAATCAATACTGCAGCTGAAGCTTTTTTTGATTTAAGTAAAGTTCGCATGTCCTGGATTAGAATGGCAGGTAAACTTATTATTTGTAAAATTAATCAAATCTTTAAGAACAAAAGTCCAGCAGTAAAGGGAATCTTTAAAAAAAAAAAATTCTGTTGTGAGACTTGTTCAAAGTGACATTTCTATCTGCACTGTAAGGAGACTAAGGTTACAATAATTAAGAATTTGTAATGGAACTTTAGTATAATGAATTTTCCTTTTTCAGATAGCCACCAATACAGAATAAGAAGTCAACAGCAAATCTACAATGAGCGTTGCCCTCCAGAAGAACCTTGGGCAGATTATAGATGTTCTCCAAGAATTAATTCTCAGGTAAATATCTAACAGTAATTCTGTTTGTATAAATCATGAATATAAAATATTTATTTAACATTTCTTTAGCTGATTTCTATTTATTATCAAGGATACAGCAAAAAAAGAATATACATATATATATATAATAGTAAGTAGTGAATAATCACCAAACAAAACACTAACAGTTTTACTAAAATAACATGCAGTTGTAAGCTCAAGGATGGAGCGAGAATTGTTTTTTCAGAAATCTGATATGCCTGGCACACTAATACTTGCCAACCTACTCACTAAAAATGTTGAGGTGAAATTTCAATGACTTGATGTTGCACATATTTTTTTTTATTTTAAATATATAAAAATCTATCTATTAGTCCTGTCAGCAGGTACTTTTTACCTAGGAACAATTTCGAAGTTAATGATCTTTTGATATGTTGTATATGGGTATTCTGTGGTGTAGAATCCAACTTTCCCGATTTGAGAACTCTGTGGAAACTTTAGGGCACCCAAAAAAACCTAAAAATGTTTGGACTTTTTCCAGTTTCTTGCTTATAACTCCTGAATGATGTGTTATAGCAAAAAAAAAAAACTTTATCACAATAATTAAAAAGCATTAAATTCTCTATGATTTGCATGTTAAACGTTTTTCTAAACCAAATAGGTACCAGGATATAGCCTTTCAAAGTTTCAATTTTTTTTCAAAATATCGAAAAAATGCCGATTTTTTTCTATTTTTTAATTTTTGACCAAAACGAAATTGAAGCTATAATCTTTAGTTACCTTACAATACTCAGATTATTCATATTCCTTTCACAAGAAGGGTGAGAAAGGGAATTATTTCAGTCTTAATTTTATCCCACTATCCATGGTTACATGGCCTTTTCTCTCATTTTATAAGAAAACGGTTGGTCTCAGAGAAAAATGCTAAAGGAAAAAATTGTTGACAGTTATGTGTTCTTACAGAATATGTCGATTATTTGAGACTTTGATGCCGCATAAGTGCCTGGCATGCATTATTTTGGTTCTAAGGACATATAATATGATTCTGACGTATTTTTATTTTTAATAAAAATATTATCGAGTCGGTAAGGACAGTGTTATTCCTCATAAAGGCAAATCAATTAATTAAAAATAACTGAAGATACTAAAAGTTGTTTTATACCATTCATTTTAAATTTTATATGCATAAAGAGGTCATTTGCGAACCATTAATTAATTTTAAAAATAGATTTTGATATGTTTAAAATTGAAAAAAAAGATGCACAACCTCAAGACATTAGAATTGTCTCTCAAAATTTTTAGTGAGTAGGTATTAGCAATATTGGCAACTATTAGTATGTCAGATTTCTGATTATAAATTTTTTTTCGCTCCATCCAACTGCATATGCCATCTTGCTTATCTCCTATTTTTCCAATCACACAACAAATAAATATTATATATAATCTTAATAATGCTCATGGTAATGTTTACACTTTACAAAAGGATTAAAATAACTTTAATTCAAATCTTATCATTTTTAGAGCCCAAAGGCGAGTCGGAGAAGCAATATGTCCCGTGAAAGCCTCTACGATGGTCCTAGACCTCCACCCAGGAGTGAGAGCAGTTATTCCACTTATGCTCCAACCTGGCACCACAATCCGAACAATCAGTCGTTGCAGGTAATCCTAGTTAATTCAATGTTTCTCTACTGGTTGCCCCAAAAAACGTGAAATTCAGTCATTATTATATTTTTCAGTCTTTAAAGTTATTCATAATTTATTTTTATTATAATTATACTTGAATGAGTTATTGAAATATATTTATTTGTTTTTCTTTTTATTGTACATCCCATTCCTTGTATATATCTCAAGCTCCATGTTTGTTCATCATTTCTATTTCTGATTCATCATCATAATTTTATGTGTTCTAGGAAGAATCTTTCTCCCACAAACTAGCATGGTCCCTTTACTGGTTTTAGATACACCCTTAGGTCTCCTTCCTTTCTCATTTACTCTAGCTGTTTCTAACTTAATATTCACTACCTTCCTGCCCTCGATCTGAACACATTCTCCATTTCATTCATTGTAAAAGAGATAGTTTTTATCATCTCTTCACTTTAAAGAAAGTCTTTAATTAGTTTTCTGGGAATAGCTTACATTTTCATGTCTCAACCACCTCATTTCGGCTCATTATTATTCTACACACTAGATCTTATATATCTTAAGTTGTCACAATTCTTCATCATTATCACAAAACAGTCCTCATATTCTTCGATTAATCTTCTCAGAATTCTCAGATTCATTGCTTAGTACTAGTTTGATCCTTACCATCTCCCATTCAGTGTGAATTAATATAATTTTAAATTTCTGTTACAGATTCCTAGTCATCGAAGAGAGTCCTCTGGCGAGAGATCCTCTAGCACTCGAGGATCTAAAGGTAGTGGAGAAAGGGTAGGAACCTACCAGACAAAGAGAAGCAGAGCTGATGAGAGCACATCACTGCTTTACGAGCAACAGCTGAGTAGGCTCCAGGCGGTCGCTGCTGGCTATAGGGCTGGCTACAGGGACATAGATCTGCTCCCTCCACACTCCCACCACATGGGTAATTAATTATATACAATTATAATCAATGATAAAGCAGTTAAAGTTGAAAAAAAAACCAATTTAGTTATGTAAACATATTAGTTAATTCATTAACATCTATTTGTTCAGGAGAAGACTGTGGAACCTGCTCAGGGGGCGATTGTTGTGATGAAGACTGCAGTAGCTCATACGCCAGCGACATGTGCTGCTCCTGCAGTGAGTCATCCTGCCTATACGAATCTTGCCCGCCCCGACCAACCTGAGACCCAATCCCCAATCAGCGATTTGTCTAAGCTCGCTGTTTGGGGTGATTATCGATTGTACATTTGTCTAAGGCAATATATATCTATCATGTGTATTTGTTATTTAAATACGAGAAGTTCATGTTCAGAACAAATTACAATGATTATCATTCAGTGAAGAATAATATAGACGACTTTTTCTTTCTTTTTTATTTTCCAATCGAGACCATATAATTGATAAATTACTAAAGAATTAGACTAGTCAATCTCATTATTTTTGTAGAGTTGAATGTATGGAAACTGTGAATAGTAGCATCATTCTTGTTTGATAAATTATCCATTTGTAAGTTTATGATAAAAGCTTCAAATGAATAATAATATATCTTTTTGAAATTTGTTTAGTTTTTCGTATAATATTTAGTTTAGTATTATTTTAGTTTGAGCAAGAGTAGCATTATAGTTGAAATTGTACAGTGTTTGAAAGATCTTGTTACCAGATTATATTTTATAACTTACCTATGACCGACTGCTATCTGGTGTAAAATCATTCTTTTGTATTGTTCCAATTTTTATAAATAATAAGAGCAACTTGTAGTTATTGTTATCCTATTGTCATAATGTCACCAGATGAAATATAGTCTTTTGAAAGACTACATTTTGTAATTCCCGATTTCAATAGACTTTGGATTATAATTTCTTGTAATTTATCTGTTTTTCTTTGTGTTTTATTCAAAATTTTATAAATTAAAAATATATTATGTTATTTTACTTTGTATAATTATTTTTTACTAGTAGGTAATTTAGAATATTTTAAAAGCAACTTTCAGCATTTTCAGTGATTTATTATCCTAAAAATTTAATTTAATTTTTTTTTTTTTTATCCTATCTTTTTGACATTTTATTCAGAAAATATTCAATACCGATTTAAAGTGATTATTCAGTGTCAGCTAAAGGCAATGTCCAATTTCAATTAAGTGGAAAAAGTAAAATAAAAATCATTAATGCGGCTGTATGGAGCATTGGATTTGAATTACTACATTGAAAAAAAAAAATTCTAATGTCTTTTTGTAAAAATATTTCACTTAGAAATAATTACTAATAAAATTATTATCAACTCACCGATACAATAATGCATTTCCAACTATAACAGTTGTGGGCTATTTTCATTCTAGTTTTAAGAATTTATTATCAAAAGATGTTTATGATTAATGATTGATTTTATGAGAGCATTGTATCAGTATGTTTCACAACAGTGTACTTAAACGTAAAGACGTGTTCAAAATAATGGGGTGATTTATTATTCTGTTATATGTATAGTACAATAAGTTACTGTGGCAATAATGTCTGTCTTTTTAATTGTGCCATAATAAAAAAAAAAAAACACATTTAAATATAAAATCATAGTTTGTAGGGTAAGGATGGTATAGTTATGTATATTTTTTATAGCTCTTGCTGAAAAGTCTGAAGTGTGCGTTGGAGAGATGGCCTAACTTGTAGGAAGGGCACGAGTTGACTTTGTCAATAATATATAAATAAAAATTAAAAAGTAAAATATTTAACCCGCTGTATACATAGTAAATTTTGTTTATTATGAAATAATGGCTGTGCTCCAAGTTTCTAACAATGTACTGAGCTAGTAATGAGTTTAGAGCAGTTTTTAATTTTGTTTTAATTAAACGAACAGCCTTTATATTTAAGACGTAGTTGTGAGTTCGCTTCCAATTGTGACATTTCTATAAATAATTTTAAAAACTGTTACTGTTATATTTACTAGTGTATATACTGCAAACATTATATGATGGTTGTTGTATGGATTGTAAATTTTAGGATTTTTATAGGCAAATATATATTATATATATATAGTTGTGATTTTTTGTCTCCTCCATTTTCTCAACATTTTTTATTAACCCATAATGATCGAGTAGGTTTTTGAATTAATTTGTCACTGCTATATGAAAATCGTTGAGGTCTTCTTCATTTGGGGTGAACTGTATCCATGGACATAGATAGGTATCTTCAGGGAGGGCCTGGACCTTTCTCTGAGACCTGGCCGGGGCTCCTCTCTAAAAAATTTGATTAGCTATGCCAATGACTAAATCATTACTGTCAGAATAATTATTATTGTTGCCAGCACTAGAAGAACTGTTTTTCAAGTGATACAAGTCCTGGAAGAAATAGTTTGTTACTGCACTTCCTTATGGCTCCTATGTCATTTTTTATTTATATTTACTAATTCACTGATTTTCAAATTACATTTTGATTTTATTATAAAAGTTGCAAGTTGCAGCTAGTGCTAACTATACTGATATTATAGTTACTATAAAAGTTACAAATATATTAATAATTATATATTTGTTATTTTACTGTAACAAGATATATGAGAAGAATGAACTTTTTACTTGTTTTAGTTTATAATGACTATATCTCTTTTTCTCCTTCCATCTCTTCATCGTCCCATTTTCTCCCACCCATCACACTTGCCGGTCCGACACCTGGTTAGTTCTGCATGTCATCAATTCAGCACGTAATCTCCTTTCCTCTTCTGAACTACCTGTCCCGTTTCTGTCCTCTCATGACTTAATCCAAATATCCTACAATATCGAAACTCCTGCGATCCTTCCTAAAACCATAATTTTACGTAACCTAGATGCCCTCACCCATGAAAATATTTTACCTGACCTTGAAACGCTGCAGTGGAATGAAATATATTCCTGTTTTTCCATTGATTCCATGGTTGATACTCTCACCTCTAATCTCATCCACATCCTTGATACCCATGCCCCACTCAAAAGCTCTATTTTCCGTCAGCCGCCTGCTCCTTGGATGTGTCAACAAATTAAAGATATGCAAAGAAGGCGTGAGGCAGCCCGTAGACGCTTTAGACGCACAAGGCTAGCAGATGACTACCAAGCGTTTAGGATACTCCACAATTTGACACAGGCAACTGTTAGGAGAGCGAAATCCAACCACTATCATGAAGCCCTCTCCTCTGCTAAATCAAAATGGCAACTCCTTCGCAGACTCTCCCTTTGTAAATCCTCTCCCTCACCAGTCTTCCCAGTTCACCCGATGAATTAAATTCATACTTTTTATCAGCCTCCTCTAACACTTCTCCAACTCCTCCTTCCAGCTTTTCCTTGGTTCCATCATTCAACTCTGATAATTTTTATTTTTCCTACATCTCCCCTACCGATCTTATTTCATCCATAATGAAATCTCACACCAATTCCACAGGGCCTGATGGAATACCTGTTAAATTGTTAAAATTATGTATCCCCGAAATCCTTCCAGTTCTTCTCTTCATTTATAATTTCTCCCTCCAAAACTCAGTATTTCCTACTTCGTGGAAAAAACCTTAGTCCATCCTATTAACAAAATCTTCAATCCTATATCTCCTAAAGACTATCGCCCAATTTCCATCCTCTCTAACCTTTCCAAACCTCTAGAAAGAATAGTCCAATCACAAATATCAAACTTCCTTGAAAAGTCCAAACTACTTGATCCTCTCCAATCCGGCTTCCGTCCCAGTTTCTCCACACAATCCGCGCTAGTCAAAATCACCACTGACATATATACCGCTATGGACCGAAAAAAATTAACTGTATTAATACTCCTTGACATTTCTAAAGCTATTGATTCCCTGGGCCATTCTATCCTTTTTGCCAAATTAAAATCACTATCCTTTTCCAACAGCTCTATCCAACGGTTTAAATCTTAACTTTCAGATCGGACTCAAGCAGTTACCATTCCTAATCAACCCCTATTTTCTTTCCTTACCTTGTCCTCAGGAGTAGCCCAAGGTTCGAGTATTTCCCCACTGCTTTTCAATACCTATATCAATGATCTGCCTAATTCAATCCACCACTGTTCACACCCCTTATACGCCGACGACTTCCAAATCTATTTATCCTTTCCTCCTTCTGAGCTATTAGTAACGTTTGCCAGTATCCAGGAAGACCTAGATAGAATCAGTGCCTGGGCAAACCTGAATAGATTAAGATTAAACGCTATGAAAACTGAGACCATTGTCATAGGTTCCAATTCCCTCCTCATATCCAATGACACCTTTCCTGCTTTAATCCGAAATGATCACCCCATCTCGTTCAGCTCCTCAATTAAAAACTTGGGTATTACTATCGACTAAACCCTTTCCTGGAAACCCCACATCGTCCAAATTTCCCGACGGTCAATAAGTAAATTATTGCTTAAATAATTAAATTATTTCCTTAAATTATTCCATCGTTCTCGACATCTTCTTCCACAACCTATCCGCAAACTCCTTGTGTCCTCTATTATCTTTCCCCACTTTGACTACGGATGTGTGGTATACCGGGACCTCTCGAATGTGCTCGAGGACAGATTGAAGTGGATCATGAACTGCTTTTTAAGATTTGTTTTCGGCACCTCGAGACGGGCCCATGTGTCCCACCTTTACGGCAAGTTAAAGTGGCTTTTCTCCTGCAACCGTAGAAATATTTCCTCATATCTTTTCTATACCAAACTATCATCACCCACCACCCTTCCTACATCTACAGCCTCCTACAATTCAAATCCTCGGTCCACGCATTGGAAACTAGATCTCGCCTTTCTGACCTCCATACCCCCTCCCACAGAACCAAAACATTCGAACGCTCCTTTCTCGCCCGCTCCTCTACCCTTTGGAATTCCTTTCCTTCTAATATCCGCCATGTTTCTTCTCTATCCTCATTCAAATCCCTCCTTTGCCAACACCTTTCTCTCCAAAATGATGCTCTCTAATTGTGGAATTTCAATTTAGGATTAAAATCTGGATCAGAAGTGAATAATAGTTTTTTAATGTACAAACTTCAACTTTGCTAATCAATTCATTATTTTTGTATTTTTCATTTTCTCTCTTTTTCTTTTCTTTTTTCTTGCTTTTTTTCTCTTCTTTTTTTTTGTTTTGTTCAAATTAATTGTATTTTTCGATAAAAGAACTTATTTATTTGCTTATTTATTTTACTGAAAATATTGTAAAAATTAACTGATCTGTATTTTGTAGTCTTATGGCCAGAAAATGTTTCTGTTTTATTTGTTCATTCGTGTTATTCTTAAGGGACCTAGTCCCAGAATAAAGTTCTTTTATCTATCTATCTATCTAATCTGAAACTTATTTTGGTAGGAAATGATATAGAAATTTTGATAAAGAAATTATGAATATGTATGTATATTTAGAAAAAATTCAAAAACGCATATTCTAATTCTCTGCATAATTAATTGCAGATTTCAACAGAAATTAAAGTCTCAACAAAATTAAAACGTTATACTATAGTTAAAAACCTCTTACATTTTATTTTATTTGTAAAAATTCAGAATTACATAAATGGCATTTTAAGTTTACTCCTCTCTACTTTTATTTTTTATTGGTATAAAACCATAACATAAAAGATGCTTTAAAACAAATGTAAAAAAAAAAACTTTGGATACCTGAGGGAAATCAATTTAAATAAAGAATTTTAAAACAGGTCAATTTCTGTTTCGGGTAAAAAATAATTTACTCAAAAAAATGCTTTATACTAATTAATTAATACTATAATACTATACTTTATAATAGTATACTTAATACTATAATATACTATACTTTATATTAATTAATTATTAATTAATTAATACTAGGTTCGTCCGGTGGTCGAAATTCGACCAAATTATATTTAAATTTATATTTTTATATTTATTTATATTTATATTTAAATTATCATATCAGGTTTTGCGATTTATGTATACAATTAAAATGAGCAGAAAACTTTTTCTTCTTCTATTGTTTGAATTTAAATTGAAATTAAATATTCGAATGAATAGAAGTTCAAAATAAAATCAGTAAATCCGTTTAAAAGATAATTATTACACACAGACAGACCAATGATTAAAATTATTTGGACTCAGGGGACACTGAAACAGGTGGAACTGATGAAAACTGCAAGTCGGAAATTTGACCCGATTACAATACAGCAAAACTTAGATTAACTGTCACTCCTTTATCCATCAGTTTCTATTTTTGTATTTAATTTAATTTAAATTTTATTTTATTTTTCTTATATTTATTTATTTAATTTAATTTTTTTATTTAATTCAATTTTTATTTTTATTTTATTTATTTTTATATTTATTTTACTTAATTTTATTTATTTTTTATTTTTATTTTATTTTATTTATATTTTTATTTTAATTTTTATTTGTTTATTTTTATTTTTAGTTTTATTTTATTTTTTATTTAATTTAATTTATTTTTTATTTAATTTAATTTAATTTTTATTTAATTTATTTTATTTTAATTTTTATTTTTAATTAATTTAATTTTAATTTAATTTTATTTTAATTTAATTTTTTATTTAATTTTACCTTAATTTATTTATTTTTATTTTATTTTATTTTACCCTAATTTATTTTAATTTTTAATTTTTATTTTTATTTAATTTCATTTTACCTTTATTTTACTTTATATATTTTATTTCTATTATTATTTTTTATTTTTTTTTATTTTACATTATTTTTATTTTATTTTTTACTTTTTTCATTTCATTTTATTTTGTATTTAGTTTTATTTTTTATTTTATTTTTTTTATTTTATTTTATTTTATTTTTATTTCATTTATTTTATTTTAATCTTTATTTTTATTTTTAATTTATTTTATTTTATTTTAATTTAATTTATTTTTTTAAATTTAATTTTACCTTAATTTATTTATTTTTATTTAATTTTATTTTACCCTAATTTATTTAATTTTTTTCATTTTATTTTGTTTTTATTTAATTATATTTTTATTAAATTTTATTTTTTTTTATGTAAGTAATTTTTATTTTTATCTATTATTTAATTTTTATTTTAATTCATTTTATTTTAATTTTAATTTTAATTTTTAATTAATTTTATTTTAATTTTTTATTTTAATTTATATTTAACTTTTTTTAAATTTAATTTAATATTTATTTTTAATTTTTATTTTTTTTTTAATTAATTTTTATTAATATTTTATTTTATTTTTATTTTTTAAAATTAATATATACTTTTATTTAATCTTATATGAATATATGTTTATTCAATTTTATTTTTATTTTTAATTTTTATTTTTTGTTTTTATTTAATTTAATTTTACCTTTATTTTACTTTATATATCTTATTTTTAATTTTTATTTTTTTAAATTTTATTTTACCTTGTTTTTATTACTTTTTTTCATTTCATTTTATTTTGTATTTAGTTTCATTTTTTATTTTATTTTATTTTATTTATTTTATTTTATTTTATTTTTATTTAATTTATTTTATTTTATTTTAATTTTTATTTTTATTTTTAATTAATTTTATTTTATTTTAATTTTATTTTATTTTAATTTATTTTTTTTTTATTTAATTTTACCTTAATTTATTCATTTTTATTTAATTTTATTTTACCCTAATTTATTTAATTTTTTTCATTTTATTTTGTTTTTATTTAATTATATTTTTATTAAATTTTTTTTTTTTATGTAAGTAATTTTTATTTTTATCTATTATTTAATTTTTATTTTAATTCATTTTATTTTAATTTTAATTTTAATTTTAATTTTTAATTAATTTTATTTTAATTTTTTATTTTAATTTATATTTAACTTTTTTTAAATTTAATTTAATATTTATTTTTAATTTTTATTTTTTTTTAATTAATTTTTATTAATATTTTATTTTATTTTTTTTTTTTAAATTAATATATACTTTTATTTAATCTTATATGAATATATGTTTATTCAATTTTATTTTTATTTTTAATTTTTATTTTTTGTTTTTATTTAATTTAATTTTACCTTTATTTTACTTTATATATCTTATTTTTATTTTTCATTTTTTTTTAATTTTATTTTATTTTATTTTACCTTGTTTTTATTACTTTTTTTCATTTCATTTTATTTTGTATTTAGTTTCATTTTTTATTTTATTTTATTTTATTTATTTTATTTTATTTTATTTTTATTTAATTTATTTTATTTTATTTTAATTTTTATTTTTATTTTTAATTAATTTTATTTTATTTTAATTTTATTTTATTTTAATTTATTTTTTTTAAATTTAATTTTACCTTAATTTATTTATTTTTATTTAATTTTATTTTATCCAAATTTATTTTATTTTTTCATTTTATTTTGTTTTTATTTAATTTTTTTTTATTAAATTTTATTTTTTTTTATGTAAGTAATTTTTATTTTTATCTATTATTTAATTTTTATTTTTATTTATTTTATTTTAATTTTAATTTATTTTATTTTAATTTTAATTTTTATTTTTAATTAATTTTATTTTTATTTTATTTTATTTTTATTTAATTTTTTTCATTTAATTTTAGCTTAATTTATTTATTTTTATTTAATTTTATTTTACACTAATTTATTTTATTTTTTTCATTTAATTTTACCTTAATTTATTTATTTTTATTTAATTTTATTTTACACTAATTTATTTTATTTTTTTCATTTTATTTTGTTTTTATTTAATTTTATTTTTATTAAATTTTATTTTTTTTATTTAAGTAATTTTTATTTACTTTTTATTTTTATCTGTTATTTAATTTTAATTTTTATTTATTTTATTTTATTTTTTTAATTTATTTTATTTTTATTTTTTATTTTATTTAAATTTATTTTTTATTTGTATTTAATTTTTGTATTTAATTTAATTTTAATTTAGTTTATATTTATTAGATTTTTTAAACTAATTTTTATTTTTATTTAACTTTATTTGAATTTATTTTTATTCATTTTTTATTTTTATTCAATTATTTTTATTCAATTATTTTTATTTTATTTTATTTGAAATTATTTTTTTTAATATTTGTATTTATCTTTTGTTTTTATTTTTAATTTTATTTTATTTTGATTTTTTTTAATTTTAATTAAATTTATTTTTATTTTATTTAATTTTGTTTTTATTAACTTTTTATTTATTTAATTTTTTTTTAATTATTTTTTTATATATTTTATTTTGTATTAATTTATTTATATTTAATTGTAATTTTTATTCATTTTTTATTTTCATTTAATTTTTATTATTTGTATTTTATTTGAATATGTTTATTTTATTTTATTTTTTTTTTATTTTATTTAATTTTATATTAATCATATTCATTTTTTATTTTATTTTATTTTATTTTTTATTTCAATTTATTTTTATTTAATTTTGATTGAATTTTTATTTAATTTAAATTTATTTTTATTTTATTTATTTTTATTTTTATTTAATTTTAATTTTAATTTTATTTTTATGTTTATTTAATTTTTTATTTAATTTAATTTTTTTTTAATTTTTTTTTATTTAAAATAATTTTAATTTTATTTTACTTTTTATTAAGATAACTCACTTGTTCCTCCACCCAAAGAGGCACAACCCAATTCAATCGTTATATTCGATGATATTGCCTCTGATAAACAAGATAATGTAAGATCTTATTTTTGTATGGGACGCCAAGTCAGTCAAGAGACTGATGAGTATTTAAAACTGAAGTATCAGCCTTTATTGAATTATATGGAAAGAATGTTGAATAAGCGTGAAAGTGTTGAACAAATTCCCTGCTCAATCCAGTGTGAAATTCGAAAACAGGAAGAAGAAACACCTCATATTCCATCGAAAATGCCTAAATATTTTCTGAAACAATTGTCACCACAAGATAAAACACCAAAACCTGGTCCTTCGAAAGTATTTACTCGGCGTTTAGAGCAAGTGTGGTAAGATATACCAATTCTGAAGGCGGAGCAGTATGATCAGCCGAAAATTCCACTACAGGAGGTGAGAGAAGCAACTCAAACTCCTAAAGGTGAAGAAATGTTACAGAAATATTTGGAATGATGCCTATTATGATGCGTCAGGACTCTTCCAGTTGTTATTCATAAAAAGCTCTCATCTATCTTTGGTCGATCAAAGTGACTATGATATGCATACAAATATTTGAGGGACACAACCCTAGCTGAATAAGCTATATTACTGTGCTATATTACATCTTATAGTATGATACAACTTAAAACATACCCAAAATACAATACAATAAAGTTATTTCAAAATTGTTTAGGGTAGGAAAGGGTACTGTTAAATATGCTAGTTAACTGACTAAGAAACCTAATTGGGTCTCAAAAAGGAAGGATCGACATATTGCGAATAGAAGCTCAACTTAGAGAAGAAGGCATAATAATGTAGTGCAGTTGAAGGGATTCACAGTACATCAATATATAGTAACCTATAATATATAGTAGCCTAAAGGCTTCAATAATAGAAAGATTCATTCGCACTCTAAAATCAGCAATGTGTAAAAAGTTTAGTTTACAAGGAAACTACAATTGGCTGTTAATGCTGCAAGCATCGGTAGACAAATATAATAAAACAAAACACAGAACGATCAAGATGGCATCGGCATCCGTACATGGGATTAAAGTTGAAACACGACTGCTGCAAGATGTGTATTCTAAGAAAACCGCTTCAAAAAACGCAATCAAGTACAAAGTTGGAGATTATGTAAGAATATCGAAGTACAAAGCACAGTTTTCTAAAGGTTATCAACCATCGTGGTCTATAGAAATATTTACTGTTGCTGAAGTGAGAAAAACCGTACCTGTCACCTATCGTCTGAAAGATGATCGCGGTGAAATGATTTCTGGAGGTTTCTATCAAGAAGAATTGTAAGATGTAAAACATCCAGATTGTTGCCTTGCTGAAAAGGTTATAAAAAGGAAAGGTAATAAAACTCTAGTGAAGTGGCAAGGTTTCGATTCTTTTCATAATTCAGCAAGTCTGTATTGGTGCATTGGCCTAAGCCAAACAGATCTTAGCAACTCTTCCACGTCAAAGACTGAGAAATTTTCACTTGCTTAGATTAGCAAAACGTCATAAACTGTGACATTTTAGGGGAGTGTTTATGGTTGATGAATTTCTTAGTAAGCCGTGGATATCTGAACGCGCCATTTTTAATCTGGATACCGGTGACGGTAGAGGAACACATTAGGTTTGCTACAAGAAAAGAGGAGACTATGTTCAGTTCTTTGACAGCAGCGGAGAAAAACCACCTAGTGAAGTCGTCCGCTATATGAAAGGTAGCCGAATTTCAGCAAACAGAAGGCAATTTCAGAGAGTCGGGTCAAACAATATTTGTCAACTTTGTTTACTCTTCTTGGTAGATCTTATATGAAGGAAAGCATCTGTTAGAAATACTCTTTCAGTCACCATACATCAATGGGATTGGACTTTAAAAAGTACATAAAAGTGCGTCTGCAGAGAGAAAAAGGATCATTCCAGTGAAAGTAGTAGGAGAGTGCAGATCGTTGACGGCGAGTAATATTACATTTCTTCAAACTGCTGGATATTACATCTTGTCATCATCATGGAAATATTAAATTTCGAAGAAATATAATACTTTTGACAATTCAGTTGAAGGGATTGAATTTCATTCTGATCATTCTTATTCATCTACAAATCTTCAGTCGGGGGATTAATTACGTATCAGTCTGCAACATCAAGATTTATATTCTCTACCTAGTTAAAGTCTGCTATACGTTGAAGGAAAATTTCTCAAGGAGGATGGTTCAGCCGTTCCCTGTGCATCAAAATTAACTAACAACATGTTCATATTTTTGTTTGATGAAATAAGATACGAATTGAGTGGAGTGGAAATAGATCGCGTGAAAAATCCGGGAATTACTTCAACCTTGAATAATTTGGTTTCGCTCAAGGGAGGTTCTCAGTTTTTAGATAACTAGAGATGGTGCTATCCAAAAAATGATACACTAAACATTACATCAGCAGAGGGGTGCTTTAACTTATTCCTTTGTCATCTCTTCTTGGATTCTGTGAAGATTATCAGAAGATTGTAATGAACGTGAAGCAAGAACTGATATTTGTTAGAAGTAGACAGGATGAAACTGCTACATAACAAAGCGACCAGGAACCGAAATTGAGGCGGCTGAAAAGTGTAAAATAGAACTGCAGAGGCTATTATGGAAGCTTTCATAAAATTAAATGGGAATATGGGGAAGTTGAATATAAAATTATTGAAGACATTTTCAACTTTATTGATTGTAATTATAAATTTGTTTTTGTTAAGGGTCGAGAAAAGAAACTATTTCTACCACAAAATTTGAACAATTGTTCTATAGTCAACTTGGAAGATTTAGTTTGTCCAAAAATTGATTCACTCATCTTAGATGAGCAAGGCAGCCATTGCATCATGCATAATTTTTCTCAAGAGAAATGCACGCAGTATCAAGCGAAGCCTTTAAGTATATGGATAAAAAATAATTGGTTTAAATTGTATTCACCCTGAATGGAATGGGTCACTGGCGAGGTTTAAACACCTGCAAACCCTGAAATTGGATGAATGAAAGTCTCTGGAGTGGTTTAAAAGCTCGATCGATTGTGAGTGAATGAGAGGTGAATAGATTTCCAATCAGCTCAATAGAATTATTTCAATGCTTAGATTAAATGAAAAACATATGTATGGAAAAAAATAAATAAATAAATCTAGATTTTTAGAAATCTTTTCTTATCTTTGCCTAAATCTAAAATAAATTTAGCTTATTACTCCCACCAACGATTTAAATATTTACTACACTATGCCGACCATCCTACCATCTAGCAAAAATTTCTATATTTTTTTCACGTTGAAAATTAAATTTGAATAGATGTAGAGGGTTTACTTTTATAATATCATAGACCAAAGAAGGTTTATATTATGTTTTTATTTATATTTTAATTTAAACATCAAGTTTTATTTAATTCTTGCATGTATTAGTTTGGAGATTAAATTTTATGTTTGTATAAATTCAGATTTTCAGTTTAAGCTTGTTTTGTATAGGTTTCATAAGATTAAATTTTTGTTTGTATAAACTCAAATGTTTATTGTAAGTTAGACAGTAGATTAAAGTTTAATGTTGTATAAATTCAAATTTTCATTATTTATTTTGTTTTTATAAATTGTTTTGTTTTTATAAATTTTACGAGGTTAAGTTTTATGTTTGTATAAATTCAGATTGTTATTCTAAGTTTGTTTTGTATAAATTTTACATTTCTAATTAAAAAAACAACATTAAATATATATATATATATATATATATATATATATATATATATATATATATATATATATATATATATATATATATATATATATACTTAAAATAAAAAACGAAAAAAAAAACCTCTTCGTTGTACCTTTACCTTGATGTGGTGAAGAGGCTTAAGGCTTAATGCCGAACTAAACAAGATACAAAACTTTGGCTAATAATAATATTGACGTTACCTATCTTGGTAGCATGAAAGGGTTAAG
Source organism: Rhaphigaster nebulosa (assembly GCA_948150685.1). NCBI lineage: Eukaryota > Metazoa > Arthropoda > Insecta > Hemiptera > Pentatomidae > Rhaphigaster > Rhaphigaster nebulosa. The sequence continues at coordinate 124,756,053 of OX411309.1, read as the reverse complement.
ACGTTCTATATCATTGTTTATAAATGATATAGGAACTTAAAGTTCGAACCGGACCGGAGCATTCCCGGACAGAGAATAAGTATGGATTAATGATTAATTAATATTCATCAATTAAAATTTACTGCAACATGTTCGTAGTTATTTATACCGACTCGTGTACTTTGAAATATTTCAAAGCTATGAAAAGGTATAACCTCTATGGCCAGCATGATACAGTTGTTTCGATTTGTCGATATATTTTAGGGATTAAAAGTTCGATAGGAACTTAAAGGATTAAAAGTTAAACCTTTCATGACCATTATTTATACTATCAGATATGAAAAATATATAAAACACTGAAAAGATGTTTTGTTTATGTTTCAGCGAGATAAGTTTTTATTTTTAGTTATATTTAATTTTATTTTTATTTTTAATTATATTTTATTTTATTTTATTTTTATTAATAATTATATTTAATTTTATTTTTATTTTTAATTATATTTATTTTTATTTTTAATTATATTTAATTTTCTTTTTAATTATATTTTTATTTAATTTTATTTTTATTTTTAATTATATTTATTTTTATTTTTAATAAAATAAATTTTTATTTAATTTTAATTTTTAATTATATTTAATTTGATTTTTATTTTTTAATTATATTTAATTTAATTTTTATTAGATTTAAATAAATGAATGATTAGAAGAAAAATACTTGTTTAGTTAATGATTCAGTTTTAAAATTTTCATCATTCAAGGATTTATGCTATTTTCATACTTATCCTGTAATTTTGTGAGGAATAAACATGAAAAAACAAATTGACTGAAGGTTTATGCCAAAATAAAATGGATGTAGCATTTGTCGAATGAAACTAATTAACAAAATATTGTACCTCCTGCAAAGTTTGTATCTTTAAAATATTCATATAAACTATCAATGTTAAATTTTCTTTTGAAATTATATCGTCGGTCCAATGCCAAAGTGGTGTATCTGAAAATGTTGCTATTTTTAGGTTTTGCTGCATTTAAATCTGTGTCTTTCTATTTTCTTCGCAATGCAAAAAATATCTTACATCACAAAAATACAAAAAATAACCAATTTAAAAAAGAAAGCTACCTCACATCTGCAACCATAATTCAAACTTAATTTTCTCAGTTCCACTAATTCAGACATGCCACTTTGACATTGTACCGAAAATATGCTGGTTTAAAAATAATAACAGTTAACTTGAAAGTTGTTGCCAGGGTTATTAAGATTGTTGCATAAATATATTCAAGTTCCCATTGATTTTTCAAAGGGATTGTCATTAATTGGCATCAATCACTTGTGATTTGATTGTAAAATAACAATATCGTACTAGTCAGGAGTGGATTTGTTGTACAGCCGTCCACAGGCATGGCAGATAATGCCACCCTCTCCAGCCCTTTTATCTAAAAAAATTACTGTTTATAGTTAAAACCAAAGTGGAGATCATTTTTATATTTATGCATAGTTAAATTTAATTTCATTCCAATTTCTACATTATCCAAAAATTGCCGCCCTATTCTGCCTATGCATAAATCCAGTACTGGTACTATTTGTTCTTGCCTAATTTTGCAGTTTTAGGTTGGTGGATCAAATATCCCATTTGAAGATTAGCTTGAACAATCAATTAATATGTATGGTAAAGGTCATTCTGTAAATAATATTGCAAGACCATCACAAGTACGAAAATCTGTTTAAATTGCATATATCTCATCTTTTTATAAAGTCCGGTTAATAAAATATTACATCATTGGCATAAATGGTGCGACAACACTTTTTTCCCTACTTTTCCGGTAATATTTATTGGAGAAGGTAATTATGGATAATTCATTTAAGTGTCAGACAGTAGTTATAATTCTGTGGGGTTTGGGTAAAGGGTTCAAGTCATTTTTTGGCAACAATGGTTTTTTTACATTTTGTCTTTTTTAATTATCTTTATTCTCAGAAAAAGCCATGAAATCACATGGAATGTAAATTCTGTTTCATTGACTTATTTCCTTTTTGTCAAAGGTTAAATTCATATTAAAAGAAAAAAATATAACTCAAATCTCCTCCCCCTTTTACTCAAACACCACAGAATTATGAAATTAATATGAGTTAAAATTGGAAATATAATTTTTTCATAGCTCTGTTCAACAATATTTCTTGTTAGTATAGCCTTTAGGTATTACCAAATGTTTTATAGTAGAATTTGTCAAATGACAATAACAAATCCTCTAGCAAAATTTTCTTCACCAGAATGATCATTTGTTTATTTAGAGGCTCTTATACAATCAAACTAAGGCAGGAAGGAAAGGTTATCAAGCAGGTTACCAACCAACCTATTCTAGCCTGAGAGGAAGACTGAGATTTATCCTGTGGATCCACCACAAAGTAAATATTTACTCCTGAGCCCGATTAGAACTACAGCCACTTATGGCTCGAGAATTAACACATTTACAACATTTGAGTTAAACATTCTTATACAAAGCAAAACAATGCATTTGTAAATCATTCTATTGGTGGGGATGTTTTTATGTTGATGCATCAATACTGCATTTCAATAGTCCCTCTTGAAATAATCAATACAAGTTTTTTCTTTTAATCCTTGCCTGAAGTCTCAAATATTAAACATAAATAAGTGCTATCCTGGGCAGACCCAAGTTACTCTACAGCTATATTATTATGCATTATGCTAAAACTGGCACTTTCCATTCAGCAAACCTAAATTGCTCTGCATTTTCAACTCCTGGATATGTTATAATACAATACAACTATTATTACTCTTGGAAAAGTATAAATTCCATGAAATAATGTGTTACCATATTTCTAATATCTACCATATTCTTACCTATTTATTTTTTCATTGCTTGAGAAATTATTTTTTGAGTTCTAAATGATTACCATGTTTTTGATACATTTATCAATGCAACTAAAAATTCTGTTTTCCTTATTAAAAACCTGTACCTCTACAACCCGATAAGGGTCTTGGGTTCAGTACTTGATAAGGGCCGTACTGTTTCTAGGCCAACGGTTGTGCAAGGAGGTGATTCGGCCAAGACCACGCTCAACCGCCAGGTTTTCCCCCCAATTAAGGGTACCCACTTTATAGAGGCTGGGTGAGCCCCAGGAGGGTCTCCCGATCCCACAGGATTGATCCACGGCTGAATACAGAATTAATAATTATCTGCCTCCGCCGGTCTCGAACCCGGGACCTTGAGATTAGTAGCGCAGTACGTTTTCCTTATTAACATTATTTTATTAATAATGAACATGGAATACATGTTTTCTTCCACCATTTGGTTTCCTTGAAGACTAAATTTTGTTTTCTGTCATCACATGTGTAAATTACTTAGTTTGGATATATTTATCAAATTTTTTCATCAATGGTCCTGTATCTATGTACCATTATTTTTCTAAGAAACACTGATCAGTCAACTCCCTTCCAATAATTGTGAGGCCTTGCGCCCTAAGTATGTAAGAGTGTATCATCCAAGTCAGGATTAATTGAAGTACCTTAAATTTTTGAAAACTATTAAGCTTTTCCTACTGTTTATAAGACCTTCTGAAAATTCCTTGAAGATAATTAATTAGCTTGAAAGGGCGAGAGTGTTATTAAATCATAATCAGGATTATTTTATTAGACATTTTATTGGTATTTGATTGGTTTTATCATTTCGTATGTACTCTGCTACATACAATCCATCATGTTAATCCTTTTCTCGAAAGTAAAGCAATAAGTAATTCATTAAAAGTATTTTAATGAAATCATCAAAAAGAAACAAAAATTATTTTACAAACCGTCTCTAGAGTCAAACTGATCGGTTGTTGTCAAATAAGTCTATAACAACATAACGCTAAAAATAAAATGCTATATAATAAAATTATACTAAACCAATTCATACCATTATTAACAAAATTTATGCAAATTAAATCAATTTATATTTATACACATATATAAATATACATTTAAAATTACTTTGGCAAATATACTAAGTTAAAACACAATAACGGAGGAACTATGCTTTCGAAATAGATCCTCGCCTATAACGTAACAATCTGTCTCTTGTTAATGGCATCCGATTTTGAAACCAGTCTTGAGAATACTTTTAGCTACAAAAGCAGAAAGATATGAATTACACATATTTATTTACTTAGAAATAACAATTAATGATTTTTCAAAAAGCTCAAGTATTTTGCAGCAAACCCTATGATTCAATTTGATTATCAAAGGCTTAAATAGTTGCCTCCCAGCATATTATAAATTATATTATTAACAAACATTATTTACAAAATTTCATAATAGCATAAAATATTTTAAAATTACATAAATATATATATGGATAATGTAAAATTTTTTAAACAATCGCTTCTCATCACAGCCCCCACTGCCATCCAAGGGACGGATATTGCAGATATTTTTTACCTTGGATATTTACACGTTTTACAAATATTAACTTTTTTTTTCTTCTTTTTTTTATTATTATATACAGAAATAAGAGAACGGTAGAGCAGCCACGAAATGTCATTAAGGCGGCGCTGGCTTCACTTCCAACAGCTGAGGATAGTTGTCTACAATATTGAGCAGGATACCATCGATATAGGCTCTCAGTTGAGCATTCACTTCTTGTTGTTCTTTTAATGCAAGTCGTACCTAAAAGAAATAAAATAAAATAATAATTAATGAGAATTTGAATAAACATTCATATGTTTTTTCATTATATTTTGATAATACAAAAACATGGATATGAAATGAATTGACTTTTTGTTTCATTTTATCATAGTGGCAAGAACATCATAAAAAATATTTTATCTATAAACCTTCCAATAATTATTGAATTACTGGAATAATTTTTAATTCACTTACTATAGGTCGGTATTTATTTTTAGCATCAACATTATTCGTTCTACACAGATAGGAAGCAATAACTAAACAAATATTTAATTTAGGTAATTCCCAATTACAGCATCATAAACTAGATAAATATAGATAAAGAATCATATTTCATATTTTATCAATATTTATTTGTTTTTCTTTTATACTTTTGTGGTATTTTTTGGTCCTTTTATACCTTCATGGTTTCTTGCTCTTTTTAGCCCTAAAAAAGGCATAAAGCATAGGCCAAAATGTCGATGTACATTAAAAGAAGTTCTATACTTGCTGTGTACTTTCTCTCTTGACCGCATCCCCAGCCAACTTCTTGATTATATCTATGTTCAACGATATCTCCACCATTATGAATTACATATTTAGTTTATCTTTTATTTTATTATTATTTTTAATTTTTTTACGTGATTGTCCAAACATCTTTTCAGTTAATTCATTTAGGCACAATAAAATCCATTTTTAATAGCTGAATATTTTGAAAAAAAAAAAAAAGTATATATATATATATATATATATATATATATATATATATATATATATATATATATATATATATATATATATATATATTTTAGATAAGAAAATTATTTTGATTTTAATTTAACAGTTAATACCTGGAGAAAAAAAAACAAAAGTTGTAAATATAAAGCAGGCCAAATGAAAAGAAATATTATAGTCTTTATATGAGTCTTATGATTCTTGCAAATAAACATGTTACGTTTCTCATTAATTTGATGACAAATTTATTTCAACTTATGAAACTCATTTACATGACAGAAGGTTTAGTTTTACTAAATTAAATATCAAAATATTTTTGGGTATTAATTTAATTTATAACTTTTGAAAATTAATTGTTTTTTTTTGTTTTTATAAATGCTTCCTATATTTTTGAAATGTTCCTGTAATTGATATTAATAATATTTTAAAAAGAAATTATAGAAATTTTTCATTGAGGAATATTAGTTTCCTATAATTCATAAACAATAATAAATATCTTCTTTTCAGATATAGTAAGAAGTCAATATATCACACTCGTCATAGAATAAAGGTACATACAACTCGAAATTTGAAATTGTTTGAAAACCATATTTAAAGTTTTTTATTTCCAACACTTTTGAATACCTTCTCATTAAAACAAACTGAACATTCGTAATATCCAGTCGCAGGGTACTATTCTTTTATTCTACGGGTCATACTTTTATTCCACGATGGGTGCGATATGTTAATTAAATATTTAGGAAAGAGAAATTTTCATTTCGATTCTTTTTTGTTCTCTTCAAAATCCAACAGATACAATATTAGACTAGACAAGTTGTAGTCAATAACCAAACTTCTGGCAACTTTTAATTATCTGAAAAGATATTATTTATTTATATATATATATATATATATATATATATATATATATATATATATATAATCATTTGACATCAGGGTGATAATGCATTTTTCAAGAGAAACTGTTCTGAGTATGGGGGAGTAAGCGAAACATTAACATTGTTGTATGTTGGAGACAATAAAAAGAATGGAAATGGAAGTTTACCTTTGCTAAATATTTAAATAATAAATATGAAATGAAAAGCAATTTTTAATTTTACATTAAGAAATGATAAATACATGCGCAAAACAAAAATTCTGTTTCAAGCATTCATGCGAGATATCTAAATAGACCAACCGTTCTGAATATACAAAAACAAAAGGAGAAATATGAAATCAATTTGATTAAAAATATGTACAAACAAACATATCATTTTACTTAGAACAATAGACTAATGGACCGACCCAAAGAGAATTTCACAACAAATTTATTATCTGTAATGAAACAAATAAAAATAATTTGTCAGAGTTGGAAAGTCTTTACACTACAGTAATGATAATAATACAAAGACAGAGAATATATAAAAATATTTTATTTGCATAAAATATTCAGTAGAGCTCGGCCTACGGTGCCTCTGAATATCGCTATCAAAGCTGTCATTTCAGAAGAGTACAACATATCTTGGGGCCAAAATTCAAATTCCGATCGACTCCTTCTTCTTTTCAACGGATATCTTGGTCTCGGGTCCATCATTCTATCATTCTAAAGGGAAAAAACGAAACATAAATAAAACTACTAATGAGCATACAAGGGAATAATCTAAACATAGGGCACAGAAGGTAAATGTGTTAGTTGTAGGATAGTTGTCAATGTTTCACAATTAAAAATTGTTCAGTCTTTGAGAAATTATATAACTGCAATCAGAAAAAAACGACATCAAAAATTAAGAAGAAATATACACAGAAATGTTCAAAAATAGAAAAAAAGGAAGGATGTTAATATCATAATTGGTCAACAGTAAAACCTCCTAAAATCATTGTTAACTGAATGCGATGTTTATCGGTAACACATTTATACAAAAATTTTGAACTAATGCATTTAATTGATTTAAAAAAGTCTTTACAGCTTTCATCCTAAGCATCCTTGTACTAGAGAATTCCCCGATATGCTGGAAATGCCAACTAAGAGCAGGAACCATAAAATTTAAGAATTCCTTTAATGAAGTAATACTTCCTTCATTCAAAAAGTAAAAATAAACAATATAATAATATTGTAAAAATAACAATTTAATGATGTTATTAAAGATCATCAGTTGAATTTCTTTGGCAATTAATAATTTTAGAGTTTACTAAAATTATATGATTGTTACTCATCAATTAACCATTCATCTGATTATTGTATTTTCAATATATATATATATATATATATATATATATATATATATATATATATATATATATATATATATATATATATATATTGATCCCTTAGATAATGAATTCCATAATTATTGGTCAATTAGACCTACATCAAAACAGTATCATTTCAAAAATTACTTAGAGCATGCCAATCAGTTTTTGGTATATGCTTGATTATTGAAACCTATAAGGAATTTTTAATGCAGTTATGGGAATCCCCATCATACCGATAGTAATTATTAATTTTATTATTAATTTATAGTAGTTAATTATTTTTTCTTCAACTGATAACACGGTGTGTTAAGGTTTTGTAAATGAAATGAAAATAAAGTGAACCGTTATAGAGTCAGCAAAGAAACTATTACAGCTCAGAATTCCCAGAAAAATGATTCAAGCTAGATGATTCAATAGTAATTTCTGCTTGGAAATCAGTTTCCAATGTTTACTCTTTTGTTTTCTTAGGTAAATTTATTTTATAAAAATGAAAATACAATACACAACTATTGTTTAAAAAATAATTATGCTTAAACATAAATTATCATTGAAGAATTATTTCTAAAGCTAATTAATAAAAAAACGTACAATCTTATAATCAATGGAGAAACAAGAATATAACCACTGATCTGACTAAAAGCACGTTTTCGAGTTATTGGGACAGAATTTTTTTTTCTCCTTAGCAACCACAGCCTGTTGGAAAACACAGTTAATGAGGTTTTACTGTATTATTTTACAAACAAACATAATCATATTTCGCCATAACCAGTCAAGTTATTATTGTGTTAGTAAAAGTCTCTTAAAACTCGAAACAAAATGTCATGCCAATTTCAACCATGCTAAAAGTACGATAGGAAAATATTGAATTTTCCTCTTTTTAATCTGTCTTTATCATACCTCACATTTATCGTCCTTATTGAAAACAGCGGCAGGCTGTGAAAAGAAAATAATACAGGGTAGCTATACTACTAGTTCAGTCCATTGCTCTTCTATGCTAAAAGATCAAATCTAATGTGACTTCATTTGCATAATACATTTATTTATAGAAAAAAAAATTATTTGTGTTGGTATGAACAAAATTTATTGATTTTTGAACAAAAGTTTTAACATTTAAACATAGCAAATGAAATCACTATAGTAAAGGTATAATCTTAAACAAAAAGGAAGTCTGCAATTCATTGAAACAATTGTGCAGGTTCAGATACATATATACTTATACATATAAAGGATTGATCTATAATGGGATTTTTTAATCAATAAAATTTTTACGTAGCATTTTAAGTATGTTATATTCCCGCATGAGTATTGACATTATTGATATGGGGATTATTTAGATATTTGATATATAGATCAATTGCAACTCACAACTTGTTTACAGATGTACCTGCTTTCTAAAAGCTATAATAAATAATTAACCATGAATAATTGTGAATATTTTAATTTGAAGAAAATTATTAGATTAGTATGAAATGAAGGCAAAGCAATGAATTTATGTTTTAATTTTATGGAATTATCATTAAAGAAATGAGTGAAGATGTGTATGGTATGAAATTATTGTTCAGCAATTATGTCAGGAGGAGGCATTAAACAAAAAACTTGTCGTAATGATTTTAGAACTATCATAGCAGTGTAAGCTCTTTGTTAGTTGAGATAACAACAACCCCATATGAGAGCCCCTGTTTGTTAAGGCCAACTAGATTTTAACTATCATTAATAAAATAATAAAAGCCAATGAATAAAATGATAGTTTATAGGTCCTACTGACGCCTAAGAGAAAGGTACAGGACTGTCATAAAATTGTCTGTAAGTACCATTTCATTAGCCATATGACACCAATAGAAACATTGAAAATCTAAATCATTGATATCTGAGACACCTCAGTGAGGATATACACTTTTCATCCAAATTCATTATATTTAAGATAATTGATAATATAATTAAGATTAACATTAAAAACTTAAAACATTAAAGACAAAAATTAAAACAATAAAGATCTTTTTCTCCTACTATATATTATAGTATGTAGAAACCACAATAAATCGTAAAATATTTTGTTATGTCAAGCTATAATATGGATGTAAAAAAAAGGCATAAAGAAAACCCAAATGATCTCTTATTTAAAAAATTTTTTTTATTCTTTACAGGAGATAAGCCTTATGATTTCCTAAAACCCTCCATTTCCCCTCCCCTCGCAACTCACTGAAGGATTAGGTCATAATTTAATAGAGGTTAAGTATGCCCCAGGAGGGTCTCCCAACCTGAGTTGATCCACAGCTGATTGAACAGAAAATGAAAATAAACTTTCTGCAGCAACCCGGTTTGAATCTGGGCCAGGGAGTTAGAAGTCCAAATTTAACTCAGCTTACCATCTTCACTTAAAATGAGATAGATCACTCAACAGCTAACAGACACCAAATAATCAAAGCAAAGCTAAAAGTAGAGCGATAGATCAGCTTCAATAGGCCCACCAGCAAAGCAAATAGTTGCAAACTTATATTTAGATACCTGGTAAATTACTTAAATGATTCAGTATGTATAAACTTTTTAAGATTAAAAATATTAAGTATGATTTTGTCAATATTTCTGAAGCTATTTTCAAAAGTACCAACAAAAGAAAAGGAGAAAAAAAAAAGAAAATGGAACAATAACAAGCTTGCTTTACAAAACAATATTTTTGCAGGAAAGCTCTATTTTATTCCGTTTCTAGAACATAACTCTAATTTTACATTAATCATGAATATTTGATCATAGACAATTAATAGCCATTTTAAACGTACAGCAAAAAACATCACAGCTACATCAAAATTATTCAACTTTATAATTATAATGCAGAAGGCTAATTAAGGGATATGGGAACCAAACGAATAAATTTAGATTTTCTAAGTGCTCCATTTCAGACCGAGGCAAGTTTGACCTATCTCACATGCAATGGTGTAATCTAGGTTCACATCAAGAAGTGTCAAAAAACTATGAAATATGCTAAGGTATAAAAAATGAAAATTAAAGAAAAACTGGAATGCCAATAGCTCAAACAGCAAATTCCAACCATTCATAAATTGCTGGAACCTTGATGTTTTCTTTTTAAGTTAAAAAGATCTGCATAAAATCAAACAAAAATGTGACCACCTGATATTACAGATTTCAATGGGGCCTAACAGAGGATCATTAAATTTAACTCTTAATTTTATAACACATCACACTATTAATAAGTTAAATCAAATATGTTGTTCGCGTTTAATGACAAATATTGCAAGATTAAATTTATATGATCAGAAAAATACAGGACCCTAAATAAACTGAACTGTTTTATTTTAGAGAGAAAATGGGTTTACAGGAATTGAATTGTGTATCAATAAATCATTAGGGGATCATAACAATAAATCATAACACAGGTATGAGATATGGAGTTTAAAGGGAAAAAAAATCAAAATAGCCATAAAAAAAATACCAGGAGCTAGATATCCTGTTACACACAAACTTTTCACATAATATTTACTCAATCATGCCTTAATTCTCTTGCAGTAATTAGAAAGAAATCCTTACTTCATCTTGTGACATAGCTTCTAACTCTGCCGCAAGGCTCTGATGACCTGTCAGAAGACTGCGTCCCTCTTCAACGCTTCGAGTCAACAATAAGGCTTGCATTTCATCATGAGCTTCTTGGAGTCCTGAAACCATTTGTGTATTTGAAATAAAATAGAGAAAAAAAAATTAAAAAGAGATAATTTATGTTGAGGTCGAAATATTTAATGATAAAGATAGCCATGATTCCTACATGGAGTCCATTTGCAGTTGGGGATAAGAATAAATGAAAAGGTTTTGTGATTAAAATAAAGCTTACTAGAGTTTTCCTCTTTGAGAGCGAGAAACTGAGATTGCAAGTTTTCATGGTCGCTGGGGCAAATGCTTGGGCCTCTTGAATCTAGTTCTGCAAGGGTTCTTCTCTGTTCATTACGGAGTCTTTCAATTTCATCGCTTAGCTCCTCTATAACCTGCAAAAAGTATAAATGATAGTAAGCTCAAATATATTTACATAAATTGCAATTAATAAATAATCATAAATCAGCTCCGCAAAAATCCATGTAGAACCTAAGAGGCAGGTATTGGAGTAAAGATGCCTGATTTTCACTTTATAGTAATCAAAGGGAAAAGTATAGTCAGTAGTGATTTTTTAGGGATAGAGTAAGGTGGTTTGAGTAACACAGAAGACCTAATAACACATGTTCCCACCTTGACAAAAAACACTAGTTTTCTGCCAAGAGAAAATTGAGAGAAAAAGAGAAAAGATGTCTATGCCAAGAAAAAAATTGTGGATGCCAAAAAAGCAATGCTTTACCAACCAAGCTAGCCCACTTTTCTCTACATAAAATAGTTACATAGATTTACCAGCATAATACATAATATATAGCATACAAATTGGAATGCTATATATCAAACTTCAATAATATAAAATTAACTGAATTATTGAAAAAAAAAAAAAAAAATTACTACTCTTTTCCCCATATTGATTTTGAGATTTACTTCTAAAATAGGGATCATTTTCACATCTAATTCCACTTTTATAAAAAAACTTTAACTAATAATTAGTAACTTTACCTACACACTAACATTCTAGTCAGAGCCATCACGGTGAGATTTTATCAGGTGCCCTCCTTCCATTTTCCCAAATCGGCCAGTAACCTATTTTCTCATGTTTGTGGGTTTTATATCTTTCCATTTCCATCAATAGCCGAAAAATTTCTAATCTCTAGCCGGGTTGTTGTAATTTTAATAATTAAAAAATAATATTACACAGGCTTCAATTTACGTTCAATTTATATCTGTGGACCACCTTGACGGAGGTATCCAGGGCGACCGCCAAAAATTTGAAGTCAGAAAGACTCAAATTGCGAATATTTTGAAACATTTAAATATCTATATTGTTTATATATTTTGTTCACAAAGTTTATTTTCTGTTTTTTAAATATTTTTATATAAACATGTTAAATTATGGAAATATGTGAATAAATACTGTACAAAATTAAAATAATAAATTTGATTCCTTCGAATTGATAAATGCATGAATACGTATTCAGTCTTTAATAAGCACTTGTCCCCCCTCTCGGCAGACACCCCTCTACAACCAACAAATCCATGAGACCCATGGCTGTCCGTTGTAGAGTGGTTTCTTGGTTAGCACATTCCTTCGTCCTATAGAACCAATTTAACATACTTGAATCACACATATTATTTTTAAAATAAAAAATTCATAATAAATGCTTGAAAGAACCATAATCATAAGATAATCTGAAGAATTATTACTTATTGAAATTCGAGATCAATCATTCAAAACAATATATTTATTTAAATGATACACAAAAATTATTGCTGGAAAAAAGTATTACCTGTAGGTAAAACTAAAATAAAATAGCTAAAATTAACATAAAAGTTCTTCGGGTATTTATTAGTAAATTCATGTAGAATAAAAATATTAGGATAATATCCGAATATCATCATTTGGATAATTTATATCATTTATTGGGTCTGTTTATTATTAATATTTCTACCTTAGCAACAATCCTGAAAACTGAAAAAAAAATTATAATTTGTTGCAATTTTATAAATTATTAATTTTAAAAACAACAAACTACTAGTATCATTGTGTACATCAGATATTTTGAAATGCACAATATGAATATATTTTGTTGCAAAATGTTTATGTACCTGCTGGTTTGCTTGCAGAGTTTCCCTGCTTTTCCTCTCTTGCTCCCTGAGATTAGCAATTTCCTCCCTCAAAGAAGTTATTAAGATCTCATTCTCATTCAACTGCTCCTCAAGCCGGGCAGTTTCAATTCTGAGTCGATCGCTTGCAGCTTTGCATCGGCCTGCCTCCTCTCGCAAGGTTGAATTTTCCAATTCGAGAGTTTGCAGTCTGTAAAACATTTCATACCATTAAATAATCTAATTCATATTATTATTTAATTTGTTGATATTATTTTAATTAATTTTTCCACCTCTATCCCAAAGGGTCATAGGTGTCAAGAAATGATCTATACTCGGTAATAGTACCCTGTACTCTTCAAGAACTGAGTTGAGACTTACTCTTCATCATCTCTAAGTGTCTATCTTAAAGTTGTTGATAGTCCTAATGATTTTCTAATTTGTTCAAATCTAACAACAAATGTTGTGCTGTGTTGTAACAAACCATTAAAAGTTTGTTATATTTAATAATTTATTAATAGAAACATTAATAATTTACCTGATAATAAAATATTTGTAATATTTATATTAATTAATTAATATAACAAATGATTTCAAATACAGTGTGATATAATGATTAATTTTGTTTCGAACCAGAATTCTGAGAAATAAAATTAAATGAAAGTTAAGTAAAATCAATTTATGTTAAAGTTTCCGCAACTATAATTTGCATATATGAAAAAATTATTTAAATTTCTATGGAAACTATCATACATGAAAAATCGAAATACATTCTTAAATAATTATGTGATTACCAGGTCTAGTCTGCAAGTGATAAACTATTTCATATTCAAGTTTGAAGAATATACAGACCTGTAGAACAGTTAAGAGATAGGGCAAAGCTGTATCCTCGAGTTCTATCAGAAACGTAGGATGCCAACAGCTGTGACCCTAGCTTATTTTAAACAGCTTGAGGCTTACTTTTAGGGAAAAAGATGCTAAACGAGACATTCAGACCTTATGAAAATGAATAATTTCTTAGATATAATGAATATCAACAGATGCATGAATAATAATGAAATTACCTGATGGCACAGTTTTCAACCTGAAGCTGCTTCTCACGATCGACTCGAGCAACTAGCTCTTTATGCCTCCGCTCCTGCTCTGCCAATTTCTCTTCACTTCTGGTTTCGACTTCTCTCAGTTGTTCTTCTAACATAAGAACCCTGAAAAATATTTTAGACAAAATTATTTATGGGATATACATCTGATGTCTAATTTTACTAAGAAAAAAATCAGTAGAATATGTTTTTATTTATTGGAAACTATGTCACTAAGTATTAAAAATGTATTAACTATAATAGTTTGCTGTATTTTTAAACATTGAGACTTCATAATCTTCATAAATTAATTTCATTAAAGAAACAGATTTTTTTTTTTTTTTTTTTATAAGAAAACTAATTTTCTAATAAATAATTCATACAACACAAAAAAATAAAAATTCATAATGAGTACTAATCAATATTTAGTAATTCCTCTACCAAAATTTATAAAATAAATGTAATTGATCAAATAACAAAGTCAAGTTAAAGAATTATATTATCATACATTTTAATTATTTAGTTTGGCATTGGAATATAGATTAGCGAAATTTCAAATGAATTTATTATTAAACCTATTAACTTAGAGAAAGTTGGTTATTTTAAATCCTTAAGTTTTAATAATTAATTTATGCATTCAACACAGTGGTGTAAGTATGATTTTGGAGATCCATGGAAGCCAAGCTTTGAGATCTCCTAAACTTCTTACTCAAAATTTGAAGATATGTTGACTGCGTGTTATAGATAATAATACAATGTTAGTTATTCATTGTATCACTAAATGCAATATAATTTGATATTGTCAACTTAAAAATTAAGATTTCAATTAATCATTTATTATAATTATAAAAAAAAAAAAAGAAATTGCATGAGTCAATGAATTATATTTAACTACACATTGATATCCAAAATATTGATAAATCTCATTTTTTTCTTTGTTCAAATTCTAACGAACAATTTATAAAATATCTCAATTTTTGAGTAAATGATGTTTTGATTTCAGTAAATTATATATATATATATATATATATATATAACAATTACAACAAAATGTATCACCGAAGTTGCCAAATAGACTTAATTTATGGTCACTTTCTTAAAGAAAATATTGTAATAATAAAGCAATGAATTACCAATCTTGTTGTTCAGAGAGTGTGCACCAATTCAAATCTGTACTTCAAAAATTTTCATATGCCCATATGTGTTAAAATATAAAAATTGTTGATTACTTATTTTAAATTAATATGAATGGATGATGTCCAACTTAAAATTTTAAAATGAATAAAAAATGTTGAAATTCCTATAAATTTGATTAATTTTAAGATATTGAAACTCCTGAGAATAAATGTAAAATAAAACATTTTTACTTTTATATAGCTCTAAAAAATTAAATAAAAGGAAACATAAGTTATATGCATGGATATTAGCAAGAAAGGTTAATGATAAATTAAGATGGTCATATAAAACACTTACAGTTATATCTTTGGGTTATAGAAGCAAGTTGATTAATCAATAGTGAAGCACGGACTTAACTATCAAAGCATCTCAAAAGCAACAGCATGTTCGGATTGGTTGTTACAAACTAAGCAAGAAAAACCAACTGGAACCGAGATTGTATAACGCAGCTTGTGATTGGTCATAGTTTCACTCTCAATGGAACAATGAGTCCTGGAATATGACGGGTGGGGCAGGATTCAAGTCATAGCCCACGTCTTTCATATCCTAGCAACGTGCTTTGCATCGACCAATAAGTGCGCTCTTCAGCATCCTAAATGTACTGCCTCTTTCTAACTGAATATCTTATTATATCGAAAATTGAATATTGCACAGCTGAGTATATAGGAGAAAAACGGTGTATGCAAACTAAGTTTCGGCCCAGCAAACACTAGAAAGAAATTTAAAATTTAAATTCCCTGTCGTGACTACAGCGACGAGGCCTCGGGTGTAAAGGGGAATTTCTCTCCGTCCCACAATATTCTTCTGGGCGAAAAAATGGTCCACACATTTATTAATATAATTGAAAACCGTTTCAAGAGTTTTAAAAACAATACCAAGCGATATTACTGATATGGCGAAATAATAATTTGACCGACAAAGGAAGTAACTCTATTGACAATTTAGATATTTAATCTGTATCACTGAAAACTTATGAAGAACTTTGGAGGCAGTACTTGTTAAGGAAGTGATATTTTTTATCCCAGGGTTATACCAGGAGGTTATGCGGTCAGCATTCACACTCAACCACCAGGATTATTCTCCCATTCCAATTAAGGAAAGCAATCTATAGAGGCTGGATGTGTCCCAAGAGGGTCTCCCGAAACCAGAGTCTATCTACAACTAATATAACAGAATATATAAACTATTTGTCGAATCCGAGAATGAGGAGTCCAGTGCCTGGGCTGCCTCATTCAGTTTTTATTTTATTTTTTTAAAGATATTTAACAATTTTAAAAACTGTCGACCTTTTATTTTTATAATAAGAAGCATTGCAGGCATAATATAAAAATAATAAGAATAAAAAAGTATTTTTAAAATATGTGGCTAGACATCTCTGAAGCAAATCCTACCGAATTGCTTATAGCCATGATGAAAACTTGGTTATTTAAAAAAATGGTTAATTTAGTTTCGACAAATAAATCAGTTAATTCTGATTTTCAAAAATAGACTACTTATTTATTTATTTTTTTTCAAGTAACTACTTAAGCGGCCTACACACATGGTAAACATCGGTTCGGCGGACCGAAGTTCAGTTCGTGGCTCTCTACGCACTATACGAACAAAGAAAAAGCTTATGAATACACGGTTCCTGGATAAAAATAAAGTAAGAAACGAAATTCGGAAATTTAAAATATACTAAAATAAAAAAAAAATTCAATGCACCGAATGCAGTTCGTAAAGGCACGACAAAGCGATGGCGTCTTATCGGAAATTGAAAGGGGGAAAGTGCAGAGAGAAAATAAACCTTCTGATGTGACCGCAAAAGGAAATATGCAAACGGCAGAAAGCAGTGCTTCCAACTTTTCTTATTATGTGAAGGTGCGGTGATAACATCATTCCGATCTAGAAACATCAAGAGTTTGGCGATGACTAGTCGTTCCAACCATAACACTTAATCGAATGAATGTATGAATCTTGCAGGAAATTTAATTTTCTACAAGATTTTTTATTAGGCATTATCCACTAAACTGCACTAAAAAATAGTTATTAAGGTAAACCAAATCCAACTTTTTGCGTTTTTAAGACCCCTTTAGGATATACACGGCCCCACATCTCGGTAGCTGTTCCGAATTTTATTTAAAATTGGTAATGACATATATTTACCTTAAATACACTTAAAAAAAGGGGTTCTTTTTCTCAGTGGTTTTTCAAGATGGCGGAAAACGCTCTAGAAGAAGTAAGTAGAAACATTTCCCACGAGAGGGGCAATACATATAACATAACTGAAAATAAAAGTTACTCCACATTTTACTCCACCCAAAATTATATCTACTGGGATAATATACCAACTGAGGGAGATCGGGAAATCGTCAATTTCGAGAAGTGTACTTGACCGAATTTAATAATTTTGGTAATCAACGGACGCAAAATTTGATGATCTGCAACTTTTATTCTTTGAGTTTTTTCTTATGAGTTCATATTCCCAAGGTATAGAATCATATATTAGTACCTCTGCCTTAGTTTTTGACAAAGTTGAATAAAATCACCATTTTATAATCGTGATTTTCGACACCACTTAACCCAATTATTATTATGTTTTTTTTCTCATTCGACGCAAGATTTAATGATATTCTATTTGTTATACCGTAACTTTTTCGATGGAATGCACCCTTTAGGAATTATGGGCAAAAAAAGTCCAAATATTTCGAGATTTTTGGCTGCCAAAAGTTCTCACGAGGTCACCCGTTTTTTTAAACATTTTTGCACTCATATTTACAATTTAAAAAAAATAAAAGCTCCTACCCCATCTTTTGCATCTTAGAAACCCCATACTGACTGGTCTAGATGGGGGATAGACGGATTTTTTTTTTAGTTCGATTTTTTGATTGGACGTATCTGGAAACATAAAATCTCAATTTTTATAGGAGGGGAGAGAGGTAGTATTTTTCCATGCTTGCAAAGGTTCTTTGTTTAAAATAATAAAACAAAAATTTTATTTATTTTTTTGCGATTCTCTCCAGAACTGATGTTGGTGGTAAATTTTTAAAAATCATTGAAATGTATTTTTAAAAAAATAATAATTTCTAAGATTTTGATGAACGTTGGCATAAATTATCTAGCAATAATCTCATAAAGATTATTATTATTATTCATTTTATTAATTTTTCAGAAAATCTGCAGTAAATTTTCTCATCAGAAATTTCCATATTAATCTTTTTTACAGTCCCTCAAAAAAAAAATAAAAAAAATTAAGATGAAAATATTTATAATTATGTTGATAATAACTCTATATTAATAGATTATCCAACACTATTTATGGTAAGTTTTCATTACATTGACACACCATTTACTTTTTTGCTAGCAATTTATAAATATGCGGCATATCTATATCACAGTGGATAGTTTCCAAGAATTATTTATATCTTTCTGCAAAAACAATCTTGTTCTATTTTTCGAGTTATATAAAATGCATCGATATCTCCTTCCTTCTATTGCAATCGCAAAATGAACTGGCGTGATTTCGATAATATCTAATTTTAAATAAAAAATAAAGTTAAATTTAGACCATTTTAATTGCACCCACCGTTCACATGATGGGGTCTGTCTATTAAATCGATATCTAAAAACGCAATGTAACGTTAGTTGGGGCAATGCTTTTTGATAGGCAGCAATTTAATATGACGTTTTCATGATATGATTTCGGCTTTATGGATTCTGAAGTAAAATGTATGAAAAAAATTGCTAAGTGTAATTTCTACATAAAAATATATTAATATTGTTAATAAAAATATAACATGATTTTTTTCCTTTTTCCGATTGGATTAACATTTCTTATAGACCTTAAAATCTTAGCCAACTAGTTTCTTGTTATTGCTTTATTTGGGCTGGAACTAGCAATTTTGCCAGTGGGGGGCAAGCTTAATTTCGCCACCTATTCTTTTACACCTTCCCCTCTCATTCCCAATAAAAATCAACTGTTTTACAAGAGTATTTTAGGTAACTTCATTTCGAAATAAATATCATCATCTCATACTACTAACTAATTTTATTGACTAAATTAAGGCCAAAATAATAAACAAGCAGAAACAAATATATTTAACTTAACCTAAAAATAAAATATTGCTTGAAATTGGCCGACCTCAAAATTCTGCCGCCTGGGACCAGTATCCTCTTTGATCCACCCTAGTTCCGGTCCAATGTAATATAATTAAAATTTCATTTCAACAGATTGAAACAGTCAAAAAAAAAAGCCACTGTTTCGACATTGAAAAATAAATAAATAAAAAGAGAGGGAAATTATTTTATTTCATTTAAGTCAGAAATCAAATATAATAACCACGTTCTTAACGAAAAATAAGCCGGAAAAGTTAATTATGTGCAATTAAAACAAGGTAATTAGTGCAATTAAAGCAATTAGTGCAAATAATTACGCGTTTTTTTTTTGTGATTTAAGTTATGTTTTTTCTCATCAGAAAAGACAAGCTTTTCGCCCTTAATTTAAAAAAAAAATATAATCCCTAAAAAGTTAATTATATTGTTCTGTAATTTATACAAAATTATATAATATTAAATATAGTGAAGATACAAATAAATGTTAATCTTACCTCGCCTGTAAGGTAGCATTGTCTTGCTTAGCACGCGTATAGCGTTCGTCGCTATGCGTCTGATTATCTGCGAGAACACTCATCTGCTGCTGTAGCATCTGAACCTAATAAAAGAAAAATATAATATTCAACACAATCTTAGTTATTACATTATAAAATATAATATTATATGGTGAATTCATGTAACAATCAATCATTATGGAGCGACTTCTACGACATATAGTCTTAAAACTAGTAAATATCAAGTTGTACATAAAACGTCTAGAATTATAAATATGCACCCTTAAGATTAGTTGAAATGGATTCTATTAAAAAATAAATTGGGAAAATTATTAAATATTTTATTAGTCAAATATTAAATAATAATAAAAAAATTGAGCACCATTTCTCAAAAAACTGTGAACAAATAAATACTTTTTATCTCCGTATAAGTCATTTTGAACATACGGAATAATATTCAAGCAAGGCAAACAGAAAATTAAAATACAATGGCGGTTTCACAGAATAGATTATTTAAGAAAATATTCAAGGCGATCTGAAGATTACAGCAATAAAAGACACGTAAATAGATATTGTTAAACATATTATAAGAAAACAAATACAAACAGAGCCCAAGGGGTCCGAAATAAATATAACTAATCGTATATATTTTATGTGTATCGTTCATGTGTAGATAATGTATGGTTAAAACCTTTGAAAAAGGAATGGGATATGTATTGGCATGTAATCAGAAAATATGGAAATTAAGTAATAAAATATGAAATCATATAAAAGAAGTAAAACCACTTTACAGTACCAACACTATGCTTTGAGAAAAATGAATTTGAAAGTTGTCAAGACTTGACTCAGAGCTGAGGCCAAAAGACGTGTATGATTTCTAGAAAATGTTAGATAGTGTAGTCCGAAAGAACTCTCACCATAGACTGGAAACATAGAGTTGACATCCGCATGATGGTATAGATAGATCAATCTAATTAGAGATTGATAAATTATTTGCCACTTCTATAAATTTGTTTTATTGAAAACTAGTTTCGAATGTTATACATTCATCCTCTGTTCTAAAAACACACAAAAAATACAAAATAAGCAATTCAAAATATATAGTATAGTTAAAAATATAGTTATCAATATAAAATATAGTTTGAATTGCTTATTTTTGAATTTTTTGTGTGTTTTTAGAACTGAGGATGAATGTATAACATTCGAAACTAGTTTTCAATAAAACAAATTTATAGAAGTGGCAAATAATTTATCAATCCCACATTGGAAATATAGACGTATGCCACCCTAGATCGGTTGCCATCAAATTTTATAGGTCTACGAATTCGTCACTTTTTTCACATTTTCCGAAGTAACTCGCTTTCAGTTCATTTTAGATAAAACTTTAACTTAATAAATTTCAAATAACGTTGAGTTTCCTGCGTTTTATATTCAGTATTTTTTTTTAAAATTCGGAACAGATACTGAGATACGGGGCCGTAACAACATGAAAATTGTCAAAAAAAAAACCAAAAGTTAGATATTCAGTGGTTTCGCCTTAATAACTATTTTGTAGTACAATTTAGTGCAAAATGCGTAAGAACCAATCTTGTAGAAGATTAAATTTTCTACAAGATTCAAGATACTAAATATATGTTAATTACTCCCGACAGACGCCTAAGAAATATTGAAATAACAATTTTAGAGAAAGTGGATTTTTTTTTTCAGATTTTCCTCAGTAACTTGTTTCCTGTTCATTTTAGAACTTTGACAATATCAATTTTAAAGAACATTAAATTTCCTGCATGTAAAATTTTTCAAATATACCGGTAGATATAATAAGCACTTGGCCAATCCACATAATTCTCTTTTTAGTCTAAATGAAATGAAAAGGTGGCCTAACCTAAATCTGGATTAGGCCACTTATGCTCTCATGGCCAGCAATACCCTTAGCAGTGTTGTTTTATAACGTCATAATGGTAAAATGAAGAAATAGTTATATGGATGTATTTTTGACAAATAAGGAGTAGATAGATTAATGGAAAAAAAAGTGGAAAAGTAAGTTAAATATATGGAACAATGTTTTTTTTAAAAATTGTATATATAAATAATTAGGGATTGATAAATTATTTGCCACTTTTGTAATTTTGTTTTATTGAAAACTACTTCCGAATGTTATACATTCATCTTCAGTTTTAAAAACACTCAAAAAAAAAATTCAAAAATAAAATTGTTGTGTATTTTTAGAACTGAAGATGAATGCATAACATTCGAAACTAGTTTTCAATAAAACAAAATTATAGAAGTGGCAAATAATTCATCAATCCCTAATTAGATTGATCCTACTATACCACCATGCGGATGCCAAGTGAATATAAATAATTGCTAATAATTTTCTTTGACATAGGTATGAACTAATATTTTTAACCAAATTAAATTACATTACAGTTTAATTCTGATAATGGGACAAAATACCGAAACGTCGGTCTCATTTTAATTTCATATCCTATAATACTGACAACTATAATATTATGATTATAAATAATTATTATCTAATATTTGGTCCCAATAAATAGTAAATCACTAAATTTAAACTTAAGCATTTTCCAAGCATTTGTCGTGTTGACAAGTAATGATTAGGGCATTGTATTGTTTACATTTAAAATTTCCCTACTTCTATATAAATATATTGTTCCATACCTTGATAAACGCGAATATGAAGAGGAATGCCTCCCTGATTCTATAACAGATTGAAAAAAAGTTTTTAGCGAGAATGCGGAGTACGGCCGATACTCCACTCTCGGGAGGTGCAGCGGACATTGCACACTTGACTCGCACATCACTGGCGACCGACTGACAACCGATGACCTTCCTCTTCGGGAAAAAATTGTTTTTATCACCTCAAGGAGAACCCGTTTAGCTGGGAACCCTGACAACAGTCGAGGATCACTCCTAGGGCGATGGGAGAGCGCCCTCACAATGGGGGTTCCCACGTGTCCCCTAATGGGATAAGGAACGTATTAATTATATCAGTTACGTAAAACTCTTTTATAGCGTCCTATGTCATGAAAGGCAGATGGCCGAAAGGTCTATCCGAGGAACTTCTGTCCTCTGAGAACAAAGGAGCTGTAATTTCGGAGAGTCTGAATGTCTTGGATAATTACCGGCTTGAATGGAACCGAAGATGGGAGTTGGAATGAAAGAGGAGCAGGCAGATTGCATTATCAGCAGTGAGAAGCCAAAGGTTAATGTACAAGAAATATGTAAATTAGTCAATCCGTGGCACAGCATCCCACATATGGACAAAGCCTACCAAATGGTTAACAAATTAACAGTCATTATCGCATCACATTGGTGAGGTGAAAATGAATTCGGGACTTTCTTTAATCCATAATTATTTGTAATAGTGGTATCCGTTTTTTTTATACAACATAGTGACTATTAAATACAGAGTAAAAAATAACACTTTTAAGAAATGCATGATAATTCTTTTCTGTTTAATAAAAATATATACATAATTGAAAGGATTTTTAACACCATCGTTCATAAATCCAATAAGTAAGTTCAGCAATCAGGAGTTTTCTATCAAAAATTAATATATCCGCTTTTGGAAAAAGATTACAAAAAAATATTTGGGGGCATCTCTTATAAAGAAATTTTTATTGAAAATGTTGATGTGTAACACCTATTTGACAGGGAAAAATTTAAGATTTGAAATAAGCTGAATAATTTTTGGGTGTAGAATATTATTTCTTCAAAAAAAATCTTTATTTTAGAGAAGTGGATATACTAACTTTTGATAAAAACTTCTCAACTATAATTGCTGTAAACATTACAGATAAATACTGTAAAAATGTATTTGTTAAATTATCTGATATTTTTCTTCTACGGTTCTATTGAAGATTATTATTAATTATAATAATAATTAATTTCATTAATCGCCCTTCACTACAGCTTACTGATTTATGTAGAATACCGTTCAAAACACGAAATAACAACCCGTCTTTCACAAGAACACTTCTTTCATCTTTTTATTTTTAATATAGCTCGAACAACTTCATATTTCTGACTAATGGTTTTATTGATGTACAAATATATCGTCCCTACCACTTCCAACTATCGAATCTACAAAAATGTAATTTTCATATTAGTCATCTTAAAACGCGTTAGTTGGGGATGCGCATTGTGGCAAAGTCTTGAATTCCTGAACTCCAAAAGGCACAATGCGTCAATCCTTGATGATTAGTAATTTAAGACTTCGCCAAAATGCGAGCCTCAACTAGAACATTTCAAAATGACGAATATGAAAAATCCCATTTTTACATATTCGATAGTGGGAGATGATCACTGAATCTCATATTACAAATTATTAATGAGCACTGTAGTTACTGAAAAATGGTGTACGTATTCTATAAAAGAACCTTTATCGGACAGTGTGAAAACGCCCTAAATAAATGAATACTAAGATTGTTTATAAACATTCATCTTTTTCCTCCGAAGATAATCCATGCACATATGACTACATATACATTTAAATAAAAATGATAATAATGAAATAAACAATAAAATAATCAAACGCGTATCATTTTATAAAATAGATGATGTATATGCAATACGTTGTAATTCCTTTTAAGATTAAAAAATAAAGAAAATTAGACTTTAAAAGCTTGCTAAATATAAATACGGAAGAGTACAAAAACAATTTTAGTTTTGGCTCGGGTATACATCTTCCTTATAAACATTAGCCAAGCAACAACGATGCGTCTAGTATATTTTCACTATCTTCTAACTTAACATTTTGTGTAAATGCATGTATTTTGAAATTCTGCTTCCTGCTATGATAATCCCAAGGTCAGTTTATAAATTCATTTACTTTAACGAGCTCCATGTTTGTTTTTCAACCATGCACCACAAATGAACACAAATAACGTAAGTACAATTTATTCGACTGAATTTAATCTGAAATTCAAATTATTAGAAATTTTAATATTAATCTAATTGAGTTTAAAAAAATATCAAACTAAAAGTAATTGTGAGCAATTCATTAGTTGCTGTAATCATACGAGCCTGCTCATTCTGCTTTAGCCTTAAAGATGGCTTACAAAGGTTGCCCGAGACGTTGGCTCTTATGAGAAAAAAAAAATACTTGTTAGTATTTTAACGTAAAACTTGACGGATTCCGGACAAAAAAATATCATTACCTTCACTTCTACAAAATTTTATCATATGTATACAAAATTAATTTACAAGATATATATTTGTTATAATACAATCTTCCACCCTTTGGTTATAATATAGGGAGTTCAATTGAATTTTAAAGTGCCAGCATATTATTTTGAGAGCGTGTAACACATTATAGAAAGTTACACTTCACACGAGAAAATGTAGCAGAAGGTAAAACATACCCAGCAATGAACAACGGTACCTAAGCACCCTGTGGTCTCAGGGCTAACACCGCAAGTCCCCTCACTTCTTCGGCATCTCCTTCCTCATCGATGTCCTTACTAGGAGAATTTCAGAATGGACTGAGGACCATGCCTTCCAATCATTAAGTGATGTTATGTTTCCCATAACGAGTAATTTATTAATTGTCCAGTCAATAGCATACTAGAAAGGGGTCTCGGTGGAAAGTTTTGGAGAAATTCCAAAAATTTTCTCATAACGAATTTCAACTTTGTTAACTTGGTTTTTTCCCAGAAGTATAAAAAAATAAGTTGTTTCTTAAGTATAAATTTTTTTCTTTTCTTTTTTGCTTGTATCTTGAAAACCATGTATTATTCCAATAAATTCTAATATTCATTTTATATTAAATTAAAGAATAATAAATTATCTACAATTTTGATTAAGATGATTTTTTTTTTTTTTGCTGGCCACCCCGTTTTTAAGCGAGGGCGAGTCGAAATTATGACTGATATGATGTTTTTTGGGATGCTGATTACGAATTTCAACTTCGGTACCTCAATTTTTTTCCGAAAATATAAAAAATCACAAAAAATAATTTCGACAATCTGTCTCATAATTTCCGCGCTCGCTTAAAAACTGAGCGGCCAAATAAAAAAACCATCAGATTAAAAATTGTGGGTAATTTACTCTTCTTTAATTCAGTATAAAACTAATATTAGAATTTACAAGTTATAATAAAAAATAAAATAAAATAAATAAATAAACTTTTTTTTATAATTCCGGGAAAAATTGGAGGTAAAAAAGTTGAAATTCGTAATCAGCAAGCACCCTAAAAAACATACATGAGCAAATTTTAAGAACTTCTCAAAAACTTTTCACTTTTCTGATCCCATTTGACTAGCCCCATAAGACTAACAGCGGAAGCTCCTAAACAATGCCCCAGACGAAAAGAATTACAGAGTAAAAAAATTTATGGGTATTTACTCTTGTTTAATTTAGTATAGGATGATTTTCCTAAAAAAAATATATATATATGGATTTCATGCTATAGGAGAAAAAACTAGAAAAGATCAATTTTTTTAGCGTTTTTGAAAAAAAATTTACGGAGAAAATTTGACGTAAAAAAATTGAAATTCGTAATCAGCAAGCACCCTAAAAACATACATGAGAAAATTTTAAGAACTTCTCAAAAACTTTTCACTTTTCTGATTCCCATTTGACTAGACCCCATAAGACTAACAGCGGATGCTCCTAAAAATGCCCAGGACGAAAAGAATTACTGAGTAAAAAATTGTATGGATATTTACTCTTGTTTAATTTGGTATAGGATGAAAAAAATATATATATATGTATATGGATTTCATGCTATAGGAGAAAAAAACTAGAAAAGATTAATTTTTTTAGCGGTTTTGAAAAAAAAAATTACGGAGAAAATTTGATGTAATAAAGTTGAAATTCATAATCAGCACCCCGAAAAACATAAAAGAGCGAATTTTCAGAATTTCTCCAAAACTGTTCAGGTAAAAGTACCAAAGGCTTGGACTATCAGTTAAAAGAAAATATTCTTTAATCTCGAAAAGCTATTATGTTTAAAATGAACAGCTCGAAGATTCAAACAGATTATTCCAGAGAGCATTAGATAGGACCACTCACGGCGTGGGAAAGAGGTGCAAGGTGGGGGCGACCAGCCCGCGACTAATGCGACAATAGCGACCAATCAAGAGGGGGCAATTAAACCCTAGCGACCAATAAGAGGGCTCGAAATGTCCGGTACAAAATATTTGTGCCAGTGAAAATGACCTATCAGATCCAGCAGTTTCAATCAGACGCCAAGTTGGCCAACACTAAGCACCGTGGAACTAATGCTCTATAGCCATCGGAAGGCTACTGACCTCTCCCATCGCTCCACAGCATCTCTAGCTTCGTCTTCTTGAACAGCTGGATCATTGCAAAGAAAAATGAGCAGCTATTGATGTGTTTAAAACATCAATAGCTGCTTCGTCAAAAACAGGGTGCGTAATAGTTACTGAACTTTTTTAAAACGCTTCAGCTTCAGTTTAACTGTTTGGCAAGAACTTTTGCATTTAAAGTATTAAAATAAAATGTTCAAAACAAAAGAAATAAAACAAAATAAATAAAAAAAATAAAAAACATAAACAAAATAATAAACATAAACAAAATAATAAACATAAACAAAATAAACAAAAACATAAACAATATAAATAAAATGTTCAAAACAAAAGAACATTTTGATAAAAAGTTCCTTAAGTACTTATATCATTAGAGGTTCTTGATAAAAGTTCTGTTAATATAAGTTCTTGCCAAAACTTTTTTTATAAAAGTTTAGATAATAGAAGTTCCGACTAGAACATTTTATATATAAATTTTCGATTGCTTATTAACATGCACATTCCAAAGACTCGGAGGTCGAGGGACATATGATAGAAAGGTGTAAGAAACAAAATAGCTGTAGTAAATGTGAATAATATTCACATGAATACTATTCATGCAAATATACCTGAACTTTTCAATTCACGTCTGTCCAAGACTGTGCTAACGAGCCCATAAAAATAAGTTTATTTTTTAGAAATATTTTGAATAATTGCTGAGATGGCAGCAGAAACCTGTAAAAACTGAATTCCATTAATATTTTCCGCAATCCCACTAAAAAGTTCTATCGAGAACTTTTATAATATAGAACTTATATATAAAAGTTCTGGCCCAAGCGTTCTTGGAATATCTTTTATTATAAAAGTTTCGGGAAGAAAATCATAATTAAACATGAGGCACAAGTGGATTATTTTATTTTTTTTTTTGGCCCATGAATACCATTGAAGTCCTGTACAGCCCGAAATTGAATAATTTAACTACTTTGAATATAGGCATCACAGATCTAGGACAGAGCAAAAACTTATTTTTATTAATAATATAGCTGAAATTCTCATGGCAGACAACACCATAAAAGGCAGAAAAGAAATCAGATGAGACATCTTATAAAGTATTTTAAGTACTGAAACTGGTACAGCAGGGTACTTTGCTTCAAACAATCTTTTTCAAATTTTTATTAAGAATAAAATATAAATTAGAAATTTATTTTATTCATAATACAATCTTTCAAGGTCTTCATTATTATTCTAAGCACGTTAATACCGAATATAAATTAAGTAATATGATTACAAATGTAATTAGGTTATAATTTAATTTAAATAATTCAATTAAAATTCTGTAGATCATAAGATTTTGTTCGTATAAAAAATTTGGATAGACTATATATAATGCATAATACATATTAACTTAACATGTACAGCATGTTCTTCTAAGGTATGCATCTCCATTCGGTGGACAAACAAAAACTTTACCTTTTCGAAAATGAAAGTTTTATTTCACAATCTCGATAATGAAGTAGAATTGCACAGTAGTTACTTTCAAAGAAAATATATTTTTTATTTCTAGAATGTTTAATTATAATACAGTCTAATTCATATACTATATATATATATATATATATATATATATATATATATATATATATATATTATATATATGTACAAGAATATACATAAAGATATATCAATGAAAACCCACGTCTTCGTTAAGCTCGATGAACCACTCCGGCTTTGCCTTGAAGCCGTTCTTGATACCATTCTTCATCTTCTTGCCGTTACCTCTGATGTCAGGGAAAGCCTCTCCGAGGAACTCGAACTGACCTTCCCACATGTCGAACTCCAGCTCCGGGCCTAGGGAAGGCGGGTCTCCGTCCTCTACCATCGTCGCCGTCCCGGGTGGTCATGGCATTCCTGGATGGCCATGGAGTTCAAAAAGTGCTCTACGGCCTAGGAGTCTGTATCATCCGGTGGAAGGAGAATAAAAAGAAGTACCCCGACGCGGTATTAAGTTTATGAACGTAATAAAATATAGTAAAACAATTATATTTTTTAATAGAAAAAAATAAAATCCAAAAACAAAGTAAAGTTAAGAGCAAAAAAGTGGAAGCTATTCAGAAAATAAAATTAGGATACTATTGAATTGAATTGAATATACT
This sequence comes from Rhaphigaster nebulosa, assembly GCA_948150685.1. Taxonomy (NCBI): domain Eukaryota; kingdom Metazoa; phylum Arthropoda; class Insecta; order Hemiptera; family Pentatomidae; genus Rhaphigaster; species Rhaphigaster nebulosa. The sequence continues at coordinate 124,726,487 of OX411309.1, read as the reverse complement.
ATTAAAATAGTATATATGATTCAAACTCTGAAACATTTATTTAAATTCCTTTATATTTATTTTAGAAAAATTATTCCTCAGTAATAGCAAAGCTTAAATGTAATCACAATAATAATTGAAAATTACTTTATTTTTCTCATATTTAAAAAAAAAGAAAAAAAAAAGGGTAAATTATGAATCAGAATCCATTTACTATAATTGATTAACTTTAAGCAAATAAATGCAAGCGCACGTTAAATATAATTTTACTAAGCTTTTAGTTTAAAGCAATATTTGTATTTATTCAAATTAATCCTATGGGTTTTTGGACTGTTTTAAAATAGAAAATTATCATTTATATATTTTTAAAACCCGATAATAGCCGACCATTTTTAATGTTTCTCAGCACATCTTGTTATAACAAAATTTGGTAATTTTCGACAAATTAAATAATTTTTTTAATATTTTCTTTGGTGGTATATTTCTTCTATGTGTATATAAGAATGAAAAATGCTGTTTTTTCTATAAAAATAGGCGAAATTCCGCACTTCACTCCGGATGATACAGACAAACTTAGCGAAAATAAAAAATATATGGAAGGTAATTTTCAAAAACGCTTTAAAAAATAATTCTGGATTAAATTCCAATAAATTCTTCCATGTTGAGAATTACCTTCCGATGGTATGCAATACAATAATGTCAAAAGAAAAGGAGTGCAAACGGTTTTCTACATAATAATTATCAATAGTATACATTTTTAACAACATTACAATAAAATATAAATTAATTAATTACTTCTTGCTAATGTAAAATAGATGTTGGGCATTTTATTATTCATAAATAACAAATATAAATATTCACACAATTATGTAATTATTGCTGCATAAATCATCGACATAATTTTTGTTGTTATAAACTTATCAGAATTACAAATCACAATTAAAAAGTAAAAATATGAATATAATGATATTAAAAATTCAATTAGATGCTAACACTACCAGCAATGCACGTAATTGTTTACATTATTAAATGCACATGATAAGTAAAATTCATTGAGAAATAGAAAATCTCAACAATGCCCAACTGCTTTGTCATGTATATCATTTAATGCATTCGTACTATTGGGAACATGTACAGAATCCTGTAATACCGGGTAACTATATAGCCAGCATACCATGAAATAACATACAAAGAGATATTGTATGTGATTATAAAAAGATGAATACACAACTGTAAAACACTTTTCAAATAATTTCGTGTAATGACATAGTAATGGTTGCTCCGCAGATGAAAATCGATGTTAGATTGCCTCTTACAACCAGCTATCGAATAATTATACCTATTATCTTATGAGAAGGACACGAACACTATTAAACAGGCATACATTTAGTCAACAAACACTAAGTGGTATTCGTTGAATAAATATTTGAATATGAATAAATAATGTTCCTAAATACAGTAATTCAATAACAATTAATTATGAAATGATCCATACAACCCTTCAAATATTTGGGGCACAAGATATAAGGTTTAGATTAAAGGCAGCAGTCACCTTATCCCTATATATATACATATATATATATATATATATGTATATATATATATATATATATATATATATATACATACATATATATATATATATATATATATATATATATATATATATATATATATATATATATATATATATATAAAGATATAAGGTTCTATAAAATATACAGATATAAGGTTCAGGTTAAAGAGCAGCAGTCCCCTTATTCCTAAACATATACATAAAACGATAGTCAACTACAGAGTACCAATTTGGTTATTACATCTGAGAGTTGGGAACATAAAAAAAAAAAAAAAGAAAAAAAAAGAGAATTTAATCAGTAAGGAAATAAGAGGATGTGGTGAAATCTTAAATCTTTTTTAATCGAAATTAGAAAATTTGCACTTCTGTGAGGTTGAACATTGTTTTATAAATATATATATATATATATATATATATATATATATATATATATATATATATATATATATGGAATTTAGGTTTCAGTATATTATGGGACGAAAACACCAACTTTATCGATTCCCGCCTACGGTATATCGAAACTAAAAACTGGTATTTATCTAAAAATTGACTATTGATGATCATAAGCACCAAATTCTGACGACTCTCAGCCGTCACTCTGGTCTGGACTAGTGCAAGAAGTCTTAAAAATATGTTGTTATTATAAAAGTTTTGTCACCTTAATACAATAAAGAATAAAATTTTAAAAAAATATATTCTGCTATTTGGGGAAAAAACGTTTCATGTGTTTTCTGTAAAGTTTGCTAAATGGTGCTTATGCCTTTTTCAAAAAACGACGCCGATCCAGGCATATAATCGTTTATTGCATCAAGACATTTTTTTTTAATTTTAGTCTTGTAGTGGACCAATATCCTAACTACCGCTGCGATGATTCGAGACTGATCAAGCAATACCGCCAAGACTTAAAAGTTCGAAGTTCTTTTAATATAAAACGCCAATTGTATAGAAACATACTTATCACCATCTGATCCAAAATTTATTTGATTATTGTATCTTTGATATAAAATTAGAAGTGATTACAAAAAAATTAACTATAAAACTGTACAATAAAAATAAAATTCAAATGTTCGGCGACTCCTAAAGTCATCAGCATAGAGAAGTTGGACTTTTACTGAACTGTAATTGGTACTTTCTAGTGAAGGGCAGCTTACTCTCGGACTCCAGCGGAATTAATTTAACTAATTATAGTAATTATGAAATATATATTATATACATGGCGACATTCCGAGAGGTTTATAAATAATCCTGTCAAGAAATAGAAAACAATCTAATGTGCCTACTATAATATTTTAATTTGAAAAAATTAGATCGTAGACTTGAATCAGACAAACCTTTACTCTTTATAGATGAACATTAAAAATTATATTTACTATTAAAAAAAAAAAAAAAAAAAAGGCCGACCATACTTTTGCAGCCCTCTTTATTCTTCTAGAGTACTGAAGAGTTTTCGATAGATCTTTATTATAATTTACATATTAGTTCTGAATCGTGAATACATAGAGCTTCAAAAAAAAAATCGTTCGATGTAAGCAATATGTTTTTTTAAAAATGAATGCAATAAAAAATACAGTGTGAACATTTTTTTCTTAATTGCAAATAATATTCATCGTTTCCCCAAAAATCATAATCATCTTCCAACTTAACTAGATGTTTCTTCGGAATAAAGAGGGGTAATAAAAAATAATAATAATAAAAAAGGAATAATTAAATTAAACTGAATGAGAAATGCTGTCCCGTATTGGAAACACTCATTAATACACTGAATAAGTGCATAACACGAAACAATATTTTTATATTATTTTTAAAAATACCTAAATGGTAGTTCGTTTAACAATATGTATAGACAAGCATGATTAAAAATACTCAATCTAATTACTAAAATTACTGTTTCAATTGAAAAAAAACACAACCGAAATGGCTGTTATTTTGCAATTTTGTCTGCATAATCGAAATCGTGGCATTTTTTCATCCATTGATGGAAAATCATAATGGCAAAGGTGAGAGGGCAGGAAACAACAGGAACTAGCATTTGCCTTAGGAAATAAAAAAAAATAAAGATTTTTGATTATAGTTGGCATTCAAAATAATTCAATGGAATCAACAAATAAATATAATACCTTATTAATTAGTCATAAACATAGACTAATAATTAGATTAGTTTATCAATTTACGAACACTTGGATAAACATGCAAAATTGGTAATAATTAAAAAAAAAAAAAATATATTTTGTTTCTTTATGTATGATCGATAAAGCATTATTTTATTTGTTGATAGTAATTCTTCTTGAACTTTGTTATGGTTCCTGCTACATTTTAAATTTAAAGATAAAATATGTGAGGAAAAAGTTCAAGTAGGAATAGTCTCTATTTTATTTCTTTTTTCTTTGTTTGCCTTTCGTAATATTATATCAACTGATAGAGAGAACGTTCTCAATTTACTATGCTCGAATTTTCAGATTATATTTCTCTCTTCAGATTATATTTTAAGATAGTTAAAACTACACCAACGAAATGTACCAATCAAAAAGATCAAAAACTTAGAACGATACGAATAATATGTGAGCATCTTACCCAGCCCCTCACTCAGGAGTTTGTGCCAAGCTATATTTCCATCATCGTATCTTATGTTATCGCTTGGTAATGGACATCGTAACTACACAATACCGCCTTTGAAAAAACAAATAATATAACGAATAGTAATGAGTAACTTAAAAAAATGAAAGTAATTATGACAATGAAAAATCAATTAGCATGTGATCAATAATTAAACAACTATCAAGGCAATTAAGAATAAAAAGTTTTAATAGCATCTCTGACTCCTTAATAAAGATGTGTAATAGCTATCTCCTTCAATCTGACAATGGACAGGCAGGAGGAAGTTGCCGGCCGGAAGTTGATGGGTGGGTCCTCAGGATGCCCAACCCATCATTGCCGCCCTGTAAACAGCCTTGTTTAAGTAATCTTAAGGTACTTATTAGTTTACTTCTTACTTGTTTATATTAATAATTTATTTAACTTATTTTATATATTATCCAATTATAATGACGTAAATAATTAGCTGTGCCCCTCGATTTCACCAGCGTTAAATTTGCATTGACCCTTAAAATAAAAAATAAATTTTTAAACAATAACCTATAATATATTGTTCAGTCTCATATATTGTAGACATTTTCAAGGAGCAGTGTAAAACGACAATAAATTTTGATAAACGGCAATCACGTGACGCTTAAATGAGTTTCAAGTTTTCCAGTTATCCTTCCATTTTATTTACAATATAAAGTTTTCAAACAATAATTTCATACATCTTAAAAAGTTTAATTTAAGGAGAAGTTTGTCGAAGGGTATGGTCAATGAAGAAAAGCACAGTCGCAAGTGGAACTTATTTTTGTATTGTGTGCCAACGTTTAGCCCTAAGTTTTAGGCCTTCCTAACGGCTAAGTAAAAAAAAAAACAGGTTAACAACCATTGAAGTATGAAAATTTAGTAGTATAAAACCTAAAAATATGTAAGTAAAAATAGGTACGCACATATATTATGTCAACTTCATCTTAAATTACATCTACATCAATCATCTACATCAATCAAACACGGTCAACTATATCAATCCCAAAATTAAAATGTTTATGCAATCAACTTAATCCACCGTGTATGGAGTTGTCGCACGAAACGCACGCAAGTTAGACACTTTTTCTCTTAGCAATTTATGGTAACTGTTCCGTTCCTGCGGCAAAGCTCATAGCCTTCCTCAATAAACGGCATTTCTAACCCTATAAGATTTTTTGAAATGGGACTTGTAGTTCTTGAAATTAGCGCATTAAAATATACAAACTCTTCAGTTTTTATAATAGTATAGATTTACTACGTTCGTAATGTATCATTTAAAACAATGAGTCAATGTATAAACTTAAAGGTAATGTATTATGTTAAAAAATAAAACCGTAATTGAAAGAAAATAACATTGTTAGTTACAGAACTAAAAATGTTTTCTACATCAAATTCATTACTCAATTTATTTAATTGATATTGTAGTGTAGCTCATCTGGGAAATCTGATGACGATTAAAATAAATATTAATGCTCAAAAACTCGATTTAATTTCTATTCTATGATACTTCTGTATCATAAAACAAGAATAAACTATAAAAGAAAAGTTGCTACTACTTCATAAAAGGAAACAACACGATTGTAATGAAAAGAGGTTTAAGGCAGTCATACACAATTCAGGAGTTGGGGAAGTTTTGACAGGTTTTTCAACAGCCGAGGCAAATTTATTGCCTCACACCTCATATTTTTCCTTCCGACATCAACAATTTCAATGAAGGTGTTTCCATTTTAAAAGAGAAATTAGATGAAGATATTTTCTTTTAATGGTTTTGTAAGAAAATGCAACCGATTTATTACGTAACCGATTCAAATAAAATCTAAAAAAAAAAATATTGAAATTATAAGTATAATTATTATTTACGGTTATAATTATAAGGCTCGGCATAATAAAACTATTGTATTTATTTATATTATTGAATTTTGTCTAACCATTATTTCAAGATATGCTTATTTATTATACGTGGTGTACGTTTATCTAAAATAACCTTTGATACCAGACAAAATATTTTGATAACTCGAAAAAAATAATAACGCTGGTTCGTGTAGCGCACGTGATCATTTTTTCTTCTTTTACATCAAACGAAAAAAAAATTATGCTAAAAAATCTGATATAACAACGAAACATTATAGAGTTGATGTACATGCTATACATACCTAAACAAAAAAAACTGCGAGTGCCGATTATGATAGGTTAATTTAAGTAATATATTGTGCTTGACAGCTCATATCCCTTCTCTGGAAGTTTTTTTTATCGAAACTCTTTCCATTGCTTAGGTCTCTGAACAGCTGAATGTCTCTAAAGTTTCATAGAAAACAGTCCACCATTAGAAACATTATTTATTGCTATTAGCCAACGCCCACTCTTGTCTGTTGAGCCATTATCACGAAAGTGGAAGATTGTTTTATAATAACTCTTTTGGACTAAGAAGACAACAGAACGTGTGCATTGTTTTGTTTTTTATTGTTATCTGTCTAATTGTTATGGATGATTCTGAAAAAAATGTCAATTATAGTGAAACACAAGTATTCCTTTAAATTGATATGTCCTATCGATAATTTTTTTTTTAAATTTCATTCTTCTCATCCCCGTTTACAACATCCATTGGAAAAACACCATTTCTTTCAACGATTTTTTTTTTTTTTTGCCTTAAAACCCTCGATTATCATTAACATCGCTTGCAACGGAATCAAAATTTGGATAAAGCCTCTCTTCTGAGAACTGGGTATGGGAAAACCTTATAAAACAAAAGGTACGCTCTCTTCAGAAATAAATTTATAATAATTTTAAATATAACTGGTAACATCAATAGCTTTTTGGAAAGTCTGTAACTCAAAAATTTGTCATTACAACACATCTATTGATATTTTATATTTGTAAATTTCTTGCAATCTGAGAGATAACTTTGTACGGGCAACTCTGCCTAAACGTGGAAAATCGTTTTTCGGCAGCCTACTAACAATCGATGATTAGCTTTCAAGATGGAAAGGTAGTTGACAGCAGAATATGTTTATGAATCTCATTACCGCACCGCTATTTTAAAATATTAATTTTTAATTCGTTCTACAAAAGGCTTTTGAAATAGTGGTTTGGTTTTCGAATGTCTATCTACCTTACTAACTAGGATAAGTTCGAAAATTTCAAATTCTCATTCCCGCATATCAATTAATCCCCATTACCGCGACTCTAAAAAAAACTAGACGTTCTTCATAACCACCGCACTAACAAATTGCTGAATTTTAATTTGAACTCCAAAACAGTTATTTGAGCCCAATTTCGTGTTTTATGCTGTTCCTTATGATCACAAGAATCCATATGAAAAATTCGGGAATTTTCGAAGATGGCTCGAAATTCTGGTCCAGAAAATGAAGTCTTTTCTTGAGAATCACTTTTATACTTAATGTTTACTAGGAAGAAGAGAAAGTAAAATACGGTCGTTAATGATAATGTTTAAAGAAAATATATGCGATTTATAATCGGTAGTATCAACATCCAATAAATAATTAAGAGCTTATCAAAAGGTACTAATTTGATAATATATCACATACTGGGATAAGTTTAAGTCAATCACAATTTCAAATTTGAACCTTTTAAGCTTGCTCATTGTTACCACCTTTTGATACAAACGAACTAAAATCAGAAATTAAACGAAAGGCGGTAACAATGAGCCCTCTTAAAAAGTTAAAACTTGAAATCCTTTTCGACTTAAAGTTACCCCAGTTTGCGATAAGTGCAATTAAAACAGGTGCTTAATACTACTAATAATAATAATGAAAAGGCTAAGTGAACCTAAGGGTTCGATATCGGTAACACCAATTGCTACCACATACCTCAGTCCACCGACCCCTACGAAACCCCAATCCGCAAGGTAGGCCTTATAACAATCCATCCTGCTACGTCACGGATCTTATTGGATATTCGCTCATTATTTCATATTTATATGTCACTCAAATATTCATCGTTTCGGAGTGGAAAGTAAATCACACGTTTACAGCTTTCAAGGAATGCCTCAGAACATAACCCATCCACCTTAAGTCCAATATTGGACTCCCTTAGTTCAACAAAACTGCTTAAAAAGAGTAGTCTTTGGGAACGCATGATTATATTACAGAAAAAAGGAAGACAAAGAAATTATGGAATCCTCCAAAAGAAAGATTTAAAACTTTCTGCTCATATTTATAATATATTATTATAACGTTGGCGAGTGAAGGCAGCAAATACTGCTAACACAAGAGCAATATCTCTAAATAGAATATAAACATTTAAAAAAAGGCCAGACTTATAGCAGCGGATCATAGAAGGCATATCTATATTCGATTTTACAAATTTCTCAAGGATTAATTTTTTTTTTATTTCCCATTGACGAGGAGCTAGGGATGTAAAAAGTTTCTACACACAAAAATGGATGTGAAAAAATTAAATTATACAATAAAAGTCCACTTTTATATACATTCACGAATACAAAAGGGATTAAAAACTAGGAACGCCTATTTGGTTAATCAATTATCTTCTAAATATACGAGGAGAAATCCCGACCAAGATGGGACCGACCAGTCGTACCCGCGCTGATCAGAAAGCTGCCCGGGATAGTATAGAAAGCAAAATTTCTCTGCATCGACCTCTTTCTCAGCAATTTAGCATATCTTGTCATTGAAAATTTACGGCTCACTCAGTCTCATCTTCTACGAGTATATGAGTTTAGTTAGCAGGAGTATAACAGCTAAATGTGAATTTCGTTTAATTTGAATAAAACCGAAATTTTTGCTTAATGACCCTCTCTCCCTCCCTCTCACAGGACCATCATCTGCTTGACTAAAACAATTTATAAATCCCTTGTTCGCCCACTACGTTGGGTGGTTGTAAATATATAGAACCAAATCTCAAGTATAGACATAACGCATTTACATACATAAAAATTAATTTTAAAAAAGTAATGTGTTACATAATTCACTACATCTGCATTAAAAATTGACACGTGTATCCTCTCAAGGATTGTTTCAATACTTCATGGAAAAAAATCAAAAACAGTATTTACCTATGAAATGTTAAGAAAAAAAAGTTGTATTTCAAGCAAAACAATTTTTAATAATTTTATTTCATATATATATATATATATATATATATATATATATATATATATATATATATATATAATATATATTTTTTTTTCGGTTGGCACTGTAGACCATGGAGATCCTTGACCGCCCGATGTGGTATTCATACCTGGAAGACCGTGATTCTCAATTTAGGTACACGGGGTAGAGTCATCACTCCTACGCCCGGCCTTTGTGAGTTGCCTCCAAGTAGGCTGACGGGCCTCACATACCCGGGGGAGGGAGGGGGGTGATAAACAGTATTTACCTATGAAATGTTATGAAAAAAGTTGTCTTTCAAGCAAAAGAATTTTTAATAATTTTATTTTATTTATTTATTATATATATATATAAATAAAATAAAATTATTAAAAATTCTTTAATATATATATATATATATATATATATTAAATAAAGAGAATTGAAAGTTTAATACAAATTATTGTTTGTATAAATGTAATGTTAAAAAATCGAATAAATTGAAGTTCAAAATAAAACTAGTTAATCCCTTTAATCATGAAACCAACAGACCAATGGCCTAAAATACGTTGTTGTTTTTTTACTCAGGGAGCTCTCCAATTGTATTGAACCACATTTAAAACAACACATCGAAAATCTGACCCGATTACAACACTTTCCTTAACGCGCTCATATCCTGCAGTTCCTCTGACCTGCAGCGTTAGGAAAATAAAAGTATGGCTATGTTCAATGCGCAGAGGATAAAGAAGTACATATTCTTTGTAAATGTAAAGTCTTGGCTTTTACAGACTACAGAATAAGTTCAAACCTAAGGTTATGCTATAATTTACTTGAAAAAATTGGGTCTATTTCGAGCATTAATTCACTTCACCTAAAGCCTAAAATCTCCCATGTTAACTCAAGGTAGCTAGAAGTAATACAAATGAGTTAAATTGACAGAAAGTTCCCCATTATACAGATATAACAATAGCTCTGCTAAAAATAAAAATCTGTTAACGAGTCCTTGAACCAATATAAAATATATTAGTTGATGCATATCTCTAAAATTTTATTCTTAGGATAAGTGAATTTGAACATGCTATGAAATACGCACTTCCAGGAATTTCATTATAATCCTACTTCAAATTTGTTGGATACTTCCTGAAAAAAAGCCTATTCTAGAGACAGAAGAAAAGCCCTAGAAAGATATCCTGCTTGAATCCTTGGCTGTTATTTGGGAAAGGACCGACGGAGTAGACAAATTGCAGGGTTCAGGACCTCTTTTCTCTCTTGTATGCATTGGATGGTCACGGATGGCAGTTAATGGTCCCAGAGGAATCGGAGAAAGGTCACTACTCTCTATCGGAGGACTCCCAAGAACTCCGTCCGTGTCACATAATGGCAGGATCGTGGGTTATCATTGTCAGGTGTCTCTAATGATACATTTACGTATTTTAGTAATATCCTAAAAAGTAAAAGACGGCGATCCGGATTTCTACGATCTGCTATCGTAAACCAAGCAGAAATTATAATTTATTAACTAAAACCAAATTCGGGGGCCAAACAAGTTTGAAAAGAAAGTTAAACGTGTTTATGAAAGATGTGAAGGGAGATGACAACTGGTTTTTTTCAATGAGTAAGTAAGGAATGATTATCAATGACTCATTTGTGACAAAGCGTACGAATGATAGACATGGGGAGTGATAACTAACAATTGATAATGATAAACAATGAACAGAAAATTGGAATAAATGTACTAACTGTGACTAATTAAAAAGTTTCCAAGTAGATTTTTTAAGAGCCTGCAACGTCAAAATAATTATAAAGGTATTCCAGTTATCGGGATTTTGCTGTAAACATAGGCTCAGCTTTTAATTAATGGAAGAGTAAACCCGGTTTGTATGTAAATATTGACATTGCAGGATTATCTTTTCTAAATATAATGTTTACAAACGGAAGTCAGGAAATGGTTACAATAAAATGACCAGATGACGGTAGTTGGTTAAGTATCAAGTGCCTGCTGTATACCAAACACAACCTCCAACTAACAAACAGAGCGTCTATATTTGGCCGATGGCCGAACTATTTTAAATTTGGACCTTCTATGCTCGGAGGAAATGGCCTCATTCACGAGGAAATGAAACATTCTTTTAAGTAAATTATTTTATACATTTTCCTGAATCGCTGTGTCAGGGACTACAAAATATTTCCACGTATTCGTATCCCCTTCAAAGGTAACATGAACAATGAAAACTTCGATAAGTGGGGATTGATCCTTCTATACCATCATGCGGATGTCTACTGATTCGATAAGTACATTAATTCAAATTTTATTTTGCATTTTAGGCTATATTATTTTCCTCTTTTAGTTTTACGCTGTATTATTTCATTATCTATTCCTTATGAAATATCAGTATGTATTACATACAATATCAAACATGTTTTGTAACTGTAATATTTGTGATTTTTTAAATCAACTTCAAGGTTTACCGCGTGGTGTTCAGTATTTATTTATTATGTTTTCCTGTCTCCGTATTCACGACATTTAATTACTCTTTTGTCGTGAAAACCAA